>CM035167.1:41315394-41915394 GCA_020205615.1 Panax quinquefolius | reverse complement strand
TACCAACTATGACGCCCCCAAAATAGGTATACATCACCCATTCTGAGTCACCAAATACATGGTACAGAAATAACTACAACTTTATTAATACAATTGTCGTGCAAAATACGACAACACATAAACTGTGAGTTTAAATACAAATATTATCTTCTAGAAAATATCCACACTCAAATAAGTTCTCATTACAATTATTAATACACTATTTTACAGAATAGTGAGGACTACTAGAACAGCTTCTAGAACCATCATTCCACACCCCGACTAGTACTCACTACATTCTCGCCTCTTGAGAAGAAAAATGGAACAACAAGGAAAAGGGTGAGCTCAACTAGCCCATTAAAGAACATTACGACTAAGATAATATAGAACAAATTATCGTTAGTCCTCAACAGGGAAAAATCTAATAGAATACAATAGACAACCAGTTTTAAATCAATCTTCGCAACGAAAATAATAATTCATTAGAAGAGTTAAGTAGAGAATGCAAACTACTATCTTCTATATATGAATTTAAAAGTTCATCGTCGATATTTTATCCCTGTAACATCAATCAATATATATCTGGAATCAAATATTCATCTTTGCACTACAGGCCAAAGATATTCATCAGTTGGTCATGTTCATCTAAACACCTATTCATCTTTGCACTACGGGCCAAAGATATTAATCAGTCGGTCATGTTCATCTCAACACCTGTTCATCTTTGCACTATGGGCCAAAGATATTCATCAAGAAATCATTCATCTTTGCACTACAGGCCAAAGATATTCAGTAATATCATCATTTAGGACTGAGGATGATGAAAAATATTTTAAAGAAAACGAATCCGGTGAAACAAAAGAACAAGTATTAAGGATTCGTACTTTTAAATAATCAAGTTCAAAAATACTTCATAAATAACCAGATTGGAGTAAAATTCAAGAATGAAGATCAAAACATAGATCCAATCAAAGATAGGAATCATAACAAAGCGGTCTTGGACACGTAAAAGAAAATTTAATTTTTACGTGAATAGTAAATGTCGTATTCGTGAATAGTGTCGTATACGTGAATAGTACCGTATACGTGAATAGTAACTCCAACCTCAAAAGATAGAAATTTCATAAAAAAACATCATCACACTTTGTGAATAGTACTCATGAATAGTAACTCGTGAATAGTAAATCATGAATAGTAACTCCGACATGAAAAAGTTCCAAATTTGATAAAAAGTTCAGAATAATATTTCGGCATAATGATATTAAAGAAGATAATATCATTTAAGAAGAAACAACATCCCTTACCTCGCAAAAATAGTACTTCAAACTGGAATACTAGATATAGTGCTGAAAGAACTTGCACCGTATAGCAATACTCAAAGTACTAAAATACTCATAAAATACGCTCGATATTATAGAGAGAGAAAGAGAGAGAAATCTTTAGTTTCTGGTGTGATTTTCAATTCTAACCTAAGTACCCTATTTATAGAAAAATGCTTAGAACACCAAAGCAAAAAAATTAATATAATATTAATATATTTATCAAATTTTCCTTAGCCCACCTCTAGACATCTGATTTCATCACTTTGCATATGTTAATGATGTCCACAAAATACAAAAAACGTTTTTCTTAAAATAAATAATAAAAACTTCCAAAAATCAATTATTTCGGAACTACGGAACTTCAATAATTCATAATAAATAGCCCTTTTATCAGAAAATTCGAATCTCGCGTATTTTTATAGGAAATTCAATTCTCTAACACTTTGTAGAAGAAAGATTTTCCAAATTCCAAACAAAAATTGACCGAAATCCATATACGGACGATTTTACAAGCTATAATCAAATTTCAGTCAAGAAATGGGGTCCACCGACACACAAAACATATGTTAATTATTTAATGCAACAAAAATACTCTTCCTCCTCATATACTCATATATCCCACATTCATTGTAAAAATATCACCATTATTATATAATATAATAAAATATTATTTTATCAGAAAAGATAAAATATCAATTTTTAACAATTGTTTCTTTAAAAAATTTCTCCATCTATATCCACATAAAATCAATATTTTTCTCATCATATAAATCAATAACTAATTATTCACAAATAATATTACAGAATCACAGTATTGACAACCGGGCCGTTCCCTGGAAAGAGGGGACTTTCCAATAACAATTTCTCCTTACTGGCGCACAATTAGGTGACCAAACTTCTCCTTAGACAGAACTTTCTAGACATTGCCAATAATGTTTTCTAATAATATTATTAAGATAATATGAATTATTGCTTCGATAATGGAAAATACTGTGTAGTGACAATTATTGAAACAACAGTAATATAAAATATCAACGCAGCAATTATTGAATCAATAAAATAAAATACTGAACAATAACTATTGTAACAATTATTAAGTAGTGCCTTCTTACGTAAGAATCAATAATTGGTGCAATACCATGTGCTATTATGCAACAACGCCAGACATTCGTGTTTTAACCAACGGGTATTCCAACGATGTTAACCAGAATAACTACTTCTGTATTATTTATAAACAACTTATACTTGTCGTTTTCTTCATCCAATCACTTTCCGTTATGGGGCCCACAAAAGACTGCGCTGTCGTACGAATATTCCCCGAAAGCAAGAATATTCCACGACCAAACGAATATTCTCCGACAACAATGAATATTTTATAATCACCTGCTTATTTAAAAATATTTGCGCATTTTACCCATAACTAACCACGTTAATCAATTCAACCCTTACTATTTCAAAATAATAAATAGAGGAAATTTAAATTTTATTTATTAATAATTCAGGGTCTTACATCTGACAACCTAATGTCAGTGGCCACAGATCATTGCTCGTTTAATATGTTTCTTGTTTAATGTGTTGGATCTATAGCCTGGTATGCGATCTTTCATATGCAAGTGGTTTTATAGCCATCAGATATCTAGATTTTCTGTTATTCATGGTCAAAGAGGGTTGAATAGAATGATGACGATCACTTCTGGGTAACCCAGAAAGTGTAAAACTGGGTCTGACAAGTTCTTTGAAGGTCATGATCTGTCAGGCGTCTTAGTGTTTTGATGATTTGTTGTATTAAGATTGTAACTGGTAATATGGACTGTAGACTCATGCCTTAAGAACTCTTAAATAATCCATATATCGATTTTAGCAAGCGGTCAAAGTAGGCCACTGACACTGATTTTTGAAATTCTGGATTCATGGTGATCTTGTTGATTTTAAACTGATATATTGATTTATTAATGTTCCTTGACATAAGTAGTACACATGTGTGCCATTATATTATATGAACCATGACCAGAACACTATAATAATCGAGTCTCAAAATGGCATGTTGTGACTGCCTGGGTTTCTAGGTTACCCAGAAAACCAAGAAGTACTCTGACAACGATTTTGGGAGATCTGATCTCCTTGTTGTTTTGTTGTATGTCTGATATTGTTGGTGTTAATTGTAGTACTACATAAACTCTACAAGTTCGAGATTCAAGAAAGCCCAGAACATGAATGTACAGAGAATTATAGTCAGTCAAACGAGCAACCATGAACACGAAGCTGTCAGTGTTCTTGAGCTCAAGAACACCAACAGCGACGGTTACTGCCGCTAAAGACCTACAACGACGGGTTAATTAATTTATAATTTCTGAATATTCCAAAAATTATTTAAAAATAGAAATAAATTATAATAATTACCAAAAATAGTTTTAAAAATCATTTTAAATTCTGAAAAATAACTTTTAATTATTTGGTATATTTTTTATTAATATTTATAATTATTTGGATAATAATGATATTTAATTTATTTAATTAGTGTGTTAAATAAATTAGAGAAAAATAATTTTAATTATATAAAATCATTTTAAATAAGAATAATGTATTTAAAAATATTTTGAGTTATAAAATGTGACTTTTAATATTTTTAGAGTATTTTCATTAACAATTTAATATTAATGATAGTAGATTTATTTAATTATTAAATTAAATAAATAAGATAAAATGATTTTATTGATTTAAAAATCATTTTAAATAAGAATAAAGTGTTAGAAAATATTTTGAATTATAAAATATAATTTTCAATATTTTGGAGAATTCTCATTAATAAATTAATATAAATGATGTTGGATTTATTTAATTATTATATTAAATAAATGAATTAAAAATTATTTTGTTGATTTAAAAATCATTTAAAAAATGAGAAAAATGATTTAAAAATATTTTAAGTTATAATTAATGACTTTTAATATTTTGATAATAATTTCATTAATATTTAAATATTAATGGTGATGGTTTAAAATGATTTTAGTTAATTTAAAAATCATTTAAGTAGAATATTGATGATTTAAAAATATTTTAAGTTATTAATAGTAACTTTAATATTTTGACAAGTATAACATTAATATTTTTATATTATTAAATATTAATGATAATAAGATTATTTGATAATTAAATGAATTAAGTGTTTGAAAAATTATTATAAATAATAATAATTGTTTATAAATTATTAAAAGCTTTTGAAAAATATTATTAATGATAATTGACCTATCTAAAATAATATTGAAGCTTAGAGACCAAGTTTAATTGACAATAACTGTGTTAATTGTCGAATAGGGAGACCAGAACACCGAAAAATAGACTAGAGTCCCACCAGACTGAACTAGTTAGACTTGTTAAGTGTTTATATAGGTTATAAACACTGATGTGGCTATGTGGTAATGTGCCTAGGAGGAATATTGACTGTAAATTACAGTGATTTGTGTTATGAAATATTGTGCTAATTGTGAGACCGATATTGTTGATTATAGGTCTTACGAACGCAGTTAATTATATTGTGTAGCAGTAATCAGCGGAGAAGGAAAGTTTCCTAACTCAACTTGAGTTACTATTTTTCAAGCATGGTAGTGAATAATTATTGATAGTTATTTACATCTATAATGATTGTTGAAATTCGTACGTAGTGAAATTGAATAATGTTCTATTATTTGAACTAATTATAAATCATGTCTCAGCTAATTGTTTAGGCGAGACTAATATTTGTTAAAGCATGAAATGTTCTATTCATTATAAACTGAATTATTATTGGAAGATCTATGCCATTGATTTTGGCTAGATTAGTATTGTTAATAATTATTGAAATCATAGTATTTCTTTAAAAGTAATCCAAACCATATTGTTGTGGTACGGACTCGTGGAGTAAGACTAAGATGAACAAATTTTAATGTCGTAAATCGACATATGCGCTATTATTGAGTATTATGCATAATATAGGGTACAAATGAGTTGGCCACTCCAGGTACTTGCAGAAGAGTATAGTTTAGTTTTTATAACTAATTTATATTCTTGTGGTAATTTAGTTTTAATAACTAAATGATTCCTCTATTAGTTCATGATCCTCTCGTGATCACTCAAAGATGAAATCTGGGTATATCCCACTTTATTGAAGATCATTGCAGTATTTGTTAATTCCTTTTATTCAATTGAATATTATTGAATCTTTGAAGAATTATACTCTTTCATATCAGATATGTTATTCAGTATGAAATAGTAGAAAGTTTTATTATTGAGATTGAATTATTATTTCGTTATCTCGAAATTGTTTGATTGTTGCTGAAGTTCTATACAAGCTAGACTCTTCTATTTGTGATATATATATCATTTATTGTATATCTTAACTTGCGGGGCAAACTTGTTGCTCACCCTTGCTAAATAAAATATTTCAGCTAGGAATGATGAGGCCAACGGGGCTAAGCAGAACAAAGGCAAAGGCATAATGCTGGAGTAGTTTTATATTAAGCAAATTTACTATGTTGTTTTATAAACCCTTTTTGTATATCTAAAGGGTAAATTTGTAATGTTAAGGTTAGATGACCTGGGATAATGTTGTTAATCTATTAATTAACTTTATGTAAGTTTATATTCATCAATGAATGGGTAGTTAGATGTTATCATATTATGGATCGTGAGCACCAAACTCGAGGGTCAGGTAACCCGGATTTGGGGGCGTCACACATACATTCAACATATATATAACACATCATGTTATTTGCAATAAGGATTTAAAACAGTTAATCACCAATTTCACATAGCAAATAGGAACTGAAAGACTTTCCTTGATCGTTGTTTACCAATAACAGTTTAACAGCTTACAGACATCTACACTTCACGTGTCCTACACAATTATATAATAATACAGATCAACTATTAGTCACATAGCAACGCATAGTAGTTGTAATGTAAACTTTAATTTACGTCTCATAACCCTTCCTATTATCAATACACAATGTTCAATTTTATTGTGTTACTTTCGACTTATAGCTCACTATATTTTATATTCAAAGTTCATTCAAGTGCTTAAGTCCTGCTAGGAATCATTATTTGTTTTATATTAACTCTATTCAATATCTTATAATATTCATTTCATTTGATTTAAAACACTTTTTATGTTCATTATCACTTATCACGACGTTTCGACGTTTATTCGCCACACGCCCAATTTGTCTCTCTTGTGTGTGCTTAGTATACGTATTCAACTTATCTAATATATCATTTATTAATGTTAAGCATCATTATACTTCATAATATTCATGTTCTATAACTTAGAACAACATCTATTATCGTCAAGAGCACTACACTTGCATACGTGCATGCCCGACGCCCTCCGATTGCCTCTGAAAACACAATAGTCCTAAAGATGACCATTTTGACCCTTCTTAAAGACCTCAAACTAAAAATCGTAAAGCAAAAAAGTTGTAGGTCTATTCGTCCTCATTCCGGATCATCTTGAATCGCCTTAATCGGAGTTCATATAAAAATGTTATGCTTAATTTACTGCAGCAGGTCAGAGCAGTCCAACTGTTACTTTCCAATTCCTTGTTAGAACTTGGGGAAAAGGTAGTTTTGGTTCATAAGCAGAAAGTGGTGGAAATTTGTGCCTGAGTACATCACTGCTGCCTATTTCACTATTGTCGGACTTGCTTTGTATTAACTTTTCTTGCTGCTGATCCTCTGCACCACATCTCAATGTTATGGCACTTACATTTTCGACATTTGAGAAAGTGACCTTCCTACTGTGGTTGCAAGTTGACCAACTTGGTCCCTCGGATCTTGAGCGAAGTTCTTGTCTCTCTTTGGAATTGTTGTGTCCGACACATGGCTGTTGTGTTTGGTTCATGAATGCCTTGAACATATCCTCCATAGGCGCCCCAGGTGTGAGGTACTTCTTGGTTTTCTGTGTGGTACTGAGGTTGAGCTTGTTGAATAACTTGTGTATTCCTTGCAGCCATTTGTCAAACCAAAGTAGTTAAATCAGAAATCTGTTTCTCCAAGTCTCTCGTGCTTACGCCATTTACCCTTTGTGGTGTGTTATCCATCTTAGTTCCATACTGCTGTGAGCTAGCTGCCATGTTTGCAATTAAGTTCCTTGCCGCTTCTGGAGTGTTGTCTACCAGTGCTCCTCCACTTGCTGCATCAATCATGCTTCTTTCCATTGGTAGCAACCCCTCATAGAAGTACTGGATCAAGTAATGTTCATCAATTCCATGAGGTGGACAGCTGGAACACAACTTCTTGAACCTTTCCCAATACTCATAGAGATTCTCTCCATTGAACTGCCTGATTCGACATATCTCCTTTCTTATATCGGTAACTCTTGATGCAGGAAAATACCTCTCCAAGAATAACCTTTGCATATCAGTCCATGATCGTATTAATCTTGAAGGCAGATAGTATAACCAGTCTTTAGCCAAATCTGCTAATGAGAATGGAAAAAGTCTAAGCTTTATCTGCTCCTCTGCCACTCCTTGTGCTTTCATCGTGGAACACACCACATGGAACTCCTTTAGATGCTTATATGGATTTTCACCTGTAAGACCACGAAAAGTAGGCAAAAGATGAATTAGTCTAGAGTTAAGTTCAAAATCAACATCTAAAGTAGGATACTCAATACAAAAAGATGGTTGAGTCAGATCAAGAGTAGCCAATTCTTTCAAAGTTCATGTTATTTTGTGGCACTGCCATCTCTTTCACTTCAAATGATGGAACAAGAGCTTCTTTTATATTTGAAGTTTTCTCTATCTCTTGATCAAAATTTAAGTCAATAGAGTGAGAGGATTAAGTTATAAAATAAAAAAAAATAATAAATAATAAAAACAAACGAAAACAAAGAATAAACAAAACAAATAACACTCCCCGGCAACGGCGCCAAATTTTGGGAGCTGTCGTTTACACTCCTAAATTAACCTCACTTTCACTTTACAAATTTAAACAATTAGCACAATAGTAAGTAAGGATCGATCCCACGGAGAGTGATTTGTTTTATATTTATCCTATGATTTCTAATGAAAAGGGGATTTTTAATTAATTAATTAAATTAACAAGAATAAACTAATAAGAATAAACAATGAATAAAAAGCTTCAGTTATTCAGTTCAGTATCACCTTTTTACAATAATAGATTAATCAAGTGCAACATTATTTACCCTTCAATAAAACTAATAGCCCTAGGTAACAACAAACTCTGCTACCCGAAACTCCCCTTAGATTGTCACTCAATTAAACAAGCTCTTCACAAGATTCTAACAATTATATAACCTAGAATAAGCTCTCTAGATTTAATATAATAGCAGCATTAAGAACTAGGGAATTAGACTATTCCAAGCAACAAACACATAAGCTCGGATTGTTTAACTTGTCTTCTGATAATTATAGCAATACTCAAAAGCTTGTCCACAATCAGATATTACTAATTACTACTTATGATTAAAAACAATATCAATTACATGTAATATTATTCCTTGATCTAGCATATGATATTTGTTAACCAACTCAATCCGGCAGAAATCAAATCAGTTAAGTCAAATAGCATTCAGAAATTAAATCAGATTATCAAGAATGAATATCATGTGAGAAGGAATAAATAATGAATACTCAATTAACCATTAATTATAAATAAGGTTCAACATCCCTTAGAACTGAATAAAAATAACTTAGCTCATGTCTTCAATCCTCCAATGTTGTAGATGAGAGAATGTAGTAGATGATTGAATGAATAAATCCATGACTAGCATCCTCTATTTATAGTGCTAGACAAAGTTCTAAATCCTATAGGAAGTAGAAATCCAAATCTTAAAAGGAATTACAAATCATAACTAGTTTCCATAAAGAAATAGAATCTAATTTGGAAATAAATCTTAGTCTAAAGGAAATCCTAAAGCTAATAGAAATATCAATCCAATTCCATGTAGAAGTCTGCCAAAATCTGCATTTAGAAACTTCCAAAAATCCAAGATTTCCCAATTTTCCCGCTCAAATTCGCTGGGGCGAATTTCCATTTCCTACAGCGACGTCCTTTGGTAAAACAATCATAACTTTTGATCCTAGAGGAGTTACGGGGCCTGCTACCTATCAAAACGAAGATATCGACGAGATCTACAACTTTCATTCTTCGAGATTTGACAGAATCGGGCTCCATCAAGGTCGAAATCTGGCTTCAAGTGACTGCTGTGCAAATTCAAACTTCCAAACTTCGAGGTTCAACTTCCGTCTGGTAAAAAGATCATAATTTTTTATATGAACTCCGATTGGGACGATTCAAGATGTTCCGGAAAGCTAAGGAAGAGCTCTACAATAAAATCCAAGTCCCAAGCCAAGACCATGCATCCAACTTTAATGCTAAAAACCTTGCAATTTTCCTTTTTCCCTCATTTAAGCTCCAATTCTTCCGGAAATCATTAAACACATTAATAAGCTCATATACACATGAAACATGCAATAAAAATAAATATAATAGAATAAAAATAAATGAATAATATGCACTCATCAACAGACCTCACTCAAAACCAAAGGAATGACATGGTTACTCTATTGACCCTATTCCAGGATGTGTTTGCATGGTCTCACGAAGACATAGTCAGTTTATACACAGACATTATCATTCATCGCCTTCCCATCAAAGGGGGATTCAAGAAACTCAAGCAGAAGCTCAGGCGATTAAAACCTGAGTGGAAGTTAAAAGTTAAAGAAGAAGTTGTGAAACAATTTCAAGCCGGCATCATCATGGTGTCAACATAACCTGAATGGCTATCCAACATAGTCCCCGTGCCGAAATCGGGAAGGGAGGTGCGAGTTTGTGTGGATTACAGAGATTTGAATAAAGCTTGCCTCAAAGATAGCTTTCACGTGTCGTTCGTCCACATACTCATTGACAATACATCTCGATATGACATGTACTCCTTTGCTGATTGCTCCGCGGGGTACCATCAAATCATGGTTGCTGAAGATGATCATGAGAAAACTTCATTCATCACGCCTTGGGGAGCCCTTTGCTACAGACGATTGTCATTCGGCCTCATCAATGCCGGAGCTACCTATCAGTGAGCCATATGGCTCTTTTCCACGATCTAATAGATAAAAAAAAAGAAGAAAGAGAAAAAGAAAAAAGAAAATAAAAAGAAAAAAGAAAATAAAAAAGAGAAAAAAGAAAAAGAAAAAATCTCTTCAACGGGTTCTACAGTTGCTGCCTTACCATCGGCAGGTTCTATAGATGGCTTCAGAGTTTGAAGAAAAATCATTCCTCCACATTCCTCAGAATAGGAATGATTTTGCGGATGCTCTAGCAACCTGGGCCTCCTTGATCAACATACATGACAAGGAAGACATGCCAACCCTCACATTTGCCCAACAAAAGGCTCCAGCCTAAGGGAATTACATTGGAGAAGTATCGGATGAGCTACCTCCCATCCAACACCTTTGATATCAATACATCAATGAGCACTCACAAGATAGATCTACACCCGTTGAGGCAAGCCTGACTGAGAAAAGGCAGATCCATCGACTTGCTATGAAATTCTACCTGAGCGGAGATGCACTCTAAGAAAAAGATGCAGGACTAGGTCTCTTCAGATGTCTGGACCAAGACCAAACTCATAGACTCGTGGATGAGATCCATGGTGTAGTATGTGGCCCAGACATGAGCGGGCCTCTACTTGTAAAGAAGATCCTACAACAGAGAAGTCCAACTTCGATAGTTTAAAACAACATGATTTGGTTTTGAAGAAGATCATTAACAACCAAGCTCAGTCTAAAGGAAAATTCGCTCCAAACTGGGAAGGCCCGTTTATTGTCAAGGAGGTATTGACAGGAGGCGCTTTCAGATTACAGGAAATGGATGGCGATGAATTTCTGTAACTCATCAATTCGGACATCGTGAAACGGTACTATGTCTGAGGTTACCATCAGCGAACATCCTAGTTTTGGATCATCGGATCACCGATCATTTGTGTTCTTTAATCCTCACTACATACGACCTTTCCTTTTTACCCACCGCCTCGAGGAAAAACACACTTTTCAAACCAAAGAAACTGGTTTCACTTCATTTCATACAACCCGGTTATCCCTTGAGGATCAAACCTTTCACACCTTCAATTTATCCCGTACATGGGATTAAAACTTTTCACCTGTAATTTGCCCTATACATGGGGTGAACTACGTCGACCTTATCTCCCTAATACACGGGAGTACATAGGCAGCCATGTTATATGGTCCGGTCTCACCACAGAAAAAACAAACTCACTCCTATCCATAGCGACATACAGAAATCAGTCCCAAGACACCAAAGATGGTAGGGAATACACATAGATCGACGATCCATTCTGAAAATCCTGAGACATCTCACTGTCCATCCATCAAGGAGGAGTTCAGAATACAGCCGGATCACAAAGTCCTGGAGAAATAAGCGAATATCAAGCAAGTAGCAAGGCACATCTAAAAGGGAAGTGAATCAACATATATTTCCATGCCATATATAATGATGTTTGATATATACAATGTGTACTGTACATGACAAAATGGCTAAGCTAGTCTGTACAGGAAAATACAAGCCCATCTACAAATCAGTGTATATGCGGGCTATCAAGTCAAACATGGATTCCCTCTCAGAAGAAGGTAGTAACACTGTGATCTCCTACCCAAGGGTTTCTACACGAGCCAACAGATCCACTGCCAACTACATACAATATCTCGGGTGGATATAACATCATCCCGCTCAGCAACTACGATATCCCTATGAGTTAGAGCATCATCTCTCTAACAAAGCGACATCTTTACCAGAAAGAGCTGTCAACATTAAAGCCCACATCCACTACCTGTTCACCAGATGGTATAGATGTAAAAGCCTCTTGCGATCTTGGCGTCTTATCAGCTCATCTATCAAAGCAACTATCCCAGACAACAAGTGAGGCTAGGGCAATTTCAAAATTGGCGACAACAAGTGAGGCTAGGTTTCCATACCCACGAGGAAGTCGACATTATTTTGTACATTATTTTCGTACGGATGCCTCGCATCTATCAAATAAAATCAATCAAGCCGAACACTTAATAAAATGAGAGTGTAAAAGGTCTCAATTACTATTGAGCATCAGGGTTTGAAAAAACCTTTTTTATAAAACATCATTACTATACCTTGCTAAAAATTGAATTTTTACATAAATTCAAACCCTGTGTATATAGCTTCGAACGAGGCCTCACACTACTTCCAAATAACAGCACATTGACCCACACACACACACATTAAGATAATAGTTTCTTGAAAAGAGGTGGTCACCGTGGTAACACGGATGTCGGGGGGTGCCTAACACCTCCCCCCCGCATAACCTGATCTATATATATTTCCTGGTGTTCAATATCCAGAAAAATTTAAAACTCCTGACTTTGAAAAATATGATGGGTTAGGGGATCCTTACACACATCTAAAAGTATTTATTGGAGAACTTAGATCCTATGCGGAAGATGAAAAGCTCAGAATGCAATTGTTCCAAAAGAGTCTAACTGGAGAAGCCCGTTCGTGGTACACAAGATTAGACAACTCCAAAATCCATAGCTGGGAAGAGCTAGCACATGCCTTCCTCACTCAATATAGTTTTCAAACTCAGATGGCTCTGATCGGTATCAAATTACCAAGATCGAAAGCAGTCTAATGAGTCTTTCGGAGAGTATGCTCAAAGGTGGAGAGCCGCTGGCTTCTCGAGTTAGTCTGCCATGCGAGAATCGAAATGGTCATGACATTCATGTAGACACAAGAAGCTCCCTTCTATGAGAGAGTTTTAGTATGGCATCGGCAAACCAATTTTGAAATGGTTAAACATGGGGAGATGGCTGAGATGGGATTGAAGTCAGGAAAGATTCTAGACCTAGCTACACTCAAAGCTGTTGCAGACCACATCCAATCTAGAAATTATGGGAACAACCCCCGGAGGGTCCATAAAAAGAAAAAAGAAGATGTTTCCCTGATACTACAGGGGCAAAAAGGCAATCAAAATATGCCTATTCAAAGGAGAAACTACACTCCCTTTACAGCACAGTCTGCAAGCCCTCCAGTACTAAAAGGTGGAGAAGTCAAACGCCATCGAGTGTTTACACCCTTAGGGGATACCCTCGAGAACATTCTTAATCTTCTGACAACACAGAAGAAAATTACGCATCTTCTTCCACCAGCCAGCCCTAATGGACGGGGTTTCAATGCTGCTAGGAAATGTGTTTATCATGTCGGGGCACCTGGACATGATACTCAGGATTATTGGGCCTTGAAACACAAGATCCAGGACCTAATAGACAATAGGGAGATCGTAGTCACCAAACCCGATCAGCCTCATGTACAAGACAACCCTCTTCCTCAACACAAAGAAGAAGAGGACAACATGATCATTTGGAGCAATGTACAAAATTCCAACTTCAGTTGTGAATCTTCCCAGACCCTCAAAGACGATGATGAAAAATGGGATTATGCCAAGTTCCAATTCACAATGGAACGAAAGATCAAAGCTCTCGGTAAACAAATTGAGCAATTGGCGAAACTGGTGACTTATCAGCATCAAGTGACTCGGCAATTAATCAGCCAGGAGCATGTCAGTCTCCTACCTATTGTCATGAATATTCCCTCGTCACTTTTCGGAAAATGAAATCTTTGGAAGACAAAGTGACGAAGAGAGCAAATGCCTGGCCAGTAAAGATTTTCGCCATGACAAATGGGAATTCACCTATTTGGGCCAACCCATGGAGGAAATCCTTCACATGTTAATCAATGAAGGAAGGATCAGTTCCCTTCTACCTCCAATCAACCCCCGTTCAGGACGGTACAACTATGATGGAGTATGTCAATACCACTCCCAATCTCGCGGTCACAGCACAGAAGAATGATGGGCACTCCGCCACCTTATTCAAAATCTAATCAACAGTGGTGTACTGCGCTTGGCAGATAACGACACTTTGTTACGTGCAAGTGAGAATGCAGGCCCTACTAAGTGGAAAAGTGTGGTAGCGATTATATCCCTTTGAAGGTGAAGGGCACTTTACTCACAACACCGATAATTCATTTCAAAGAGGAAACAATCCTTTGAAAGTGTGGCTCTCCGAGCAATCAACTTGCCGCACGAGCCTGATACCCTATTGTTAGCTTACACAAGGTTCCGTGGAATTATGGAGAAGGTGAAGGATCCACCTCTCATATGACTGCTGCAGTGTCGAAGGAAAATCCACTATATCTCCCCCATCGGGTGATGAAGCCCACCACCAAATCAAAGGGGAAAATACCCATGGAGAAGGTTGAAAAATTCCTCCGCGCTGTGGGTCATAATGAAGCTACGGTGGTTTTAAGCTTGAAAGAAGCTCCACAACAAATATCAATTTTGGACTTGGTCCTAACCTCTGAGAATAACCGGAAGGTCTTGATAAAGGTTCTAGAAGAAGCCTATCTCTCGACATCAGTGGATACGAAAAAGTTTCAACATATGGTTGATCACATTTTCAACAACAATGTGATATCCTTCACTGATGATGACATACCATCTGAAGGGACCGGTCATTGCAAACCGTTACACATTGCGGTCTTATCCTCCGGATGTGGTAGCAGGAGTCTTAATAGATGGAGGTTCCTCTCTGAATATCTGCCCATATGCTACCTTGGTGAAGATGAATATCAATCTCAACAGAATTCGGAGTAGCCATACTATCATCAAAGCTTTTGATGGAGACCGCCGTAACTCGATCGGAGTAATTGAGCTGCCAATTGAAATTAGTCCTCACACATTCTTTGTATCTTTCCATGTGCTCAAGATAGATTCGGGATACAACCTGCTCTTGGGATGACCATGGATTCATATGGCTGGGGCAGTCCCCTCCACTCTTCACCAACAATTGAAATACATCATCAATAATAGCCTGGTCACAGTCAACGCTGAACCAGAGATTCCTCAGCATGGGGACATGCATTTCATCAATGCCAATATAGACATAGAACCAGTCAGTTTTCATGCTTTAGAAATAAGCAATACCCAATACCATGCTATTGGAGCACCATTGCCCGAACCTAAGATCTCTGCCGAGGTGATGTCAGCCACTCAAGAAATGATGTCGTTAGGTCATAAACCGGGACAAGGGTTGGGTAAAGATGGCGGTATCAAGTACCCCATTCGATTAACTGAAGCAAGTTGGAGCAATTTGGGACTAGGCTATTACGCCGACTCTAGTCACATGAATCCTCATAAGCATCGAAGAGATTCCTTGACTTCAACCTGTGGCGTTTGGCTTTGCCTTCAAACTCGAGTCGCACAACCTCCGATAAAGGTGCCGGATGATGTAATGGCTATGTTATTTCCCAAGCCGGTACCGGTGAAGGAGAAAGAAATCGTTGTTCCAAATCCCACAGTGGAAGAAGAGGAACGAAGAATCAAACAAGACGTCGTACAGATGATGTCTGGTATACGCATCATTGTTCATGATGAACATACTAACAGATACACCCTAGACGATGATTGCCCAGACGTAATGGCCATCATTCAGGACAAGGAGGATGATGACAATCCCTCCATCACTGCGGTCCACCCGGACTTTACCCTTGCCAATTGGGACATCATTCCTTGCTTTGGTCGACGAGGGTAAAACGGGTAGAAACCCTTTCTGCCCTATAGATATAATAACTGCTTACTTTTCTGTACAGTATTAGCTGTTTATTTTACCAGTATATACTAACACTGTGTATGATCAACACATTTTATATATACTAAGTAAAAGCATATTTTGTTTCAGGACTCTGAATTTAGATGTGCCTGTACTTGCGGATACGATGCCTCTCCTATCGGATTGTACCTTTGATGTAGAGATGAATTCAGCCTTGATGGATATACCGGATGACATTGAGGTGCCTCCAGAAATTCAAGAATGGGTCAAAGACAAACAAAAACCCAACCTTGATCAAACCACTTCTTTCAATCTCGGAACCTTAGAAAGCCCTAATTTAATCCAGATTGGTTCAGACCTTACCCCAAACCAACGGAATGATATGGTTACGCTATTAACCCAATTCCAGGATGTGTTTGCATGGTCTCATGAAGACATGGTGGGTTTTTCCACTGACATTGTCCTTCATCGCCTTCCCATTAAAGAGGGATTTAAGCCAGTCAAGTAGAAACTCAGGTGATTGAAACCTGAGTGGAGTTTAAAGGTGAAAGAAGAAATTGTGAAACAATTTCAAGCTGGAATCATCATGGTGTCTACATATCACGAGTGGATATCCAACATCCGTGCTGTACCTAAACACGGAGGGAAGGTGCGAGTTTGCGTGGATTCTAGGGACTTGAATAAAGCTTTTTCTAAAAAGATGACTTTCCGTGCCATTTATCCATATTCTCATTTACAATCTTGCCTTGATCTGACATGTACTCCTTTCTTTGATTGCTTTCTTTGGGTACCATCGGATCATGGTTCTTGAGGAAGATCGTGAGAAAGGCTGCTTTCATCACTCTTTGGGAACTTTTTCCTATAGGCGGTTGTCATTCGGCCTCATTAATGCCGGAGCTACCTATCAACGAGCTATGATGGCTCTTTTCCACGACTTAATGCATAAAGAGATTGAGATCTACGTGGATGAAATCATTGTCAAGTCCAGAAAGGAGGATGACCATATAGACCATCTTAAAAAGTTGTTCAACAGGTTGCGTAAGTACAACTTGAAGTTGAATCCAGCTAAATGCGTCTTTGGCGTTAGATCAGGCAAATTGCTAGGATTTCTAGTCAACCACAAAGGATAGATTTGGATCTGCCAAAATCCAAGCCATCTTTGAAATGCCCATTCCTCGAGACGAGAGAAGGAAATACGGGATTTTTGGGAAGAATCAACTTCATCGCGAGGTTTATCTCGACTCGCAACAACTGTGAGCGATCTTCAACCTATTAATGAAGAACTCCTCCAAGAAATGGAATGATGAGTGCCATAATGCCTTCCTTACAATCAAGAAACAGCTAGTCAAAGCTCCTGTCTTGGTACCACCCAAGGACGATATTCCCCTGTTCATATATCGTCAGTATAGTGAAAATGCCATGGGCTGCGTCTTTGGAGACGAGAGAAAAGGCGATAGAGGCCGAAGAACGAGCTATCTATTACCTTAGTAAAAGGTTCGTGACGAATGAACAAAGTACACTCGATCGAAAAAGGCGTGTTGTGCTTTAGCATGGGCTTCCATGAGGTTGACATTACCTCCATGGTCACCTGACCCATCTCATATCGCGTGGATCCTCTGAAATCGTGTTCAACAAACCCATATTAAATTATCATTTATCGGATGGCGGTTGATCCCTGACAATTTGACGCCGTATATGTGACTCAAAAGTCCATCGAAGGTCGAGGAATGCGGATCAAGCCGCCACACCCCAGATTTCAAACCCTTGAAACATATTTCACGATGATGGAGTAATGACGGTACAACAACACCATCGATGCGATCGCGCCCAATCATGGAGGATGTATTTTGATGGGTACATTAATATGGAAGGCTACGGGCGGGAGCGATTCTAGTATACGGTATGGGGAAGCGATATCCGTCGCCGTCAAATTACGGTTTATCGGCACCAACAATATGGTGAGTATGAAGGTTGTCTCATGGGGCTAAAACTTGCCCGTTGATGGGCATCGGTGATTCTTGTCCTTGGAGATTGAGAGTTGATAATTAGACAATCACGGAATCTATCAAACCAAGGAACTACATTTCTTTGCCTTACCATCGGCGGAGTTTTGAAGATGGCTTTGGAGTTTGAAGAAATCTCCTTTCTACACATTCCTCATAATAGGAATGACTTTGCGGACGCATTAGCAACTTTGGCCTCCTTGATTCGCATATCAGACAAGGAACACTTGCCAAGCGTCACAATTTCACGAACAAGGCCCCTGACTATGGAAATTACGTTGGAGAAGTATCGGATGAGCTACCTCCCATCCAACCTCCTTGGTATCGACATATCAAGGAATATCTGCGAGATGGATCTACACATTGTGGCGAGCTTTGGCCCGAGAAAAGCGGATCCATCGACTTGCTATGATGTTCTACCTGAGTGGAGATGCGCTCTACAAAAGAGATGCAGGACTAGGTCTCCTCAGGTGTTTAGACAAAGATCAAGACCAAAGACTTATGGATGAAATCCATATCGGAGTCTGTGGACCCCACATGAGTGGCCCCCTCCTTGTCAAGAAAGTCCTCAGGACGGGACGTTATTGGCTACCTCTCAAGGCTTATTGCAATGACCACGTCAAAAGATGCTATCGATTGCGATTATGGGAATCTTTATACCGCCCTCCACGGGAACTCCACAATATGAGTTCACCTTGGTCCTTCTCGATGTGGGGAATGGGCGTTATCGGGCCCATCGAGCAAAAGCCGATAATGGTCACCGATTTATCTTCACCATGATCGACTACTTCACCAAGTGGGTGAAAGCGACCTCCTTCCCGAGTGTCACTAAAGAAGTCATCATTGCTTTCGCGAGAAACAATGTCGTTTGTCGATATGGACAACGAGAGGTGATTGTGTGAGACAATGCCAAAAACCTCAACAACAAAATGATGGAGGAATTATGCGATAAATTCCACATCAAACATCTTAACTTTGTCATCTATCGTCCAAGAAGATGAGCGGTGTTGTTGAAGCGGCTAACAAAAATATCAAGAAGATTATGTAAAAGATGTCCATGACCACAAAGATTGGCACGACCTATTGCCTCTTACTCTGTTAGCCTCTGAGAACCTCCATGCGCGCACTCAACTAGGGCAACCCCTACGCTTTAACCTATGGGATGGGCGGTGCTCTCCCATAGAAGTTGAGATGGAATCTCTCGAGTATTGATCGGACTTTCAATTTGGATGAAGACCAATGGGTGCAGGGCGGTATCACCAATTGTCTCTAATAGGCGAAAAGCGACCGCGGCTATCTTCATGGTCGAGTTATATCGACAAAGGATCGCGGATCCTACTGACAAAAAAGTTCCGACTCTGGCGGTTTAAACAACATGACTTGGTTCTGAAGAAGATTCTTGACAACCAAGATCAGGCTAAAGGAAAATTCGCTCCTAACTGGGAAGGCCGTTTATTGTCAAAGAAGTATTGACAGGAGGCGCTCTCAGATTGCAAGAAATGGACGGCGATGAATTTCCACAACTCATCAACTCGAGACCGTGAAATGGTATTATATGCGAAGTAACCAATGAAACACCACAGTGCATCATCGCCAGTCACCAGTCATTCCGGTTCTTTAACCCTTTACCACATACAACTTACCTACACTTTGCCCCTCGAGAAACATATACTGATTCAACCCAATGACTGGCTTTTCTCCTCTGCGTTCCTACAACTTAGGTCATCCCCAGTGGATTGAACTCTTTCGTTTTGTAGTTTGGCTACCCATTCTTGGGATCAAACTTTTCACTGCGGTTTATCCTCAACCTAGGATTAAACTTTCTTTCCCCCTTTTCGACACCGCACATGGGATTACGCTTTTCTTCTGCATACGGGGCGAACTCGTCGACTGATCTCCTCTTCAATAGAATGCGTAGGCAACCATTTCATATGGCCCAATCACAATAAAACAAAAACAACAAAAACATTTCTACCCTCACATAAAACAAAAACAACCAAAAACATTCCTACACCATGTCAGCCATATACAGCGTTGAACCTCTTACACCAGGTTCAAACTACGCAGACCTGATCTCCTCTTCAATAGGAGTACATAGGCAACCATTCATGGTGCGGTCTCACCCCCTACCAAAACACAAACCATTGTCAGCGAGTATTGGGATTCTCTTTCAATCCACTACATTTCATTTGACCCGGACAAAGGGATGGAATTACCTGAACTCCTCCTAAATAGGAGATTCGGCGACCATCTAAGCTGCGGTCATACCTCGAAGAGCAACACCAAACCATAAGAGGTGGAATTAACTAGGCTTCTCCTAAATAGAAGTACTAGCGACCATCTGTGGTACGGTCAATCTCGGAGAGGAAAGCCACACTCCTCTCCATTCTCCATTCAAAAACAAGTCCCAAGACACCAAAGATGGTAGGGATACATAGCTCGATGATCCATTCTGAACTATCCAGAGAAAACTCAATGTCCATCCACCAAGGAGGAATTCAGAATACATCAAGACCACAAGCCCTGAAGCAGCAGGCAAAATATCAAACAAATAGCAAGGCATATCTAAAAGGGAAGTGATCCAAAAATATATTTCCCTGGCATATATAATGATGTTTGATATATATACAATGTAAATTGTACATGATAAAATGGCTAAGCTAGTCTGTGCAGGTAAATACAAGCTCATCTACAAATCAGGGTATATGCGTGCTAACAAGCCCAACATGGCGTCCCTCTCCGAAGATGGAGGTGAAGTTGTGGTCTCTGGATGAGAATATCCACACGACCCAACGGATCTGTAGCCATACGCATGATGACCATATGCTCATCAATATAAGCGCTCATCTCTGCGATCATTCCCGGTGGTAAGGGACCTCATTGTAGGTCTTATCTGTGGCGGCTACATCCGGCGGATATGGCCGTATCCCGCTCAACTATCACTACGTCTATGGCTGACCTGGCCTCATCACGCTCAGCAACAGCGGCATCTCTATGAGCCGATGCCTCGTCTCTCTCAATAATAGGCGGCATCCCTCATCGAAGCGATCGACATCATAGATCGAATATGGTCTCTCGAAAGGTCATCGGATGAAGACTACTGCTCTAAATCTTGTGTCGAAAGTCTTTGAATCACAAAAAATCTTGGTACTAGGAGAATCCGGAAGAAATGTTGGCAACCCAGCAGCGGGCTCCTCCCCGATATAGGTATCAATGTCCTCCATGGACTCTGCATAAATCGACTCGATGTCGATCTTGCAGAAAATCTTTGCGGCCCGATGATAAAATCTATGTCTCCATCCATGCGGAATACTCTGCCGAATAATCGGGACGACTGGCAGGAAAAGCAGCTAGCTCACGTGGATCCCAGCAAGCGTATACACGAGATCAGTCCTCGACTGAGAGGTATTGAGAAGCTGAACGCTGACCAGCCGCCCCCTCGAAAGGATGAAAATCACCGGGGCTGGTCAAAGCTGCGACATCACGACCCGATGGGTGATAAGTAGTCACGCCCCTCAAACCCGACTAAAGGGAAAATCCATGCGGAGCATGAGTAATGAAGGCTGTATGGTGAGCAAAGCCCGAAACGCGACAATATGCTAAATGGATCTCTAATATATCGCAAAAATGTGGACGAAGGTGAGCATCTCATACACTCCGATGGTGAAAGGAGTATGACATAGCCACATCATGGGAGAAGCAATACCCATGTCGTCTAAGGGTACCAACCTGTCGTAAGTATGACATAAACCACACATAAAGCATGACCGAACTCCCAGTAAACACGCTGACGGGAAATCTCTCTGCGATGGGATCTTTGATCGCGAGGTCTCTGCCGCCACGATCATAGGTCTGATGGTACGACCCTCCACGAGAGCTCTCACGGCCATGATAACGCCTATATCTATCTCATCCATATACCATGGCATATACACGTATGATGATACACATAGCATCGGTACATCAACTCGGCCAAATGCTTGATGATCCTCGACACGGTGAAATCCCGGAATGTCGTGTAGTAGCTATCCTCGCGCCAAATCATCATATGAGAAAATCTTTGAGAGATCACGTGGCGGATGTCGACTCATCGCACTACTCTGCGCCTCGATCTGTAAGAGTCGTGAATCATCTACCTATTGTCTCCCAAAGCCATGTGCCTTGAGGAATTACATCTAAAGGCGACATCGTCAAACGTGCGTACTCCTCCGAGTAGGAGTCGACTCATGGGTGCCAAAGCGGAATACCTATGTCGGTAGCGATGCTCTATCATCCATCCACGAATCTGCGCGGGAACCGGAAATGCTAAAAGGGTCTTGGTATCTTTGCAACAACAGATCTATAGTCACCACAATGCGGTGGTGACATGCTATCGTACCACGATCGCATACCCAATGCCACCTGCAGCGGTGGTGGGTATGATCTATCTGACTAAGCTTGTCGAAGAAGACATCATGCGGAGCCGTGTCATAAGACCATCCGGGTCAATCTAGAATATCTCTGGACATACATACATATGCGTAACATGATACATGCATAATGAGATAATGGATGGCAATATGATATAGGGAATGAAAAAAGCGGTGCATACATTCCTAAATATATCATCATCTAATACATCGACTCTATCTGACTACAAATACATGAAAATGGGGCACAGACGCCCTACTACTATGAGAGGCCTATCAAAAGATATAGCGAGAATGGGGAACGACCACCCAATATCTAACAGAGGCCTATAAAAAGATATAAAGAGAATACACATCGAGAATAAGACTAGGGACTCGATGTCCACATCCTCAATCCTGTCCACGATGTAACTCCTCTGAGTCACTGGATCTCTATCAGCGGGGATGTGGGGCCTATAAAGAGGAGGATTTGTGCCGAAAACCAAATGGGTCATCGAGGGGCGGCTTTTGAATTTGGAAGGAACAAATGACTCACCTCTGCTTTGGATCTCGCCCAAATGCCGAATAAATACATGTGCTGGTCCAGCTGCCGGGTCGAACTATCAATCTGAGTCGGATGAGTCGGAGACTCGGACACAAGCCACCCAATCGTCATCATCAAAGATCTGGAACCATGTCCCCATAAATTGTGTGGCGCGGAATTTGGGCCCCAATAGTCTTGAGGAGCCACCAATTTGGAATATCTCTGAGTATATGGACCCTCGGATAAATTGAAACCGTCGACTCCCAACAATGGAATATCCGTAATGGGTGAGCGTGATCTGAGCCGATGGCGCTGACGGGGAGGCAAGATCGGTATCCGAATCTCCCCTGTGGTGCTCCTAATAGCACGCTCTCCTCAATAGAGCTCCCAGCCTCCATCTGTGAAGAGAGAAAATCTTCGGGTGGAAATCAAATACTCTACTCCAGTAGGATGTCCATCCTCAAAACCGATGGTCAAATGATCCCCTGAGTATGGAAGCCATGTGATGACATCAGCCGTTAGCAACTCATTTGCATCTGGCGGTGAAAGTGAAACCCTCGGAATCTGAGGGACCTCTGGCAAAATAGAATGGTGCCATCGTCGTCCTCATGGATAGGTATCTAAGCCTAACACACTCATGGGATGCAAACATGGGAGCCTTTCATAGGCCCAAAACTTCCAACTGATGGCAACACATACGCTATCGATAAACACTCTTAAACTGTGAATGGGAAAAACAAGAGAAATACTCACCAGTGAAGCGGGTAAAATCCTAGTCAAGCCTCGGTCGAACCACATGGCGTGGCGCGGATGCATGCCCGGAGGAAATAGGCAAAGGTGTAAGAGCCCAGTCATACTCTCTCTATCGGTCCACATCGGCGTGTGGCGCTGAGCAAATCAAAAAGATAAGTGGAAGAATTATACGCTATAAGCGACCTCGAATAATCATCGGGAACAATCGCCGCGAGCCGCGATCCACGATCCGACATCATCAGGCATGGGCTCACTCAATAGCCCACTCATAACATCTACGCTCAAAGGACCTAAACGGACAGTCCTGCCTTTCAGCACCTCCGCCAGAACTCCTAATAAGGATTTGATGGCAGTGGGGGTAATATTCGCCATGCAAGGCACTGGCTCCCCTCCAAACTCCATACCTGTGATAAATTGCCAATCCATAGGCGTCATCATCACCTTGCAATCTAGCAGATGGAGTGACTGAGTCTTATGAAACCATCGCTCAGACAATGCCCTGAGGTAAACCCAGGGACAATGACGGGGAAGGATGGAGAAAAATGCCCCAAATCCCCACTCATGCACTACTGCTTTATAATCAGGATAAAGCGCCTGGTACATGGAGTGGATGCTAAACTAGTTCCCTCGAGGCTGTGTAAAACCTAGAACCTGCATGAAATGCAGATCAACATTAGAACCCTTTAATCAGCATCAATAGGAAAGAAGGAAGATAAAGTCTAACGTCATACCTCGTTAGCATGCAAGTACATCGATGGGTGTCTACCCAAATCACCCAGCAACTTTGGGTTCACCACCTGGATGCTCGGAAACTCCCTGCGAGGGATATGTGCAGCAGGAGCAGGATCCTCAATATCCACCTCCTCGTCCTCGACGTCTGGAACATCTACCTGGATAGGACGTATCACAGCCTCCACCAACCCAAGCGAGGTACATCGCGAGAAGCGAGGGCGAGGCACTTCAAAAGCCCTCGCAGTACACCGAAGCGGTCTGTAAGGAAGCCTTTCGGTAATCCGGATCCATCAATATCTGAATAACAAGTCTCCAAATCACCTCAGAAAGGGTGTGGTATTTCCTTACCTGGAGCTTTTTAAATGCATCTATGACTATATGCATGAATGTATTTACTTTAACATATAATAGAGTTAAAATGCATGACTACCCAATGCCTACATTTGGAAAAATTTTGCCATAGTCCCCTTTAAAAATAGGACTATCCACATGCACGCATGCATGTCTAGGTTGCCATTCAATAGCACACCTGTCCCAAAGTCATATACCTAATATATGCATTAAAAATACAAATCATCATCCATAAGGCCAACCTCAATGCTAGGAGTATTTTGCCTTTCTACCTTTTGCTCATTGGATCTCAAATAGGACAAAAAATAGCAGAAAAAGGTGTTAATTTGACTGTCTCAAAAGTCAAATTTTATCACATCATTATGTTCAGCATAGTTTAATACTAACATTTACTATGTTGAATATTTTTTATCAAGTCATTTGTGCATACATAATCACTACTATGTGTTTAGATGCATTTCGTGCAATATCTCACAATCTAACGGACAGAAACTGGAAAAAATACATGTATACGTTACCAGGATAGTGTAGAACACTTGTACGGTGACAGAATTTGCTGAAAGCGGCCCGGACTCAGCAGATCTAAATAAGGCTCACGATTTTTTCTAAGCGAAGTGAGTTATAAATGAACTTGCGAAGGCAGGCTGCAGGATTTATCATCACGCTTGGTGGAGCTCCTACTACTGCGCTGCGGCGAAGTGCTGCACCTTGGCTCCTCTATGTGGGTCCCACCCTCCGGCTCGGTCTAGTTTGAGTTAAAACAGAGTTCTTACGGGCTAGAAAGGTCAAATCGGGAATAAAAATGCCACACGATTGAGCAAAACAGCATAAAATCCTAGTCTTCTCAGATGAGACTTTGAACCTGTCATCACTCATTGGTAGTCACCCGAACACGAGGTATACCCTTCCAATGATCCCATTTGTCACAAATCACATCCAGCAATACCTCGTATAGGTCTGATGCCGACAACTCCGGGTCATTACCTTAAGTGAGTCCCCGACAAGGGTTACCACGTAGATCCCCGACGGGGGTTACAATGTGAGTCCCTGACCGGGGTTACAACGTAGATCCCCGGTGGGGGTTACAACACGTTCATCCATTGACAATTCTATTAACGAAGGTCAAGCAGCCTTGACATTATTTTAGCCGATGGTAGATAAACCCATCGAAGCATTGAGAACCGTTCGGTAGTTGTGTACGTACTCATGCGTCCCCAGTAGATCCCCGACGGGGGTTACAACATATATCTCCAGCGGCAGTAGCAATGCATGCTCAGTCGTTGACACACATATCAATGAAGGTCAAGCAACCTTGACGTCATTTCAGCCGATAGCGTTTAAACCTATCAGAGCAATAGAGCTATTTGAGGTTCTCATACCCATTTTTTCATATTCCCGGCGGATCCCCGGTGGGGGGTCTGTATGATGCTCCGTTGATCTATATGTCAGCGAAGGTCAAGCAACCTTGACGATCTCCTCACAGAGTTTCAGCCGTTGATTCACACGTCAGCGAAGGTCAAGCAACCTTGACAGTATATCCTACATGATGTTTCAACCGTTGATTCACACGTCAATGATGGTCAGGCATCCCTAACAGCATTTGCTATTGGCAGTAAATCCAACAGAATCGTGACATATTCTGGCGATACTAACCAGGAGAGGTCAACATTATCAAAGAGGATAGATGATGGAATATGTTATACACATCCTCAAACAAATCAAGCTTTATCCCCATAGATCTTTTACACATAAGAGGTACCCCTTCAGGATCAAGTCGTTATCAAGAACACAGGAATTTGGTGATAACTCCAACATCAACATCCTAACAGATTCGGCTTGCACATCAGATCTGGTCAATATTGTCAATCCCCAGTTGAAGCAACAGAGAGCCAGCAATCATCCCCAGCATCTTGGGCCACAACCCCGTACACATGCATCATACATTTGCATCATGTTGCTATCCATAGTACCATGTTTATCTTGTTACGTTTCAAGTGTCTAGGATTCTTTATCCTACCCATGCATCGCCATGCCTGAGTATGATAAAGAGGGGCATCTGTAGACACTCAAAATTTTTTGTACTACTGTTACTGACATTACAGGAGGACAGATTCGTCTTTTAAGAGAGAACCCTGAAAGACAATCCAAATCTATACCGGATACTACCGGGAGTTCAGCATCAACCCCAAATCACACTTTGGGAGCAACAGTTCCAACATCGGATATAACCCCCAGACCTGCAAATACAATACCAGAACACACACTTGAGAAGACCGATTAATCTCGGAGATAACCCCGAGGTATCCATTCTCAGTCCCAACCATGGGAATAGCCACCAACCTTGGTGATAACCCCAAGGAATGCAGTTTCAGAGATAACCCCGGAAATGCTTGTTTCAATTGCCATCAGCTTCAAACTCGGTGCTCACAAAGAGATACACTGTACCAACCAGGCAATAACATCGGGAAGACAGGCACACCTCAAAGATGACAATGAAGACCTTCAACAATTGCGGCGGTCAATCTCGGTGAAGTAAAGCAGCGTCACGCTTTATCGGCCCAATCCGGCGATAACACCGGTGAGGGACAACATCGTCATCTCGTCCAACACAATGCCACATCACGTCTCTATGCAATGATGTCCCACAAGGCTAACTAATACCGAGTTACTATTGTGCGGGGTAATGGATGAAAGTTGAAGCTTGAAGACCGGAGGGCATCTTCCCATCTTCAATGACTTCGTACAAACTCTAATCCCATGCCATCATATAACTCTCGACAATGGCAGTTTGAAATAGGTCCTGTATACCTCAAAACGAATGCCTAGATTGCACTTCTCAAAATCCGAGTGGACATTCTGATTGTTTGAGTACACGTGCTTTGAGATGACTGACCAAGCAAAACAAGGTCGGCCGACCACCCTCTGGTACACTGCGGCTCACCCTGTGTACACTGCGGCTCATATTGCCTATAGATAGAGGGCTTGGGGTGCTGATTTTTAAGAGAAAAAAGATAGGGAAACCCTGCACAATTTACTTTGCACTCGCCATACAGTGTATTTTCCCACTTTTAAACACCTGTGAGCTCATATATAGCCCCTTTTGTACCCCAAAAGCCAGTGTTTACCCACTCTAAAGATATAGAAGCCTTTTTTATCAGTCAGCTGTAAGCCTTCTCACACACTTTAGAGTGTTTCTCTTCATCATTGCACACACCCTTCTATACGTTGAGAGTCGTGTTGCTTGCTTTGGCGGGACTTTGGTCAAGTGGTTTCATTCTACATATATATATATATATATATATATATATATATATATATATATATATATATATATATATATATATATATATATATATATCGACTAACATTATCGAGTTATGCCTCGATTGAGCCTGAACTTGATGCAGGCGTTTACTTGCTTATATATATATATATATATATATATATATATATATATATATATATATATATATTTACAAATATGAGTGTGAACTACATTCGATTAGCCTGAACTTGGTTTGGAGTGCGTTTATTGCTTTTATATATATATATATATATATATATATATATATATATGTACATTTATATATATTAAGCGTGTGTGCCGGACTTTGTTCGATGAGCTGATTTTATATCCGTAGCGTTTATATATATATATATATATATATTTATATATATATATATATATATGAGCGTGGTTGAACTACATTCGATGAGCACAGATTTTACATGCCGGTGCATTTATTGCTATATATATATATATATATATATATATCTCCACTGGAGTTTTCTTCGTGGCGGTTGATCGCTTTTACAACTTTATTTACGTTTTGTCACTTTGGAGTTTCCTCAAGTGGCGGTTGATAACTTTAATAGCTTTATCTACATTTCGATCCCCATGGAGGTGCTTCGTGGTTGGTGATCATATACGTATATATATATTTATCGATATATATATATATATATATATATATATATATATATATCTTCTTATTGCTTTTATACAAATTGCAACATTCTGTGCGCCTAGGAATCATGTGATCACAGATTCATCCCATTGGATCTAGATTCGGTTCCCGTGATGGACATTTTTTCAGCTGTAAGCAGCTTGTAAATTATTCTGCGATGTTTGAATTTCCTCAGATGGTTTCCATACCCACGAGGAAGTCGGCATTATTTTTGTATATTATTTTTCATACGGATGCCTCGCATTAAATCAAATAAAATCAATCGGTAGATCACTTAATAAAAATGGGAGTATAAAGGTCTCAATTCCTATTGAGCATCGGGGTTTGAAAAACCTCTTTTATAAAACATCACTTTGCCATATCTTGCTAAAAACTGAATTTTTACATAAATTCAAACCCTGTGTATATAGGTTCAAACGAGGCCTCGCACAACTTCCATACAACAGCACATTGACCCACACACACGCACATTCAGATAATAGTTTCTTGAAAAGAGGCGGTCACCGTGGTAACATGGATGTCAGGGGGTGCCTAACACCTTCCCCCCGCATAACCAAGTCCCCGGACCCTAAACGAATCTCGGTTTCACCGATCCGTATATCAGTGTCACACCACTGGGTCAATGTGCAAACCTTTTATTGGTTGTGTTGGTACAACCATTTAAAAAACTAACTGGCGACTCTTAAAAGTCCCATCGTCGACATCATACATGTCGGACCTTTTTCACTTGTTTTTTCAAACAAATCTCACCTAAAATGAGAACACCAAAGAACAAGTAACAGAAAGGGACATCCAAAAATCCCGACGTCGACACTTCTCCAATACGAACTTCTCACACTATGTGTCCACATATCTCACTATCAATATATTTCCGCAATCCCTCACTTAGTACTCTAAATGAGTATTCTAGATTTCGCTTATAGTTATAATCCTAGGGTTTTCCCCACCCCGCTTAAGATTTATAACCTACATCTCTACTACCAACTTGTGACACCTTGGTCAGTACAGCTTTGATACCAACCTGTGACACCCCCAAATCTGGGTTACTTGACCCCCGAGTTTGGTGCTCATGATCCACAATATAAATAACATTTAACTACCCATTTATATAGAAATAGTAACATACACTTCATTAACTGATATAGTTAATACATTACCCCAGGTTCTCTAACCTTAATATTACAAACATACCCTTTAGTTATACAAAAAGGGTTCACAAATACAACATAATAATAATGTTATTCATAACTAATTTATCACTATGTCTTTGCCTTTGTTCTTCACAGCACCTCCTGCCACTTCGTCCCTAGTTGAAAAGTTTTATTTAGCAAGGGTGAACAACAAATTTTCCCCGCAAGTTAAGATATACAATGAATGTATAAGTATCAGAATAATAGACTATCTATTTTGATAGAAGGACACCAAAGTTCGGGGAACTTTGAATTAGCTGAACAATGTGTTAATCAATAACAAGGCTTCTCCATTTCTATGCAACACAATAATTTGATAATGAAAGAGTACAACGCTTTCAAAGTTCAACGATGTTCTATTGAATAAACAATAATCAATTCTAAACAATAACAAAGTGGAAATGTTTTCCAGATTTATGATGAGCGATCCATTGGATCTAGAACTTCTACTTTCTCGGGTATCTATCAAAGATTTACTTTGATACATACACCGGAGTATCAGATAACCATAAAGATTAAATCATACCCCTCTGCAAGTATAACAAGTGATCAGCTTTATTATACCCTATATTATGCATAATACTTAACGATGCTGTGAATGTAGAATATCGACCTAAAATGTTCCTTTTATATAAAAGGTTGTTCTTCTCAGTCTTTGAATCAAAATTTGATTTAACAACGAAACGCAATGATTTCAATTTCTATTTACTTATCGATCTAGCCGAAATAATTGGCATCGATCTATCATTAACAATTGAATTCTCTTCTCGAATCTATCAAGTTCTAACAAATGTTCGTCTAGCCAAAAAAATTAGCTAAGACATTTCTCAACATATTTTGACAATAAACAGGAATTATCTGTACTGTCAATTCTATCTTCTACGAATATGAATATCCAACAACAGTTATTCTACAAATGTATATTCTCTGAATCAATAATTCAATTTGAATTATTAAACATGCACTAACTGCAAATAATCAACAATAAATCCATGGGCATGGAATAATTAGCAATAATTAACCACTATAATAATTTGAATGAATATAACTCAAGGTTGAGTTAGGAAAACTTGCCTTCCACGTTGATTACTGCTACACAACAAACTTATCTGCGTTCGTAAGACCTATAACCAATAATATTGGTCTCACAATTAGCACAATAATTTATAACACATAACCCTATAACTTACAGTCAATTCTCTCCTAGGCACATTATCACATAGCCACATGCTCAGTGTTTATAACATATATAAACACTTATCAAGTCTAACTAAATTAAATAGCATTAATATTCAAATAATTATAAATATTAATGAAAAATGTCCCAAATAATTAAAAGTTATTTTTCAGAATTTAAAATGATTTTTAAAACCATTTTTGTAATTTTTATAATTTATTTCCTATTTTTAATTAATTTCCGAAAATTCAGAAATTAAAAAAATTCAAAACCGTCGCTAATTGTCTATAGCGACAATAAGCGTCGCTGTTGGTGTTCTTGAGCCTCAAGAACACTGACAGCCTCGTGTTCATGGGGTCACGTTTGGCCGTTCATAGTTTGTAATCTAGTGTGTTTCTGGGATCTTTTGTGCATTTATCTTGTAGTATACTTATAGTACTACAACAGTCAATCATCACCAGAGCCATAACTTAACCATCTAACAAAATCTAGCCACCCAAACTATCTGTCAGATCGTACCTGGGTTTTCTGGGTAACCCAAAAACCCAGGCAGTCCATAGGTACAACTTTCAAGCCTCAATAATTTGGTGTTCTGGTCGTTATTTCATTGTTCTCATGGTCAATATTGATAGTTAAAATAACAATGAACAATAACATATCCTTATATCAGTCTAAATCTAACATATTAATTAAATGGAGCTCGGTCAAACATTGTCAGAAAACTCATGCAAACATTTTCTGGAATTTCCAGAATTTCAAATTATGGCCAAATGACCTATTTTGACCACTTTCTTTAATCGATCTGTTAACTGTTTATGGAATCTTATGGCATGTGTATTCAGAGTACATATAACATACTATAAGCTAGTTACAACAACATTAACATAACGCATTACACCTGACCGATCTATAGCTTAAAACATCTTGTCAGACTCTAAAAACTGCTTTCTGGGTTACCCAGAATGTACTTGGTCAATGTCGGTCAACGGGTTTTGACCATTAATAACCTACGATCTAGACATCAAATGACTGTTATTTCTTTTGCAGAATAAAGACCACATACCAGGCTACAAAGTAAAACTTTAAAACAACACAAAACACAAACGAGCAAAGATTTGTGGCCACTGACATTTGGTTGTTAGGCCACATTTTAAGCTCAAGAACAGATTTTGAAAAACTCAATTTTAAAGCACTTTGATGCTATGGATCCATGATGGATCAACATAGATCAACTAAAAACATCTTTTAACACAAGATTAAACACTTAAACAGAAAAACTTTCTTAGCATATAAGATCAAATTAGGTTTTAGGGTTTATACCTCTTTGTTCTAATTCTTGATCTATGCTCTCCAATCTATTTTTGGGTGTTCTAGTAACTGATTATATGACTGATCTACCTTAGAAATTTTGGAGTCTTGAGTGAGAGAGAGTTGGTGAGAGCTTTGAGAGAAAATGGCTAGCAAATGGACTTTCTCTCTCTCTCTAATTCTTTTATAATACATAGATACAATGTATATTGATGATATGGCTGGCAAATAGAACTGATATTCTGAGATTCTTGTGTCACAAAGTAAATAGTTAGTGAACCACTAAAGGCATTGGCCATTTTTACAAGCTACTTAATTAAAAATCCAAAAAGGGCAGTTTTGTCATTTGGAAAATAATTTTAATGACATGATGGTCAATTGCTCAAACCCTTAGGGTTTAACCCTTAGGTTTTACATTATTAGTTTCTATAATTTCCAAATTAGGGTTTTAATTAGAAAATTTAAAAGTTTAAAACTAAAATTAGGTTTTCCTAAGTAAATTAGTTTTCCTAATCACATTAGTGTTTAATAAATATATTAGGCCTTCCAAATAGGATTAGGGTTGCCTAATTAGGGTTTAGAAATCCCGAATATGAAATTAGGATTTTATTTAGAAAAATTAAAATTTCTAAATTATAATTAGGGTTTGGAAAATAGAAATTAAGATAACTAAAATATAATTAGGATTTTCTAATCACATTAAAGTTTAATAAACAAATTAGGCTTGCCAATTAAGATTAGGGTTTCCTAATTAGGGTTTAGAAATACTGAATACGAAATTAGGATTTCTCAGCTTTCGATTAGGGTTTCTAATCTGGAGATTAGGGTTTCTAATCCCTTATTAGCGTTTACTAAATTTAAACCTTATACGATCAATCATTGATCAAATAATTCTAAATATTACAGACACGTACTCATTAATATAAATATTTAAATTATAATTTCTAGTGAATCCCTATCCGGACTTAGGGTTAGGGTTTCTATTCTTATTAAGCACAACTCTACTCTAAATTTATTAGTCAATACAAAAATTGACCTTCTCGAGACTCGTATGATAGATACTTGTCGCAAAATTGATGATTAATATTAATATTAAAAAAAAAATTATTCGTAAAATTTTGATTATTCGAAATCCCGGGTTATCACATTCGATCTGGAGCGTTTACTGCTTTAATATATATATATATATATATATATATATATATATATATATATATATATACACACATTTATATATATTAAGCGTGTATGGGACTTTATTCGATGAGCACGGATTTTATATCGGGAGCGTTTACTTATATATATATATATATATATATATATATATATATATATATATATATATTATATCCCACCATTCGGAGTTCACTTCGTGGTGGTTGATCGCTTTTCTGACTTTCTTTACGTTTACGTCTTGCTGGAGTTCACTTCGTGGTAGTTGATTGTTTTGTCTGATTTTATTTACGTTTTCGTCCCCACGGAGTTCACTTCATGGTGGTTGATAGCTTCTGACTTTATTTACATTTTGTCCCACTTTGGAGTTTCCTCCATGGCGGTTAGTTTCTGACTTTATTTACATTTACGATCCCCATGGAGGTGCTTCGTGGTGGTGATCATGTATATATATATATATATATATATATATATATATATATATATATATATATATATATTACTGACTTTTATATATATGTACTGCCATCGATTTCATACAAATTACTAGGTATCATATGCTTTAGGAATCATGTGATCACTGCATTCAACCTATTGGATCTAGATTCGGTTCCTGTGATGGACGTTTTCAGCTGTAAGCATCTTGTAAATTATTCTGTGGTGTCTGAATTTCCTCAGATGGTTCTCATACCCACAAGGAAGTCGACATTATTTTGTACATTATTTTCGTACGGATGCCTCGCATCTGTAAAATAAAATCAATCAAGCCGAACACTTAATAAAATGGGAGTGTAAAAGGTCTCAATTACTATTGAGCATCAGGGTTTGAAAAACCTTTTTTATAAAACCTCATTGCTATATCTTGCTAAAAACTGAATTTTTATATAAATTCAAACCCTGTGTATATAGGTGCGAATGAGGCATCGCATTACTTCCAAATAACTGCACATTGACCCACACACACACACATTCAGATAATAGTTTCTTGAAAAGAGGCGGTCACCGTGGTAACACGGATGTCGGGGGGTGCCTAACTCCTTCCCTCCGCATAACTAAGTCCCCGGACCCTAATGAATCTCGGTTTCACCGACCCGCTTAATAGTGTCACATCACTGGGTCAATGTGCAAACCTTTTCTCGGTTGTGTTGGTACAACCATTTAAAAAACCAACTGGCCATCATCGACATTATACATGTCGGACTATTTTCACATATTTTTTTCAAACAAATCTCACCATAAATGAGAACACCAAAGAACAAGTCACGGAAAGGGACATCTAAAAATCCCGACGTCGACAGGTGGCGATTCCAGTAAGAGGACTTAAGCCGCTATTACAATCTTTTCAAAACTGTTATCTGCTTGTGTGTGGATGTTGCATTTACATTTGATGAATGTGTACAAATGCAATTCCTGATTGCACTTAGTGCTTCGCACCATATCTGCTTGTGATATTAGTGCTTCGCACATGTCATCATTTTCATACGGTGAGACGTGATGTATGTGAATGTATGTTGTGTGATCCCTCCACCAGGAGGCTATCCCGTCGGTGTTTGATTACTGGACTCGTGGGAAGACTAATTCCCCGAGGCTCAGGAAATGCACCACCCAAATTCGCTCCAGTTGAAAGACCGGATTAATTTTCCCGTTGAGTAAATTGCGATGATTTGGGAACCTTCATGCTAACTAGCCGCTAAAGTAACCTAAGATAGGTCAGCCTCTGATAAACCTAAAATGGAGGAAAGTCTCTTCATGCTCTCTCATTTCAAATTACTTGTAAACACAATTACTTGTAATTACATTCCATATATATCTCCATGTAATGAGAAATATGAAGAAATATATACACATACATATTTTAATTAACATGGTACAAACAACTGACATCTGTTTTGCAGGATAAAAATCCTAAAATGGACACATCACCTAGCATGTTATTATACACATATTCCCTAAGGACTAAACTATGTAAGTCTTTCGCAGGGAACCAATCGGACCTACTACCCGGTCGAAATCCAAAAAGGCTACATGCCTACAGTCAATTATGTCATCATTTGACCAGACTAAACTTAATCCAGTTTCTCGCAGAGAATTCGACGAATTAAGCAAACAAATTATAGATTTGGTTGTTCTACTCAAAGAACTACACCAGTCCAATCAGGGTCCAACAATACCCATACATGCTGAATCCTCCACACAAGGGAGAACCTAGGTCATTACAATACTCGAGCTGCGGTTGGATCGACCAACAAAACTCATGATCTTTGCCCATCCCATTTGGAGATCCGAGACTTTGGTGACATCAAAAAGAAAGTCCTCCAAATGGAAGAGACCCTTCATGCTATCAAAGGAATTTGAACACAAGGGAGTGTTTCATATGTTGATCTTTGCATTTTTCCTGGTGTTCATTATCCAAAAGAGTTTAAAACTCTTGACTTCAAAAAATATGACGGGTTAGGAGACCCTTACACACATTTAAAGGAGTTTATTGGAGAACTTGGATCTTATGCAGAGGACGAAAAACTCAGAATGCAATTATTCCAAAAGAGTCTAACTGGAGAAGCCCGTTCGTGGTACACAAGATTAGACAACTCAAAGATCCATAGCTGGGAAGAGCATGCGCATAATTTCCTCACTCAATACAACTTTCAATCTCAGATGGCTCCTGATCGATATCAAATTACCAAAATCAAGAAACAGTCTAACGAGTCTTTCAGAGAGTATGCTCAAAGGTGGAGACGCCTGGCTGCCCAAGTTAGTCCTTCCATGACAGAATCAGAGATGATCATGACTTTCATAGACATAAAAAAAGCTCCATGTTTTAGCCAGCATCGGCAAACCATTTTCTGAAATGGTCAAACATAGGGAGATGGCTGAGATGGGATTGAAATCAGGAAAGATTCAAGACCTAGCTACACTCAAAGCTATTGTTGATCACATCTAATCCAGAAATTATGGAAACAACCTCTGTAGGGTCCATAAAAAGAAAAATGAAGATGTTTCTCTGATACTACAGGGTCAAAAAGGCAATCAGAATATGCCTATTCAAAGGAGAAACTACACTCCCTTTCAAGCAAAGTCTGCGAACCCTCCAATACCAAAAGGTGGAGAAGTCAAACGCCCTCGAGTGTTCACACCCTTAGGGGACACCCTCGAGAACATTCTCAATCTTCTGACAACATAGAAGAAAATTACGCATCTTCTTCCACTGTACCAAATTTCTAATGGGCGGGGTTTCAATCTTTGCTTCGAAATGTGCTCATCATGCTGGGGCACCTGGACATAATACTCAGGATTGTTGGGCCTTGAAACACAAGATCCAAGACCTAATAGACAATGGTGAGATCGCGGTCACCAAACCAGATCAACCTCACGTTCAAGACAACCCTCTTCCTCAGCACAAAGAAGAAGAGGTCAACATGATCAATTGGAGCAATGGACATAATTCCAATTTCAACTATGAATCCTCCCAGACCCTCAAAGACGGTGATGACAAATGGGATTATGCCAAGTTTCAGTTCACAATGGGATGAAAGATAAAAGCTTTAGGCAAGCAAATTAAACAATTTGCAGAATTGGTGACTTATTAGCATCAAGTGACTCGTCAAATAATCAGTTAGGAGCATGCCAGTCTCCTACCTCTTGTCATGAATGTTCCCTCGTCACTTTCAGAAAATGAAATGCTGGAAGACAAAGTGACAAAGAGAGTAAATGTCAAAGCCCGTCGGGATTTTGCCAATAAAAGGGAATTCACCTATTTGGGCCAACCTATGGAAGAAATCCTTCAGATGTTAATCAATAAAGGAAGGATTAGTTCCCTTCTACCTCCAATCAACCCCCGTTCAGGGTGGTACAACTCTAATGGAGTATGTCAATAACACTCCCAGTCCCGCGGTCATAGCACAGAAGAATGCTGGGCACTCTACTACCTTATTCAAAATCTAATTGACAGTGGTGTCCTGCACCTAGCGGACGATGATACTGTGTTACGTGCAAGTGAGAATACATGTCCTACTAAGTGGAAGAGTGTGGTAGCAATCATATCCACTGAAAATGATGGGGCTAATAGATTACTCACAATGCCAACAATTCAACTCAAGGGAAGCAACAATCCTTTGAAAGTGGCCGCTCTCGAGAAAATTAACTTGCCGTACAGAGCACAATATCCTATTGTTAGCTTGCGCAAGGTTCCATGGAATTATAGAGAAGGTGAAGGATCCACCTCACATACCACTGCTACAGTGTTGAAGGAAAATCCACTGTATCTTCCCCAACGGGTGATGAAGTCTACCATCAAATCAAAGGGAAAAATACCCATGGAGAATATTAAAAAATCCCTCCGCACCATGGGTCATCACGAAGCCAAGGTGGTTTTAAGCTTAAGAGAAGCTCCACATCAAATATATATTTTGGACTTAGTCCTAACTTCCGAGGATCACCGGAAGGTCTTGTTGAAGGTTTTGGAAGAAGCCTATCTACCAGCATCAGTTGATACGGAAAAATTTCAACATCTAGTTGATCACATTTTCAACAACAATGTGATATCCTTCACTGATGATGACATACCGCCCGAGGGGACTGGTCATTGCAAGCCGTTGCACATTGCGGTCTTGTCCTCTGGATAAATGCTAGCTGGAGTCTTGATAGATGGAGGTTCATCTCTAAATATCTGTCCATACGCTACCTTGGTGAAGATGAATATCAATCTCAACCGAATTTGGAGTAGCCATACTATCATCAAAGTTTTTGATGGAGCCCGTCGAAATTCGGTCAGAGTAATTGAACTGCCAATCGAAATTGGTCCCCATACATTTTGCGTATCTTTCTATGTACTCAAGATAGATTCGGGATACAACCTGCTCTTGGGACGACCATGGATCCATATGGCTGGGGCAGTCCCCTCCACTCTTCACCAACAGTTGAAATACATTATCAACAATAGTCTGGTCACGGTCAATGCTGAACCATAGTATCCTCAATACGGGGACGTGCCATTCATCAATGCCAATGCAGATGCTGAACTGGTCAGTTTCCATGCCTTGGAAGTAAGCAATACCCAATACCATGTTATTGGGATGCCATTACCCGAACCCAAGATTTCTGCGGAGGTAATGTCGGCTACTCAAGAAATGATATCATTGGGTAATAAACCGGGACAAGGGCTGGGTAAAGATTGCCAGGGTATCAAGTACCCAATTCGATTAACCAAGTAAACTAGAACAGCTGGACTAGGCTATTCTACCAGTTCTAGTCACAGGAATCCTCATGAGCATCAGCAGATTTCTTCAGCTTCAAACATGTGGCGTTTATCTTAGCCTTCAAACTCTGAGTCTGCACAACCTCCTGTAAAGGTGCCAGCCAATGTAATGGCGATGTTATTTCCCAAGCCGGTACCGATAAAGGAAAAAGAAGTCTTTGTTCCAAATCCCACAGTAGAAGAAGAGGAACGAAGAATTAAGCAAGACGTCATTCGAATGATGTCAGGAATACGCATCATCGTTCATGATGAACATACCAATAAATACACCCCAGACGATGATTACCCAGATATAATGGCTATCATCCGGGACAGGGAGGATGATGACAATCCCTCCATCACTGTGGTCCACCCAAACTTTTCCCTTGCCAATTGGAACAGCACTCCTTGCATTGGTCGTCAAGGGTAAAGCGGGCATAAACTCTTTCTGCCTATAGATATAATAACTGCTTACTTTTTTGTACAGTATTAGTAGTTTATTTTTCCAGTATACTAACACTGTGTATGATCAACACATTTTATATATACTAAGTGAAAGCATATTTTGTTTCAGGACTACGAATTTAGATGTACTGTGCTTTACGTCACATTTGCCTCTTCTCCACAAAGGATTGTACCTTTGATGTAGAGATGAATTGGCCTTGATGGAAATACTGAGGATGACATTGAGGTGCCTCCAGAAATTTAAGAATGGGTCAAAGACAAACCTAAACCCAACCTTGATCAAACCACTTCATTCAATCTCGGAACCTTAAAAAGCCCTAAGTTAATCCAGATTGGTTCAGACCTTACCCCAAACCAACGGAATGACATGGTTACGCTATTAACCCAATTCTAAGATGTGTTTGCATGGTCTCATGAAGACATGGTGGATTTATCCACTGACATTGTCCTTCATCGCCTTCCCATTAAAAAGGGATTTAAGCCAATCGAAAAAAAAGCTCGGTCAAAGCGATTGAAACACGAGTGGAGTTTAAAGGTGAAAGAAGAAATTATGAAACCATTTCAAGCTGGCATCATCATGGTGTCTACATATCCTGAGTGGATATCCAACATTGTGCCCGTGCCTAAACCCGGAGGGAAGGTGCGAGTTTGCGTGGCTTACCGGGACTTGAACAAAGCTTGCTTAAAAGATAGTTTTCCCGTGCCATTTATCCATATTCTTATTGACAATACCGCTTAATGACGACGTACTCCTTTGCTGATTGCTTCGCAGGGTATCATCAGATCATGGTTGCTGAAGAAGATCATGAGAAAACAACTGTCATCATGCCTTGGGGAACCTTTTGCTATAGACAGTTGTCATTCGGCCTCATCAATGCCGGAGCCACCTATAAACGAGCTATGATGGCTCTCTTCCACGACTTAATGTACAAAGAGATTGAGATCTACGTGGATGAAATCATTGTCATGTTCTGCGATTTTTCGCGAACTGCCATTTCTGTGTCTGGTACACCGCGCCACAGCGCCACTCTCCAGAAGGTTCAGAAACGAAAATTTTAAAGTGTTTAAGTCCATGAATGTGATATTAATCTAATTTAATGAACATAAGAATATGTTAGAGGTATAGTGAGATGTTAAAACAGATTATTAACATGTCAATAACATAATTGCATGTGGACCAAATTATTAGATGCACGGTTAGCTTATTATTCATGAAGTGTTATTATGTGACAATAAGTGTGATAATTGACTAAGTATAGTCATAATTCAAATTAGACAAAAAGAATAAACTTATGATGACTAGTTACATTATAATTAACTATAGTTGTGAATGGAAATGATATGTAGGATTAAAATCAAGGAACGAGTTTAATTAAAGTGTAATCTATGCACGAGGCAAGTTTCCTAACCCTACTTGTTATCATTGTTCAAGTTTATTATTTACCTCGAGTAAATTCTCATTACTAGTATTCAAGTTTGAATTATTATATTAAAGATTGATTATCTTTTCAAAGTATGATTCTGTTATACAATAATTGTTCTATTGTATACTTCTTGAGATTATTATTCAATTTGAATATCATTATTGTAGAACCTTGTTAGATCACTAGTGAACCTTATTGATTCAACTAGTCCATAGTTAATGAACGTTCTAAATTTCAGAACCCTTATTGAATTATCCAAACCAAACTTCCTTTGGTGCGGACTCTTTTCTCTATTTATTATTTTGAAATAGTAAGGGTTGAATTGATTAATGTGGTTAGTTATGGGTAAAATGCGCAAATATTTCAAATAAGCAAGTGGTTATAAAATATTCATTATTATTAGGGGGAATATTCGTTTTGGTCGTAGAATATTCTTCCCCGTCGAGAGAATATTAAATGCGACGATGTAGCCTTTTGTGGGCCCCATGCTGAAAGCGATTGGATGAAGAAAGCGACAAGTATGAGTTTTTATAAATATTGGCGTAGTTATTCTGTTAACATTGTTGGAATACCGGTGGTTAAAACACGATGTCGCATTGTTGCACAACGATAGCATTGCAGTATTGCACCAATTATTGATTCTTACGTAAGAAGGCACTACTCAATAATTGTTACAGTAATTATTGTTCAATATTTTATTTTATTGATTCAATAATTGCTACGTTGATATTTTATATTATTGTTGTTTTAATAATTGTCACTACATAGTATTTCCCATTATCAGATCAATGATTCATATTATTTTAATAATATTACTAGATAACATTATTGGCAATGTCTAGAAAGTTCTGTCTAAGGAGAGGTTTGGTCACCCTAATTGCACCAAAGAAGGAGGAGAATTCTTATTGGAAAGCTCCCTCTTTCTGAGGAACGACCTTAGTCATTATTATTGTGATTCGTAATATTATTTATAAATTATTAATTATTAATTTTTATGATAAGGAAAATATTTATTTATGTGGATATAAATGGAGGAATTTTTAGAAAAGTGACAATTGTTGAAAATTGATATTTTATCTTTTCTGATAAAATAATTTATTATTATATTATAATAATATAATAATGGTGATATTTTTACAATGAATCTGGGATATATGAGGAGGAAGGGTATTTTTGTTGCAAAAGTTATTTAAAACATGTTAAACATGTCTGTGGGCCCATTTCTTGACTGAAATTTGATAATAGCTTGTAAAATCGTCCGTATGTGGATTTCGGTCAATTTCTGTTTTGAATTTGGAAAAACTTTCTTCTACAAAGTTGTAGAGAATGAAATTTCCTATGAAAAGGACATAATGTTTGAATTTTCCTGATAAAAGGGCTATTTATTATGAATTATTGAAGTTCTGTAGTTCCGAAATAATTAATTTTTGAAAGTTTTAATTATTTTTAATAACAAAAACATTTTTTTTGTTTTTGTCATTATTTGTGGCTGAATTCAAATGGTCAAGGTGGACGTAAGAATTTAAATAAATAATATTAATATTTTATTAAATTTTCTGCTTTGGTGTTCTAAGTATTTTCCTATAAATAGGGTGCTTAGGTTAGAATTGAAAATCACACTAGAATTTGAAGTTTTCTCTCCCTATAATATCGAGCGTATTTTTGTGAGTATTTTGATACTTTGAGTGTTGTTATACTGGTGCAAGTTTCTTTCAAAGATTATATCCGATATTCAATGTAAATCTTTTGTCTTTCATGAGGTAAAGGGATGTTGTTTCTTCTTAAATGATATTATTTTCTTCAATATCATTATCTTAGAAATATTGGTCCGAACTTTTTATCAAATTTGGAACTTTTTGTGTTGGGGTTCTTATCCACGATCACGGTCTTATTCACGATACTGGTCTTATTCACTTAATATGGTACTATTCACCAAAGAATGATTTTTTTCTTCTTTTTGTCCAAGATGTCTATTATGGTTACTATCTTTGATTGTATCCATGTTTTGATCTTTATTTTTGAATTCTGGTTCAAAATTGGTTATTATAGAGTATTATTGAACTTGGATAAAACTTTAATACGAATCCCTTATATTTGTTCTTTTGTTTCACTAGATTCATTTTTTTTAAAATATTTTTCATCATTCTCAGTCCTAAATGATGATATTACTGAATATCTTTGGCCTGTAGTGCAAAGTTATTCGATTTCTGATGAATATATGTGGCCCGTAGTGCAAAGATGAATAGGTGTTTAGATGAACATTACCAACTGATGAATATCTTTGGCCTATAGTGCAAAAATGAATATTTGATTCCAGATATATGTTGATTAATGTTACAGGGATAAAATATTAACGAAGGACTTTTAAATTCATATATAGAAGATAGTAGATTTTATTCTCTATTTAACTCTTCTAATGAATTATTATTTCCGCTGCGAATATTGATTTAAAACTTGTTGTCTATTGTATTCTATTAAATTTTTCCCTGTTGAGGACTAACGATAATTTGTTCTATATTATCTTAGTCATAATGTTCTTTACTGGGCTAGTTGAGCTCACCATTTTCCTTTTTGTTTTTCTTCTCAGGAGGCGAGAATGTAGCGAGTACTAGTCGGGGTGTGGAAAGATGGTTCTAGAAGTTGTTTTAGTAGTCCTCACTATTTTGTAAAATAGTGTATCAATAATTGTAATGAGGACTTATTTGAGTGTGGATATTGTCTAGATGACAATATTTGTATTTAAACTCACAATTTAAGTGTTGTTGTTATTTTTTCACGACAATTGTATTAATAAAGTTGTAGTTGATTCTGTACCATGTATTTGGCGACTCAGAATGGGTGTTGTATACCTATTTTGGGGGCGTCACAGTTGGTATCAGAGCTTAGGGATATGGTCTCTGGCGGAGATCGGGGAATAGAACTAGGAGGGGAGAGACGGTAATCCTTCGCTAGTTTGTCATACCTAAGCTTATTTGTTGGTCAGTCGGAGCATATGGTTAATATGTGTGACAACCCCAAAATAGGTCCATTTCACCCAACCTATTCTAAGTCGCCAAATACATGGTATAGAAAACAACTAAAACTTTATTACAACAATTGTTGTGCAAAATACAACAACACATATGCTGTGAGTTTTAATACAAATATATACCAACTGTGGCTCTCATCCCAACCTTGGATAGCACGTCATAATGGTACCTTACATAAAGGTATAGTCAAAAACTATTTTAGAAATTAGAATCTTTGGGAAGTGCTCAAGGAAACCTTCGTACATGGGAGGCCATGCGTTTAGGTTATTATAGATATCATATGTCCACAGAATTATCCTTGGTTGACCCAATAGACCCCAAAGAAAAATGAGAAGATTACTATCAAATTCTTTTCAATGGTGAGTCTTCTCTTGACATATCATTATCTCCACTGTCTCTAATTGAGAATTATACTTCAACCAAACACCAAGATCATATAGGTAGTGCTCGTAGATATACTCAGCAAGTGGATGAGCACAACCTTGTCTTATGATGACTCGAGGTTGTATGTCATGAGACATCTTGTATGATAGTGGCAAAACATCCTTCCAACTTTGGGTTCGTCTCACCCTATTTGATTCACCAAATATAACTGTTAAATGATGACCACCGTTCTATTCCCCTGTTACCCCCGCTCGACCCAGCTACACTCTTATTACCTGAAAGGAATTGTGAAGCAAAAGGGTGAGCACAACTAGCTCAGTAAAGAATATCATGACTAAAGATAATTAAATTATCAATAGCCTTCATCAATAATAAATCAGAGATTTAGAACATATGGTAGATGATAAAATTTTTCAACCATAGTTGCAGCGGAACGAGCAATCCATTAGAAGAGTTAAATAGACCATAAAGTCTATTAACTTCTCCATTTTGAAAGTCCACCAACAATATTTTATCCATGTAACATCAATCAACAGTTCCTTTCCATAATCATATGAATAACTCATAATCATAATTGTGATTCTAAATTCCTCTTCGCAACCAGGACAAAGATAATTTTCATCACTTGTCTTTACCTGAAACATCAAATATCATGGTTATACCAAATCACAGTTCCTGTTTATAATTATACTAACAATTTCATCTTTGCACTACGGGCCAAAGATATTCATCAACAGACCATCTTTGCACTACATGCCAAAGATATTCAACAACAGGTCATCTTTGCACTACGGGCCAAAGATATTCAACAACAGTTCATCTTTGCACTACAGGCCAAAGATATTCAATAACAGTTCATCTTTGCACAACGGGGCAAAGATATTCAACAACAGATCATCTTTGCACTACGGGCCAAAGATATTAATATAAATAATCATTTCAAAATCTATATAAACCATAATTATAACCATGTTAATCAATTCACCTTTGCACTTAAGCTAAAAATATTCAATTATAAATTCAATGGTCATGATCATACCAGTCAACGATTCAACTTTGCAGTACTGGCCAAAGAGAACCCATAGTCATGATCATACCAATAATCTACCCATCTTTACATTCAAGTCTAAGAGAAATTAATATCATCATTAGGCTTATAAAAATGTTATATATGATAATAAAAATAATATAATCAACATATAGATTTAATCTCAAGAGTAATATTCATAACTCAACTATAATTTGGTTAGAAAAAAAAACTAATTTTGCCATGAATAGTAACTCGTGAATAGTAACTCATGAATAGTAAACCCGACACAAAAAGGTAGAAATTCTACAATAAAATCCATACCAATATTTCGGTATAATGATATTGAAAGAATAAAATTTCTTAAACATATAAACAATTTATTTTAATTGTTTACACTTTACTAAATAATGCATTTAATCATCCTAAAATGCCAAACTCATAAGATTTCATCACCAATAACCCAAACCCTCATCAAAAATCTGCGTATACCTCATATATGATTCTCAAGCCATAAAATCCTATTTTCTAATTTTCTTACTTCACATAACATATTTAATTCATTTACTCATAACTAGTCCATTTTCATGACAAATACCAAATCAGTACAAACAAATTTTCTTTTCTGGGATGTAGCAGAATATAGTTCCATATTGAACATATATTTTTCCCAGAATTTTTAAAATTCATTTACTATTTTTCATATGGCCAAAACAGCCGAATATTTAGACATTTATCATAAATTTTAATTTTCTCCAAAAATTCTGAAATTCACAAAGTACACTGATATTATATAGATGTACTCCCAATAAAAATTTTATCAATTTTGGAGTTAACCACTTGCATATTTTGAAAAAATTCATATATCACCCTTAACTTTAACTTTTATCAATTTAACCATTTACTGAATAGTAATTATAAGAAAAATTGAATACTTTTATTTCATAAAATTCGGGGTCTTAGAATCTCCCCTCCTTATGAAATTTTGTCCCCGAAATTTACGTACCTTGTATTTCAAAGAGTTGAGAATACCTTGCTTCCATCTTCCTTGTCCTCATGATTTCTCCATTGCTCATCTCCTGTATTTTAGATATCGTTCTAGAATACAGCTTCAAAACAAGGGTTAATTAACCAAATTAACATATCACATAATATCCCGATATTATGAATGACCAACAAATAAGCTTAAGTAGGACACACTAGCGAAGGATTTACTCATCTCTCCCCTCCTAGTTATATTCCCCGATCCCGCCAGAGACCATATCCCTAAGCTCTGATACCAAATGTGACTCATGTTCTAACCGTGGACAACACCTCACAGTGATACCTATCAGTTTGCCACCGCAAAACGGCGTCCCCTACAGAGAGTCTGGCTTCGGTGCATCCCCCCCATCAACAGGAAGTCACCAGATAGAGGTTCGTCGGGGCTCTTTACTTATAGCTCTGACACCAACTTGGACAACCCAAAAATAGGTCCATTCCACCCAACCTATTCTGAGTCGCCAAGTACATGGTACAGAAAACAACTAAAACATTATTACAACAATTGTTGTGCAAAATACAACAACACATTTGCTGTGAGTTTTAATACAAATATATACCAACTGTGGCTCTCATCCCAACCTTGGATAGTACGTCACAATGGTACCTTACATAAAGGTATAGTCAAAAACTGTTTTAGAAATTAGAATCTTTGGAAAGTGCTCAAGGAAACCTTCGTACAAAGGAGGCTATGCGTTTAGGTTATTATAGATATCATATGTCCACAGAATTATCCTTGGTTGACCTAATAGACCCCAAAGAAAAACGAGAAGATTACTATCATATTCTTTCCAATGGTGAGTCTTCTCTTAACATATCATTATCTCCACTGTCTCTAATTGAGAATTATACTTCAACCAAACACCAAGATCATATAGGTAGTGCTCGTAGATATACTCAGCAAGTGGATGAGCACAACCTTGTCTTATGATGACTCGAGGTTGTATGTCATGAGACATCTTGTATGATAGTGGCAAAACACCCTTCCAACGTTGAGTTCGCCTCACCCTATTTGATTCACCAAATATAACTACTAAATAATGACCACCGTTCTATTCCCCTGTTACCCCCGCTCGACCCAGCTACACTCTTATTACCTGAAAGGAATTGTGAAGCAAAAGGGTGAGCACAACTAGCTTAGTAAAGAATATCATGACTAAAGATAATTAAATTATCAATAGCCTTCATCAATAAAAAATCAGAGATTTAGAACATATGTTAGATGATAAAAATTTTCGACCATAGTTGCAGCGGAACGATCAATCCATTAGAAGAGTTAAATAGACCATAAAGTCTATTAACTTCTCCATTTTAAAAGTCCACCAACAATGTTTTATCCCTGTAACATCAATCAACAGTTCATTTCCACAATCATATGAATAACTCATAATCATAAATGTGATTCTAAATTCCTCTTCGCACCCAGGACAAAGATAATTTTCATCACTTGTCTTTACCTGAAACATCAAATATCATGCTTATACCAAATCACAGTTCCTGTTTATAATTATAATAACAATTTCATCTTTGCACTACGGGCCAAAGATATTCATCAACAGACCATCTTTGCACTACAGGCCAAAGATATTAAACAACAGGTCATCTTTGCACTACGGGCCAAAGATATTCAACAACGATTCATCTTCAGATCGCGAGCCAAAGATATTCAATAATGATTCATCTTTGCACCACGGGCCAAAGATATTCAACAACAGATCATCTTTGCACTACGGGCCAAAGATATTAATATATATAATCATTTCAAAATCTATATAAACCATAATTATAACCATGTTGATCAATTCACCTTTGTACTTAAGCTAAAAATATTCAATTATAAATTCAATGGTCATGATCATACCAGTTAACGATTCAACTTTGCACTACTGGCTAAAGAGAATCCATAGTCATGATCATACCAATAATCTACCAATCTTTACACTCAAGTCTAAGAGAAATTAGTATCATCATTAGGGTTATAAAAATGTTATATATGATAATAAAAATAATATAATCAACATATAGATTTAATCTCAAGAGTAATATTCATAACTCAACTATAATTTGGTTAGAAAAAGAAACCAATTTTGTCATGAATAGTAACTCGTGAATAGTAATCCATGAATAGTAACTCGTGTAGACACTCGAAATTTTTTGTACTACTGTTACTAACATTGCAGGAGGACAAATTCGTCTTTTAAGAGAGAACCCTGAAAGACAATCCAAATCCATATCGGATACTATCGGAAGTTCAGCAACAACCCCGGATCGCAATCTGGGAGTAACGATTTCAACCTCGGATGTAACCCCGAGGCCTGTAGATACAATACCAGCACCACCGGAGAAGACCGATTAATCTCGGAGATAACCCCGAGGTATCCAATCTCAGTCCCAACCATGGGAATAGCCACTAACCTTGGTGATAACCCCAAGGAATGCAGTTTCGGCGATAACCCCAGAAATTCTTGTTTCAAATGCAACCAGCTTCAATCTCAGCGCTCACAACAAGATACACTGCACCAACCCGGCAATAACATCGGGGAGGCAAGCACACCTCAAAGATGACAATGAGGACCTTCAACAATTGCAGCAGTCCAATCTCAACGAAGTCTGAGCAACGTCTGCTTTATTAGCCCAATCTGGCGATAACACCGGTGAGGGGCAACATCGTCCTCTCGTCAAACACGATGCCACGTCACGTCTCTATGCAACGATGTCCCACAAGACTAACCAATCCCGAGTGATTATTGTGCGGGGTAACGGATGAAAGTTGAAGCTTGAAGACCGGAGGGCATCGTCCCATCTTCAATGACTTCGTACAAACTCTAATCCCATGCCATCGTACAACTCTTGACAACGGCGGTCTGAAATAGGTCTTGTATAACTCAAACGGATGCCCGGATTGCACTTCTGAAAAAATGAGTGGACATTACAGTTCCTGAGTGCACGTACTTCGAGACAACCTGACCCGACAGACCCGGGCCAACCCGGGTTGCCTCTGGTACACCTGCGGTTCAGCAGCAGGTACACCTGCGGCTAATATGCCTATAAATAGAGGGCTTGGGGTGTTGATTTTCTAAGAGAAATAGACAGGGAAACCCTGCATAATTCACTTTGCACTCACCCATACAGTGTATTTCCCACTTTTAAACACCTGTGAGCTCATATTTAGCCCCTTTTGTACCCACAAAAGCTAGTGTTTACCCACTATAAAGATATAGAAGCCTTTTTTAGCAGTCAGTTGTAAGCCTTCTCACACACTTTAGAGTCTTTCTCTTCATCTTTGCACACACCCTTCTACACGTTGAGAGTCGTGTTGCTTACTTTTGCCCGGACTTCGGTCCGTGGTTTCATTCCAGTCTCTCTCTCTCTCTCTATATATATATATATATATATATATATATATATATATTGACTAACATTATCGAGTTATGCCTCGATTGAGCCTAGACTTCGGTCTGGAGCGTTTATTTGCTTTTATATATATATACATTTATATATATGAACTATGTGTCGAACTTTGTTCGATGAGCCTAGACTTCGGTCTGGAGCGTTTATTGCTTTAATATATATATATATATATTAACTGTGTGTCGAACTCTGTTCGATGAGCCTGGATTTTATATCCGGTGCATTTATTCGCTTTTATATATATATATTTATTCTTATATATATATATATGAACTGTGGTCGAACTCTGTTCGATGAGCCTAGATTTTACATCTGGTGCGTTTAATGCTTATATATATATATATATATATATATATATATATTCGTCCCGCCTGGAGTTTCCTTCGTGGCGGTTGACCGTATTTACAGCTTTATTTACGTTTTGTCCCGCCTGGAGTTTCCTCCGTGGCGGTTGATAGCTTTTAACAGCTTTATTTACATTTCTGATCCCCCATGGAGGTGCTTCGTGGTTGGTGATCCTGTCTGTATATATATATATTTACCGCTTTTATATATATATACCTGCTTACTGCTTTCATACAAATTGCAGCATTCTGTGCGCCTAGGAATCATGTGATCACAGATTCATCCCATTGGATCTATATTCGGTTCCCGTGATGGACATTTTCTGCTGTAAATAGCTTGTAAATTATTCTACGGTGTCTGAATTTCCTCAAATGGTTTCCATACCCACGAGGAAGTCGGCATCATTTTTGTATATTATTTTCGTACGGATGCCTCACATCCGTCAAATAAAATCAATTCAGCCGCTCATTTAATAAAAATGGGAGTGTAAATGGTCTCAATTCCTATTGAGCATCAGGGTTTGAAAAACCTCTTTTATAAAACATCACGCCATATCTTGTTAAAACTCAATTTTTACATAAATTCAAATCTGTGTATATAGGTTGAACGAGGCCTCGCATAACTTCCATATAACAACACATTGACCCCCCCACACACACACATTCGGATAATAGTTTCATGAAAGAGGGTCGCGTGGTAACACGGATGTTCTGGGTGCCTAACACCTTCCCCCAAGATAACCAAGTCCCCGGATCCTAAGCGAATCTCGGTTTCACCGAATTCAGTATATCGCTGTCACATCACTGGGTCAATGTGCAAACCTTTTCTCGGTTGTGTTGGTACAACCATTTTAAAAAACCAACTGGCGACTCTTAACAGTCTCATCGTCGACATTATACATGTCGGACCTTTTTCACTTTTTTTTTCAAACAAATCTCACTTAAAATGAGAACACCAAAGAACAAGTAACGGAAAAGGACATCCAAAAATCCCGACGTCGACAACTCGTGAATAGTAAACCCGACACAAAAAGGTAGAAATTCTACAATAAAATTCGTACCAATATTTCGGTATAATGATATTGAAAGAATAAAATTTCTTAAACTTATAAACAAATTATTTTAATTATTTACACTTTACTAAATAATGCATTTAATCATCCTAAAATGCCAAACTCATAAGATTTCATCACCAATAACCAAAACCCTCATCAAAAATTTGCATATACCTCATATATGATTCTCAAGCCATAAAATACTATTTTTTAATTTTCTTACTTCACATAACATATTTAATTCATTTACTCATAACTAGTCCATTTTCATGAAAAATACCAAATCAGTACAAACAAATTTTCTTTTCTGGGATTTAGCAGAATATAGTTCCATAATGAACATATATTTTTCCCGGAATTTTTAAAATTCATTTACTATTTTTCATATTGCCAAAACTGCCGAATATTTAGACATTTATCATAAATTGTACTTTTCTCCAAAAAAATTCGAAATTCACAGAGTACACTGATATTATATAGATGTACTCCCAATAAAAATTTCATCAATTTTGGAGTTAACCACAAGGAGTTATAAGGGTTTTCTTTTAAAATAGTCTTTTCCCGTAAAATTCATAACTCTTAATCTTTACATCCAAAAATAGCCATTTTTGGACACAATCAATAAAACTCATCAAATTATCATTTTAAATTTTTTCAAAATTTTTGAAGGTCAGAAAAATTACGAAACTGAAAAACATAACAACCCTTAAAATCCCTTACTATCCCTTACCTCAAAAGAGCAGCACATCTGACTGGATATCGGATATAACGCTGAAGGAAACTTGCACTGATGAATAGCGACTCACCAAGTATCTAAATACTCACAAAATACACTCGATAATTTAGATAGAAAAAGAGAGAAAACTTATGAATTCTGGTGTGATTTTTAATTCTTACTTAGCCCTCTATTTATAGGAAAATGTTAGCACGCCGAAGCAGACTTGACCTGCTACCTGATGGTTTTACCTGCTACTATTTCACCCACCAAAAATCAGCCATCTTCCCCAACAACCAAAAGTGGGGCCCACCCATTTCTAGAATTTTTCTCCAAAATCATTTATAAACCTAATTTCCGAATCAGTCACCTCTTAAAATTCATAACAAATCATTCGTTAATTTTTAACGGTTCAAAATTTGTGAACATATACTCAACTTATATATGTATAACATATCCAAAAATCACAACGATCCAACGGTCAGATTAAAAATTATAATTCACACAATATATCTAAAGAACACTGATATGATCTTTTAATACCTCCAATCCGACAAAATACTGATAAAATACCTCAACATTAATTCCTTCATTTATAACCACATAAATAAATCCATCATTTATATCCACATCAAATAAATATTTCATTATCATATAAATCAATAATTAATTATTCACAAATAATATTACAGAATCACAATAATGACAACCAGGCAGTTCCCAGGAAAGAGGGGGCTTTTCAATAAGGATTTCTCCTTACTGGCGCGCAATTAGGTGACCAAACCTCTCTTTGACAGAACTTTCTAGACATTGCCAATAGTGTTATATAATAATATTATTCCAAGTAATATGAATTATTGATCTGATAATGGAGATGATGTGAAGTGACAATTATTGAGCAACAATAATATAAAATATCAACCCAGCAATTATTGAATCAATAAAATAAAATATTGAATAGTAATTACTGTAACAATTATTGAGTAGTTCCTTCTTACGTAAGAATCAATAATTTCAAAAATACTGTGCAATAACGCGTGCTACTGTGCAATAACGCGTATTACTGTATTTTAACCACCGGTATATTCAATGATGTTAATTCTGTGAACTATTACGCCGTTATTTATAAAAACTCAAATTTGTCGTTTTCTTCATCCGACAGTTATTCTGTTATGAGGCCCACAAATGACTGCGCCGTCGTGCGAATATTCCCCGATAGAAAGAATATTCCACGACTAAACGAATATTCCCCGACAACAATGAATATTTTTTAACCACTTGCGTATTTTTAAAAAATTCATATATCACCTCTAACTTTAACTTTTATCAATTTAACCATTTACTGAATAGTAATTATAAGAAAAATTGAATACTTTTATTTCATAAAATTCGGGGTCTTACAATATGTGATATGTTAATTTGTTTAATTAACCTTTGTTTTATGGCAGTATTTAAAAATGGCAGCTGAGAATATTAACAGTGGAATGAATGAGACTCGTGTACAAAATACGGGTGGAAATGATAGCAACGCGCGACTTGTCACGGCCAAGCAGTTCAAAGAGTTGGGACCACCAGAATTTATTGGAAAGCCGGATTCGATCAAGGCAGAGACATGGGTTAAACAAATTACCAAGATATTTGATGTCTTGGGATGCACGGAGGAACAAAAGGTTCCATTCGCCACCTTTATGTTCCGTGGCGAGGTAGACTACTAATGGGAGTCTGTGAAGCGTACTCAGCCTACCGCACTCAGCATGTCTTGGGAAACATTTCAGAAACTTTTCAATGACAAGTACTTTCCTGAAAGTATTCGCCATATAAAGGAGGTAGAGTTTACTAGACTAGAACAAACAACATGACGGTGTCCCAATACGAGGTGAAGTTCGCGGAGTTATCCAGATTTGCACCTCATTTGGTAGAGAATGAGGAACGAATGACGAGGATGTTTCTGAGAGGTTTAAAACCCGAGATTCGACAATATCTTATCTCTCATAAATTTTCTTTATATTCAGATGTTGTAAACAGGGCTCAATTATTAGAGCGAGATAACGAGTACGTTCAACCGAGGGACCACAACCAGGGTCATACCGGTGGCAGCAGTCATCGGAGCAATGAAAACCAGCGGGGAGGAAAACATTCGGACAAAAGTGGTTACCACTCTGGTGGTAATCGTGGCCATGAAAATAGAAGAAGCGAGTCGGGGGGAGATTTTAAAAAGAGGAGATTCAACAATGACACTATGAAGACGTCAAGACTAGCAAAGAATGGTTTTATGGAGGAGAAACGACCACCTACCGGTCAGTATGCTATAAATGTGGAAAAGAGGGACACATCAGCCCAAACTGTCCACAACAGTTCAAGGTATGCTATAATTGTGGAAAGGAAGGACATATCGCTTGAGATTGTACGGTACTAAAACCAAGTCCAGTGGGGATGGTGACTCAAAAGGCTGTCCTAGAAAAGTCAAAGTTAACGGTTCTTGGAAGAGCATTTGTCGTGACTGGTCAAAGTGCAAGGAACCCAAACGAGGTGATCATGGGTAAGCTAATCATAAACTCTTGTGAAGTTTATACCTTATTAGACACCGGTTCTACCCATTCTTTTATCTCTCCTGCTTGTGCTCAACGTTTAAACTTGACTCCAGAGAAATTAGACCTTGACTTATCTGTGGAGACTCCATTAGGGGAAACTTTCATTGCATCCACTATTTATAAATCTTGTTTGATCCAAGTTGGTACCATCATATTACCTGTTGATCTTATTTCTTTGAAAATACTTGCATTTGATGTGATTTTAGGGAATTATTGGTTAACCACTCATTATGCTAAAATTGATTGTTTTCGTAAGGTTGTTAGTTTTCATATTCCTAACCAACCTGTTATACGAATCCAAACAACCAAACCACTAAAGTCAATCACTGTCATATCAAGCCATAAAGCTATTCGTTTATTGAAAAATAGATGTCAAGCTTTCTTATCCCATGTCACGGACTTTAACAAAAACACGTCAGATGTGAATAATATTTCTATTGTTAGTGAATTTCCTGACGTATTGCCTGAAGAACTTCCTGGTCTACCCCCATAAAGTGAATTTAAATTCTTTATTGACTTTGAACTTGGTACAAAGCCCATTTCTAAAACCCCATATCGAATGGCTCCTATTGAACTTCAGGAGTTAAAGGTCCAACTACACAAGTTGTTGGACATCGGTTTCATTCGTCCTAGTACATCTCCTTGGGGTGCTCCTGTTTTATTTGTAAGGAAGAAAGACGGGAGTATGCAACTTTGTATTGACTATCGAGAATTGAACCATGTCACCATCAAGAATACGTATCCGCTACCTTGCATTGATGACCTGTTTGACCAGTTGCAAGGAGCACAATTCTTTTCAAAAATTGATCTTCGATTCGGATATCATCATTGAAGGTTAAAACCGAGGATATTCCAAAGATCGCCTTCGAGAACTTCGATGCGGGCATTATGAATTCTTAGTAATGTCTTTTGGATTGACTAATGCTCCCGCCGCTTTCATGGATATGATGAACCGAGTATTCAAGGAATATTTGGATCGGTTCGTTGTTGTCTTTATTGATGACATCCTCATCTATTCCAAAAGCCGTGAAGATCATGAGCGCCATTTGAAATCGGTATGCGCAAAGGCTTCGTGATAACAAGCTATATGCAAGTCAAGAAATGCGAGTTCGGCGAGGAAGTAGCATTCCTTGGGCACATGGTGTCAAAACATGGAGTGTCTGTTGACCCGACGAAGATTGAAGCAATACAAAGTTGGGAGCAACCGAAGTCGGTGACCGAAGTACGTAGCTTTCTGGGCTTAGCTGGTTATAATTGAAGATTCGTGGAAGGATTTTCTCGAATCGCTACTCCGTTAACTCAGCTGACTCGTAAAGATACAAAATTCGTATGGAGCGAGGAATGCGAGAAGAGTTTCCAAGAACTCAAGAGGAGACTTATTTCGGCACCTGTTATGACAATACTGTCTGGTTCGGATGGATTTGTTATCTACAGTGATGCTTCGGGAAAAGGGTTAGGATGTGTTCTCATGCAACATGGCAAAGTCATAGTCTATGCCTCGCGACAACTTAAAGAATATGAGAGGAATTATCCTACTCATGATCTAGAGTTGGTAGCAGTCGTTTTTGCGTTTAAGATATGGAGACACTACATGTATGGGGAGAAATTGGAGATCTACACAGATCATAAAAGTCTCAAATATTTCTTCACCCAAAAAGAACTCAACATGCGGCAACGACGTTGGCTCGAGTTGTTGAAAGACAACGACCATACCATTCAATACCATCCTGGAAAAGCGAACGTGATAGCTGACGCATTAAGTAAAAGATCTTATGCAGGAACGAGTGCGATGTTGTCAACACAAAGGCCCATTTTGTATGACTTGCAAAGGATGGAGATAGAGATAAAGGCTCAAAGTACCCACGTGATGATATCAAGCATACGAGTAGAACCGAATTTAATCGATAAAGTTAAAGCTGCTCAAGCTACGGACATGGAGGTGATGCGTATGAAGAAGAAAGTGCAAGAAGGTGCTATTCCGGAAGAAAAAATCGATGAAGAAGGAATACTTCGAGTCAACTCCAGACTTTGTGTTTCTAATGATTCTGACTTGAAGCATAGAATCATGATGGAGGCACACAACACACCATTTGCAATCCATCCTGGGAGTACCAAAATGTATCATGATCTTCGACATACATTTTGGTGGAACAATATGAAGAGAGAGATCGTGAAGTTTATCTCGAGGTGTTTAACGTGTCAACGTGTAAAGGCGGAGCATCAAGTGCCAAAGGGTCCATTGTAACCACTTGAGATTCCAAAATGGAAGTGGGAACACATTACTATGGATTTCGTTACAGGTCTTCCCAAGGTTTCTCAAGGCATATATGCGATTTGGGTTATTGTTGATAGTTTAACCAAGTCTGCTCATTTCTTGCCTATACGGGAGACTTATTCCCTTGAATATCTTGCTAGTATGTACATAAATGAGATTGTGAGATTGCATGGCATGCCAGTATCAATAGTTTCGAATCGTGACCCAAGATTCACTTCAGGATTTTGGGTTAGCTTGCAGAAAGCTATGGGCACGGATTTATGATTCAGTTCGGCACACCATCCTCAAACGGACGGACAATTAGAGAGGACTATTCAAACTCTTGAAGATCTATTAAGACTTTGTGTCCTAGATTTCAAAGGGAGTTGGGATAAGTACCTACCATTGGTGGAATTCTCCTATAATAACAGTTATCATGCAAGTATAGGTGTGGCTCCATTCAAGGCATTATATGGACGAAAGTGTCGCTCTCCATTATGCTGGGATAAGGTGGGAGAAGCAACGTTGTTGGGACCAGAGTTGTTACGAATGACTACAGAGAAGATCCAAATGATTCGACAACGTATACAAACGGCACAGGATCGACAAAAGAGTTATGCGGATCTTCATCGAAAGGACGTGGAATTTGACATTGGGGATCATGTATTGTTACGTATTGCTCCACGGAAGGGAGTTACAAGATCTGGTAAGAGAGGAAAGCTCAATCCACGATTTATTGGTCCATTTCAGATTCTTGACCGAGTAAGAAATGTGGCCTATAGACTCGCGTTACCTCCAAGCATGTCTCGTGGTCATAACATTTTTCACATATCTGTGCTTCGTAAATATGTGAAGGACTCGAACCACATTATTGAGTTAGAACCAGACGAGATAGCCGAAGATTTAACGTGCGAAGAGGTACCTGTCAAGATCTTGGATAGAAAGGAGCATGTCCTACGCACAAAGGTTATACCATAAGTCAAAGTGTTATGGAGGAACCATGCTATTGAGGAAATGACCTGGGAGTTGGAAACGGAAATGAAAGCGAGGTATCCTCACCTTTTCGAAACACCAGGTACGTACGTCAATTTTGAGGACGAAATTTCATAAGGAGAGGAGGTTGTAAGGCCCCAACTTATTATAAATAAAATTGAATTTCTCTATTTATTATTTTGAAATAGTAAGGGTTGAATTGATTAATGTGGTTAGTTATGGGTAAAATGCGCAAATATTTCAAATAAGCAAGTGGTTATAAAATATTCATTATTGTCGGGGAATATTCGTTTGGTCGTAGAATATTCTTCCTGTCGGGGAATATTCGTACGACGATGTAGCCTTTTGTGGGCCCCATAACGGAAAGCGATTGGATGAAGAAAACGACAAGTATGAGTTTTTATAAATAACGGCGTAGTTGTTACCGTTAACACTGTTGGAATACCCGGTGGTTAAAACACAGTAATACGAATTGTTGCACAGTAGCACACGGTATTGCACCAATTATTGATTCTTACGTAAGAAGGCACTACTCAATAATTGTTACAGTAATTATTGTTCAATATTTTATTTTATTGATTCAATAATTGCTACGTTGATATTTTATATTATTGTTGTTTTAATAATTGTCACTACATAGTATTTTCCATTATCAGATCAATGATTCATATTATTTTAATAATATTACTAGATAACATTATTGGCAATGTCTAGAAAGTTCTGTCTAAGGAGAGGTTTGGTCACCTAATTGCGCACCAGTAAGGAGAAATTCTTATTGGAAAGCCCCCTCTTTCCTGGGAACGACCTTAGTTGTCATTATTGTGATTCTGTAATATTATTTATAAATTATTAATTATTAATTTTTATGATAAGGAAAATATTTATTTATGTGGATATAAATGGAGGAATTTTTAGAAAAGTGACAATTGTTGAAAATTGATATTTTATCTTTTCTGATAAAATAATTTATTATTATATTATAATAATATAATAATGGTGATATTTTTACAATGAATCTGGGATATATGAATATATGAGGAGGAAGGGTATTTTTGTTGCAAAAGTTATTTAAAACATGTTAAACATGTCTGTGGGCCCATTTCTTGACTGAAATTTGATAATAGCTTGTAAAATCGTCCGTATGTGGATTTCGGTCAATTTCTGTTTTGAATTTGGAAAAACTTTCTTCTACAAAGTTGTAGAGAATGAAATTTCCTATGAAAAGGACATAATGTTTGAATTTTCCTGATAAAAGGGCTATTTATTATGAATTATTGAAGTTCTGTAGTTCCGAAATAATTAATTTTTGAAAGTTTTAATTATTTTTAATAACAAAAACATTTTTTTTGTTTTTGTCATTATTTGTGGCTGAATTCAAATGGTCAAGGTGGACGTAAGAATTTAAATAAATAATATTAATATTTTATTAAATTTTCTGCTTTGGTGTTCTAAGTATTTTCCTATAAATAGGGTGCTTAGGTTAGAATTGAAAATCACACTAGAATTTGAAGTTTTCTCTCCCTATAATATCGAGCGTATTTTTGTGAGTATTTTGATACTTTGAGTGTTGTTATACGGTGCAAGTTTCTTTCAGCATTATATCTGATATTCAGTCAGAAGTACTGTCTTTGCGAGGTAAGGGATGTTGTTTCTTCTTAAATGATATTATTTTCTTCAATATCATTATGCCGAAATATTGGTCTGAACTTTTTATCAAATTTGGAACTTTTTGTGTCGGGGTTACTATCCACGATATCTCAGTATTATTCACGATATCTGACTATTCATTTAATACTGGTACTATTCACCAAAGAATGATTTTTTTCTTCTTTTTGTCCAAGATGTCTATTATGGTTACTATCTTTGATTGTATCCATGTTTTGATCTTTATTTTTGAATTCTGCTTCAAAATTGGTTATTATAGAGTATTATTGAACTTGGATAAAACTGTAATACGAATCCCTAATATTTGTTCTTTTGTTTCACAGGATTCATTTTCTTTAAAATATTTTTCATCATCCTCAGTCCTAAATGATGATATTACCATCTTTGGCCTGTAGTGCAAAGATGAATGATTTCTGATGAATATCTTAGGCCCGTAGTGCAAATATGAGCAGGTGTTTAGATGAACATGACTGTGAGACCCCGAATTTTATGAAATAAAAGTATTCAATTGTTCTATTTTGGTAAATAGTTAGATTGATAAAAGTTTAAAGTTAAGGGTGATATGTGAAATTTTTTCAAAGTAGACAAGTTGTCATAAAATACCCGGTTACTATTCACCTAAATTACTATTCACCCAAATATTATTCATTCGGGTATTTGGAGTATTTTTCGTGTCAGAGTACTATTCACGAGTTACTATTCACGGGTTACTATTCACCTGATTACTATTCACTCTAGTATTGTTCACTCGGGTATTTGGGACACTTTTTGTGTGGAAGTACTATTCACAGGGTACTATTCCCGAAGTACTATTCACGGGGTACTATTCACCCGAAAAATATATTTCTTTTTGGTCTAAATCATTTTTGGGTACAATATTATTCCATGAGGAGATGTGCTAATTTTTCAGACCGTTGGTTGAAATTATAATAAAGGTGATAAGTTTTGTTAGTATTATTAATGTAATAAAACAAAATACTTTTATAAAGTTATTCTATAAATAGAATATATTATATTCTAGTATGCATAGTGTTTTGCATAATAAAATCTTTTTATATAAAACAGAATACTTTTATAAAGTTATTCTATAAATAGAATATATTAAATTTTATTATGCATAGTGTTGTATAAGACCAAGATATAGTGTTTTGCATAGTAAAATCTTTTTTATATAAAATGTAATACTTTTATAAAGTTATTCGTTTTATTAGATTATAAATAGAATATATTATATTTTATTTAAAAGATTTTGCTTTAAATATGGACCGTCCGATTAAAAGTAAATCAATCTGGACCGTTCATGAATTAGTTACTATGCAGAAATTGAAGCTCATTCATTCATTATTTCTTACGAATTCACTGAAACTCTTGAGAGAGAAACTATAGAGAGAGTTCTTCTTCTAGAATCTTGAGCGTATTTATTTAGAGTTTAAGAAAGCTTTGAGCGTAGTGCAAGTTTTCTTCGAGTATATCATCGCCCTACCAGTCGGAATACTCTTCTTTCAAAGGTAGGGGATATTATTTGTTGTACTTGTAAGGGGTATTCTTACTTTCTTATTCATGAAGAGAACTTCTGTTATTCCATTCTTTATTATTCTATTGGAATAACCTGTATACGCGGGATACCCTATACTTGGAGAAATTCTTCTGTTATTCCATTCTTTATTATTATGTTGGAATAACCTGTTTATGCGAAGTACCGTATACATGGTGAAATTTTTCTATTATTTTGTTCTTTATTATTCTGTCGAAATATCCTGTCGGTGCGTATTACGCCTGACCTGGTTCCATTAATTATTCTGTTGGAATAACTTGTCTGAGAGGTCTATCGCATGCATGGTGATTTCTGTTGTTATTCCATTCTTTATTATTCTGTCAAAATATCCTGTTTGTGCGTTTACGCCGGACCTGGTTCCATTATTTATTATTCTGTAGGGAATAACCTGTCTGTGCAGTCTATCGAACGCATGTTGAATCCTTATGTTATTCCATTCTTTATTATTCTGTTGGAATGACCTATCTATGTGGATTACCACATGCATGGTGAATGATCCTTCGTATTCATTCCTTATTAAATTGTGGAAATGATCAATCTACGTGGATTACCGCATGGAGGGAGAAAATCCATTTGCAGTTTCATATATTCTATTATACTCAGTTGGTTAAAGTTTTGACTTCTATACTCCATGAAATTAGTGGAATATCCTTGATATTTGCACTTCATCCAGTATCTTTTCATGGAAATATTCTTCTGAGCATTCTTGAATTTTACTCTACAAAGAAGTATCATGTTGACAATTTGGACGTTATTAGTTCCTGAATAAATTAATTCTTGAACTTGTTTTATTGAATTATTATGTTATTGTCATCAATCTCATGTTTATATTATGTTGAAAGTCATATGTGGCCTGTAGTGCATAGATGGACTTGGTATGATTATGACCAGGGATTATTCGGTATAATCATGACCGTAATGTTACAAATGATGTGGAAAAAGTCCTCATTGGCCCGTAGTGCATTGATGGACAGTTTTTGGTATGATTATGGCTATGGATTGTGATAACCCCAAAATAGGTCCATTCCATCCAACCTAGTCTAAGTCGCCAAATACATGGTACAGAAAACAACTACAACTTTATTACAACAATTATCGTGCAAAATACAACAACACATATACTTTGAGTTTGGATACAAATATATATACCAACTGTGCCTCTCATCCCAACCTTGGATAGCACGTCACAATGACACCTTATATAAAGGTATAGTCAAAAACTATTTTATAAATTAGAATCTTTGGGAAGTGCTCAAGGAAACCTTCGTACATGGGAGGCCATGCTTCTAGGTTATGATAGATATCATATGGCCACAGAATTATCCTTGGTTGATCCAATAGACCCCAAAGAAAAACGAGAAGATTACTATCATATTCTTCCCAATGGTGAGTCTTCTCTTGACTTATCATTATCTCCACTGTCTCAAATTTAGAATTATACTTCAAACAAACACCAAGATTATATAGGTAGTGCTCTGGTAAATATACTCAAAGAAGTGAATGAGCACACACCACGTCTTATGATGACACGAGGTTGTATGTCATTAGACATCTTGTATGATAGTGGCAAAACACCCTTCCAACGTTAGGTTCGCTCTCCCTATATGATTCACCAAATATAACTACTAAAAGATGTATACAACACACTTGTCTATCTTTGTTTAGGAGAACTCCACGACTAGAGACCACCGCTCTATTCCCTTGTTTCCCCCACCCAAATTTTACACTTTTATTACCTGAAAGGAATTGTGAAGCAAAAAGGGTCAGCACAACTAGCTCAGTAAAGAATATCATGACTAAAGATAATTAAATTATCAATAGCCTTCATCAATAACAAATCAAAGATTTAGAACATATGGTAGATGATAAAAATTTCAACCATAGTTGTAGCGGAACGAACAATCCATTAGAAGAGTCAAATAGACAATACAGTCTATTATCTTCTCCATGTTAAAAGTCCACTAACAATGTTTTATCCTTATAACATCAATCAACAGTTCCTTTCCACAATCATATGAATATCTCATAATCATAATTGTGATTCAAAATTCCTCTTCGTACTCAGGACGAATATAATTTTCATCACATGTCTTTACCTGAAACATCAAAGATCATGGTTATACCAAATCACAGTTCCTGTTCATAATCATACTAATAAATTCATCTTTGCACTACGGGCCAAAGATATTCATCCATAGTTCATCTTCGCACCACTGGCCAAAGATATTCAACAACAGGTCATCTTTGCACTACGACCAAAGATATTCATTAACAGTTCATCTTTGCACTACTGGCCAAAGATATTCATCAACAATTCACCTTTGCACTTAAGCTAAATATATTCAATTATAAATTCAATGGTCATGATCATACCAGTCACAATTCAACTTTTCACTACTGGCCAAAGAGAACTTTAGTCATGATCATACCAATAATCTACTCATCTTTACACTCCAGTGAAAGAGAATTTCAACATCACGGTTATAAAAATGTTATATATGATAATAAAATCAATATAATCAATATATAGTTTTAATCTCCAAAGTAATATTCATAAATCAACTATAATTTGGTTAGAAAAAGAAACCAATTTTGTAATGAATAGTAACTCGTGAATAGTAACTCATGAATAATAACTCATGAATAGTAATCCTGACACAAAAAGGTAGAAATTCTACAATAAAATCCATACCAATATTTTGGTATAATGATATTGAAAGAATAACATTTCTTAAACTTATAAACAATTTATTTTAATTGTTTACACTTTACTAAATAATGCATTTATTCATCATAAAATGCTAAACTTATAAGATTTCATCACCAATAACTAAAACCCTCATCAAAAATCTGCATATACCACATATATGATTCTCAAGCCATAAAATCATATTTTCCAATTTTCTTCCTTCACATAACATATTTAACTCATTTATTCATAACTAGTCCATTTTCATGAAAAAAACCAAATCAGTTCCAAAAATATTTCTTTTCTGGAATTTAGCAGAATATAGTCCCATATTAAACATATATTTTTCTTAGAATTTTTAAAATTTATTTACTATTTTTCATATGGCCAAAAACCGCTGAATATTTAGACATTTATCATAAATTGTACTTTTATCCAAAAATTCCAAAATTCACAGAGTACACTGATATTATATAGATGTACTCCCAATAAAAATTTCATCAATTTTGGAGTTAACCACAAGGAGTTATAAGCGGTTACTTTTAAAATAGTCTTTTCTCATAAAATTCATAACTCTTAATCTATACATCCTAAAATCACCATTTTTGGACACAATCAATAAAACTCATCAACCTATCATTTCAAATTTTTCCAGAATTTTTTGAAGGTCAGAAGAAGTACGAACTGAAAAACATAATAACTCTTAAAATCTCTTACCTCAAAATAGCAGTACTTCTGACTGGAATATCGGATGAAAAACCGAAGGAAACTTCTACTAAATAGCAACTCTTAAAGTATCTAAATACTCTCAAAATTTGCTTGATAATATAGAGAGAAAGAAAACTTGTTTCTAGTGTGATTTTCAATTCTAACTTAGCCCTCTATTTATAGGAAAATTTTAGCAGACTTGACCTGCAACCTGATGGCTTTACCTGCTACTATTCCCACCCACCACATTTGAAATAAACTTCAGCACATTTCTTCACCAACCACAAGTGGGGCCCACTCAATTCTAGAATTTTCCACCAAAATGCTAAATTCGGATACTTCAACAATTTCTGAACCATTCACCTCTTAAAATTTATATCAAATCATACGTTCATTTTTAACGGTTCAAAATTGGTGGACATATACTCAACTTATATATGTATAACATATCTAGAAATTACAACGATCCAACGGTCGGATTAAAAATTATAACTCACGCAATATATCTCAAAAACACTGGTTTAATTTTTAATACCTTCATTCCGACAAAAATACAGATAAAATACCTCAACATTAATTCCTTCATTTATAACCACATAAATAAATCCATCATTTATATCCACATCAAATAAATATTTTCTTATCATATAAATTAATAATTAATTATTCACAAATAATATTATGTAATCACAATAATGACAACCAGTAGGTTCTGGAAAGAGGGGCTTTCCGATAAGGATTTTCTCATCATTGGCGCAATTAGGTGACCAAACCTCTCCTTGACAGAACTTTCTAGACATTGCCAATAATGCTATCTAATAATATGAATTATTGATCTGATAATGGGAAATACTGTGTAGTAACAATTATTGAACAACAATAATATAAAATTTCAACGTAGCAATTATTGAATCAATAAAATAAAATATTGAACAATAATTACTTTAACAATTATTGAGTAGTGCCTTCTTACGTAAGAATCAATAATTCAAAATCTTTGTAATGTAATACCGTGTGCTCTTCATGCAACAACGCGTATTACTTTATTTTACCAACGGGTATTCCAACGGTGTTAATGAGTAACGATTACGCCGTTATTTATAAAAACTTAATTTTGTCGCTTTTTTTCTTCTAAGCAGTTATTACATTATGGGGCCCACAAATGGTCGTGGTCGTCGCATTTAATATTCCAAAACGAAAGAATATTCCACGACCAAACGAATATTCCCCAACAACAATGAATATTTTATAACCACTTGTGTATTTGAAAAAAATTTCATATATCACCCTTAACTTTAACTTTTATCAATTTAACCATTTACTGAATAGTAATTATAAGAAAAAATTGAATACTTTTATTTCATAAAATTCGGGGTCTTACATGGATTCTCTTCGGCTAAGGGTGCAAAGATGAATTGTTTTATGGCATGATCAAGACCGTAGATGAAAACACAATTATCTTTGGCCCGTGGTGCATGGATAATTCGTGGTCATGATACTAATGAATATCTTTGGCCTATAGTGCAGGGATGATATGATGATGTGGATTATTTGTTAAGCTGAGTCTCAGCGATAAAAGTGATGAAAAACCTTTTAAATCATAGAAGATAGTAGATTTTATTCTCTACTTGACTCTTCTAATGGATTGCTTGTTTCGCTGCAGTTAAACTTGATGCTTGTTATATTATATCAGTTTAACACTGGTGAAGGCTAATGATAATTTATTATGCATTATCTTAGTTATAATATTTCTTACTGGGCTAGTTAAGCTCACCCTTTCTTTCATTGTTCTCTTCAGGAAATGAGAACGTAGCTGGGACTAGTCGGGGAACAGGGTGAAGGTCCTAGATGGTGCATTAGTAGTCCTCACTATTCTGTGAAATAGTGTAATAATAAATATAATGAGGACTACATTGAGTGTGGATATTGTCTAGATGAAAATATTTGTATTAAAACTCACAACTCATGTTGTATATTAAAGTTTGTATTTGAATTATGTACCATGTATTTGGCGAATCAAGATGGGTGATGTATACCTATTTTGGGGGCGTCACAGTTGGTATCAAAGCTTAGGGATATGATCCCTGGCTGAGATGTGAGACAAGAACTAGGAGGGGAGAGACGGGGAATTTCTTCGCTAGTATGACCTACCTAAGTTTATTTGGTATTTATTTGGTCAGTCAGAGTATAGGGATAATATGTGGCATGTCAATTAACCCTTATTTTGAAACTATATTCTAGAATGAGATCTGAAATACAGGAGATGAGTAATGGAAAAATCATGATACAGAGGATATAACCGGGAAGGTACAATCCAAAAAGAAAGCAAGGTATTCTCATCTCTTTGAATATCAGGTACGTACGTAAATTTTGAGGGCGAAATTTCATAAGGAGGGGAGATTGTGAGACCCCGAATTTTATGAATTAAAAGCATTCAATTTTTCTATTTTGGTAAATAGTTAAATTGATAAAAGTTTAAAGTTAAGGGTGATATGTGAAATTTTTTCAAAGTAGACAAGTTGTCATAAAATACTCGGTTACTATTCACCTAAATTACTATTCACCCGAATATTATTCACTCGGGTATTTGGGGTATTTTCGTGTCGTGTAAGCATTATTCATTCAGAGAAGTTACTATTCACTAAGTTACTATTCACCTAATTACTATTCACTCTAGTATTGTTCACTCGGGTATTTGGGACACTCTTTGTGTCGAAGTACTATTCACAAGGTACTATTCCCGAAGTACTATTCACAGGGTACTATTCACCCAAAAAATATATTTCTTTTTTTGGCCTAAATCATTTTGGGTAAAATATTATTCCATGAGGAGATGTGCTTAATTTTTGAATAGTTGGTTGAAATTATAATAAAGGTGATAAGTTTTGTTAGTATTATTAATGTAATAAAATGTAATACTTTTATAAAGTTATTCTATAAATAGAATATATTATATTCTAGTATGCATAGTGTTTTGCATAGTAAAATCTTTTTATATAAAACAAAATACTTTTATAAAGTTATTCTATAAATAGAATATATTATATTTTATTATGCATAGTGTTGCATAGTGCTTGTAATAACCCTAATATTTTCTATATAAATAAATAAGAAATTTTGCATATTAAATTTTTTATTATTATTTTAAAGATGAGAATATGTGTCAAGTAATGTGTATGTATATATGTGATAAATAAAATTATTTATTTTATGAATAATTTCAAACAATTTTATTTTAGAATTATTGATCGTTATAAAGTATATTCCTATAGTAATTAGTTTTTTGTAAGCGTAAATGTTTTTATTAATTATTTTCATGAAAACATGATTTTATATTATTTAAATAATATATGAAATGATTATTAGAATTATAATAAAAAAATATTTTATTATATGAATTTGTTCGTAATATTTAAGTTAATTATTTTAACTTAATTAAAGATAAACCAGATATGGAATCCAACCCGTAAATTTGGGTATTGATCAAGGGATGAGAATAATAATATAATATTGATTATATTTTAATTTTTCAGTGCTATAAATATGTACTGTATATCTGTAGTCTGATAAGGTGGGCCAAATATGGTAAATTAGGTAATAACCCTCATGTCGTATTATTAAACCCTAATTGTTAAACTCGATTATGAGTTTAAGACTGAGCAATAATTGTGTTATATGAATTTTACTGTGTATTATATAATTTCTGTAATTTGGAGAAACCCTAATTATTATTTGAAAATTCTAATTTGCTAAAATTAGAAATCCTAATTACTGTTTTAGTAAATTATAATGATAATTAGGAAACTCTAATTGTTAATTTGGGAACCCTAATAGTATTAAGGAACCCTAATTTAAAAACCCTAATTTCCTATTAAAAAACCTAATTTTAAATTAGTGTGTTTAATTAAAATTTTATTACACTTTAATTTTAATTTTTTCAAACCCTAGTAATTATTTGGGAAACTTTAAAATATAAAATCTAATGATTAAACCCTAGATTCAATCACCTTGGACAAGAATACACTTGAGATTAAAATGAAATTATAAAAATGCCCTTTTGTCCCATTAGTTGAATTATTGGTAGCCAAATCTTATCTAAGATCTGGCCAGCCACCCTAGACCTACCTATGATCTATAGCATTCCCAGCAATCAGATTCAATGCACCATCCATGTGCCTTGTACCATTATTTGTATGATTCAAGAGAGAGAAAAGTAAAACAAAGCTCATTTATGCAACCCACACTTAGCCATTCTCTCTCAAGCTCAAACCCATGAAATTGCCTTGTTAATTCAGTCACTAATCAAGCCCCACGAAAATCCACAAACGAATCAGAAGCTAAGAATCAAGATTTTTTAAAGAAAGGTACAAAACCCTAATTTACAATCTGATCTTGAAGGCCATATTAGATGTTATGATTTAATGATAAAACATGTTGTTTATGGTGTACATAAAGGATCTGAGTTGCTAGATGTTAGATCCATAACATCTAGAGGCTCAGATTTGATGTTTTTAAAAATCTGGAAAACTTTATTTTTGTGACTGACAATAGAATGTCAGGTCTGGTAGATCTCTGTCTGTTAATGAGTTCAGTGTTTTTAATGTTTGAACATATAGTGTGCTATGAGATCTTTGATCTGAAACTGGAATCTAGCCCAGATCATGAACATGTTAAAAGTTATAGCTGGTCAAACCTAGTTGACCGAGCATGACTTTACAAATCTGGAAAACCCAGATTGTGCCCAGACATGGCCTGACAACTTTTTCAATCGACTAGATCTGCTAGTGTGTTGTTGTTTTGATTATGTTATGGTAACTAAGTTGTAGCTTGTTATGTTTACTATGGATATATGTCTCTAGATCCCTTATATCATCATTGTATTGAACACAGTAGAAGGTCAAACTAGCTTACTAATCCACGAAATCTGTTTATGGAAATTCCAGAAAATTCAAGAACATGTCTTCTGACATGGTTTGACCAGCCTAGATCTGCATGCTCTATTGTTTTTATACTGTTTTTATGTAATGGATATGTAGTATTACATGTTAGCTACAACATGGAATCAATAGATCACATAGAGCAAACACACAACGCGAGATATAAGGATCCAAAGTAGCATACGATTCGATTCTGTTTCTTCATTTCGGAAAACCCGTAAATGAAGAATGATTCTAACCTAATTTGTGAGCCCCAACGCGTTTTCATTAATTATTGTTAGACTTTACCATGGTTTGGAACATGTTCTATGATGGTTTGTCTAGATAGCCCGACGAGCAGAAAATAATTAACATGAACGTATTGACATATTTAAGGTCATCAAAATCGTTGACCGGCCATACGACTTCATTTTCTGGGTAGCCCAGAAACGTCAAGAACAGCTCTGACAGCTTGTTCTTGAGTTTAGATCTTGTATATGATGCATGTTTTGATCATGATTGTTGTTCAACTGTGTAGTATTACATATGTACTATGATATCTAACCATTAACTCGACCAGAAACACATTACACAAGAAATGATTGATGGTCAAACAAACAAGCTTGAACACTGAGTATGAACACCTGGGTTTCTCAAGAACACCTAAGGCGACAGATTATGTCGCCAAAGGGCTTTAGCGACAGACTTAGTAAAATTAATTAATTTAATTTCTAAAAATAATTTAAAAATAGTAAAAAAATTCTGAAAATTACAAAAATAGTTTTAAAAATTATTTTAAGTTATAAAATTTACTTTTAATATTTTGACATATTTTTCATAAATATTAATATTTATTTGGATATTATTGGTATTTAAATTATTTAATAGATGCATTAAATAAATTAATTAAAAATGATTTTATTGTATTAAAAATCATTTTAAATAATAATAAGGTAATTAATAATATTTTAAGTTATAAAACATAACTTTTAATATTTTAAGATAAGTTTCATTAATTATTATATATTAATGATATTACATTTATTTAGTAATTATATTTAATAAATTAATTAAAAATGATTTTAATATTATAAAAATCATTTTAAATGAAAATAAATAGTTTAAAAATATTTTAAGTTATTAAATATAACTTTTGATATTTAAAGGTAAATTTCATCAATAATTTAATATTAATGATATTAAGTTTATTTAATAATTATATTAAATAAATAGTTTAAAAATTGTTTTATTGATTTAAAAATCATTTAAAAAGGAAATAAATGAATTAAAGATATTTTAAGTTATAACTAATGACTTTTAATATTTTGATAAATAATAAATTAATATTCTAATATTAATGGTAATTATTTAAAATGATTTTTAATGTTTTAAAAATCATTTAAAGATAATATTAATACTTTAAAAATATTTTGAGTTATTATAAATAACTTTAATATTTTGGCAATAGTTTCATTAATAGTTTAATATTAATTAAATATTAATGATAATAGAATTAGTTAATATTTAAATCATTTAATAATGATTTCAAAGTGTTTGAAAATTTATGATAAAGTATAATAATTATTTAAAAAATATTATAAGGCTATGAAAAATAATACGGTCGATATTTAAAATATTTAAATGAATATTGAACTACACGATAGAGTCTTAGACTCGATATTTACCCGATAAAAGTCGCTTCTATGCAATATATATTTGAAATTGATTTGGACTTGGATAATTTGACTAGATACGTGTTTGTTTATGATGTAATAACCGTTAAACATATGTGACAATGCGATTAGGTTATGTGCTGACTGCAATTAGCAGTACTATGTGATATGATATATTATTCTAATTGAAAGAATGATCTTATTACTAATAGGTCGCTGTATAAATGATTAATCTAAGTTGCATTATTGTAAGCAACAGTTTAGACAAGTATCTAAACCTTATGCACTACTTTTATTTCGTGCAAACAGGTATATCATGTTATGCAAGTTCCTAAACTTACTCCAATTATTATTGTGTCAGATTATTAACTCTGTTATTATTGATTATGTATTCAATCTTTATATCCATACAAGTTCTTACATTATCCAATCATTGTATTATTGTATAATTTAAATATTTATTCTGTTCGTTAATTCGTATATAGGGTTAGACAAGTGTCCCTACTTGGATAACCATTTTATTTAATCATATGTTGATACATACTTATTGATTTCAAGTATGTATACGTTGACTTAAAAGCCGTCTAAGCTATTTGATTCAGCTAGACATAAAAATATTGTTGAACAAGATAAAACGTTATTGTATCCAACCAGATTATTTTGGTTTGGATTCCTGACTAAGTATGAAAATCCTGAATATAGGAAAACATTTGTGCACCTAAGGTGGATAGAGTGAACGATAATATCGTTCTTGCATGTAGTATTGATCAATACAGGGCACATTGGGCAGATCACCCTCGTATCCGTAAGTTTTGACGTTTTACGGATGAAGTTCTGCTAAACCCTAGCAAAAATAAAAAAATAATGTTCATAGTCTGTCGACTAATCTCTAGTTATAGTCTATACGTAGTTTCAAAGATTACATATGGAAGTGATATGTTGTTATTATTGGTTCAGCTTACTTCACAACTGTTGATTCGTTGTAGAAGTGTCTTTCAAAGAAAACATTTAATTCTTTCAGCTAATATATATTGTTGTTATTACTTGTTGGGCAATCAAATGCTCATCATTGCTTTAAATTTAAATGTTTTCAGTTAAGTATGATCAACCAGAAGGTTCAGGTAAGAACAAGGGGAAAAGAAAGCTGTTCGAATGAGATTTATATTATGTTGTGTAATAGTTATAGTTTATTAAGACAATGATATTTATTATCTATCATGTAATGTATTGTAGTAAAGGTTACGTACTTGGGATTAGACTTTGATATATGTAAATTAAGTTTGAATTTTATATTATTGTTATTATTATTAGTATTATTCAGCTTATAGAAATGGTATCGTGAAGCACCGAGTTCGGGTTTCAAGTACCCAGATTTGGGGGCGTCACAGGTTGGTATCAAAGCTTTAGGGTTAGAAACCTTAGGTGGGACAAACCTTAGGCTATAACCTTAGAACAGGGGGAAACGTTAAAAATATAAATAACTCATTTAGAGTTTAAAAGGAGATGAATTGAATAAATTCATCGTTAAACAAAATTAAAGATAACTTATATAAAATTATTAATTACTGTGTGTATATACTACGTGTTAATCAAGATAGTTTGGTGTAGATGTCAGATAGAAAGTATTAGGATACCTCAGATCATAAAGAAGGAGTCAACCTCCATAACCGAGCCAATATCAAAGCCAATAGCTGAAATAGAGGCTCACATTGAAAGCTACCTCAATGAGGTGATTATACAGGAAAGTGTAGTATTGGACCCGAAATGATAGTATAACCGATAGGTAGAGTATATAGTCACAGGATAAAAGATCAAGTCGAAGTTCTTGAACTCATATATTCTTGTGGTGAGTTCTTAAACTCATAAGGTGAGGAAGGTTTGATTTAACTAGGTATAGTTATGTGAGAATGGATTATTGAGGATAATAGAAATATATAGAATGTTAAGTAATTGATCCTTAGTGAAGGCGTATGAAATGAGTAGTATTAGTGTTATTTGAATATGTATGATTCTATAATGAGTATACGATAAGTATGTCTGTGTAAAGTAGTATTCTCAATTTTTGTACACGTTGTGACAACGATTCCCGACTTTTATGTCACAAAGGGGATATCAAATGTTTAAAGCAGTATGTGCTATGCTATGAAAAGTACGATGAATTAGTTAGATGAACATGATCTTATTTAATCAGATAATGCTGCCAAGACAAAAACGAAACCAAAAGGCAGAAGATCCTGTCAACAAAGCTGAAGGACAACTAGACCCAACATAAAATTTGGCGAATGTGGACGTTCAAGCTATGCAGAACGGAATACCAGTCATGCGAAATCAACCAAGTAATCGATCAGCAAACGTCAAAGACTTCAAAGCAATCGAACAGCCAGGATTTAGAGGATCAATCGAATTTCAGAGAGATGTTTATGATACTAGAGTAACGGATGGGCAAAAGATGACTTTTGTCACCTATACGATGAAAGGGAGATGAATTTTTGGTGGGAAGCAAATCAAGCTAAATGGAGAGAGAAAATAGTGGGCAAGAAGACCGAAAAAGAAAAGGAGATAATTTCGGGAATACCGTAAGTAGGCAGGAGGTGGAAAAAACAGTTTGCAGTTGTGGGAATTGTGAAAAGAATCACTCAGGAGAGTGTCTTAAGGGTAAGTTAGTGTGTTACAAGTGTGGGCAGGAGGGACATATCTCTCCTAACTGCCCTAATCCAAGGATGAACAAGAGGTGTTTCAAGTGTGGATCAACGGAGCATAAGGTGAAAGACTGTCCTAAAAGGGAGGGGATACAGGGAGCGCGAGTAAAGGAAAAGGCAGCGGGACTCTAGTGACAACGGAACCTACTTCAACAAATAAACCAACAGAATCAACCGCAAAAGTTTTCAATATGACGGTCCAGTATACGGTGGCAGCTGAGAATGCAACTCCAGGTATTATTCGTATAACTTGTATATTTCGATATATATGATTTTCCAATATATAATAAATTAGTTTATAAAAATATTTTGAAGAAGGAATTTGAGTTCTCTTAGCAATCGAACTTTCGTTTAATCAGATAAACAAGCTTTATGTTGAATAGTTAAAGATCGATTCGATCAAATCTGATCGAGATCTATTTGAAATGACTATGTATGCTATGTACCCTTGTAAGTATGAGTTTTAAAATGGTGATTCCGGGGACGGAATCCTTATAAGGGAGGGTGAATGTAATAACCTGAATATTTTCTATATAAATAAATAAGAAATTTTGCATATTAAATTTTTTTATTATTATTTTAAAGATGAGAATATGTGTCAAGTAATGTGTATGTATATATGTGATAAATAAAATTATTTATTTTATGAATAATTTCAAACAATTTTATTTCTAGAATTATTGATCATTATAAAGTATATTCCTATAGTAATTAGTTTTTTGTAAGCAAAAATATTTTTTTAATTATTTTCCATGAAAACATGATTTTATATTATTTAAATAATATATGAAATGATTATTAGAATTATAATAATAAATATTTTATTATATGAATTTGTTCATAATATTTAAGTTAATTATTTTAACTTAATTAAAGATAAATCAGATATGGAATCAAAACCCTAAATTTGGGTATTGATCAAGGATGAGAATAATAATATAATATTAATTATATCTTAATTTTTCAGTATTATAAATATGTACTGTATATCTGTAGTCTGATAAGGTGGGCCAAATATGGTAAATTAGGTCATAACCCTCATGTCGTATTATTAAACCCTAATTGTTAAACTCAAGTTATGAAGTTTAAGACCGAAAGAAAATAATTGTGTTATATGAATTTTACTATGTATTATATAATTTCTGTATTTAGGAGAAACCCTAATTACTATTTGAAAACCCTAATTTGCTAAAATTAGAAACCCTAATTACTGTTTTGGTAAATTATAATGATAATTAGGAAACCCTAATTGTTAATTTGGGAACCCTAATAGTATTAAGGAAACCTAATTTAAAAACCCTAATTTTCTATTAAAAACCCTAATTTTAAATTAGTGTGTTTAATTAAAATTTTATTACACTTTAATTTTAATTTTTTCAAACCCTAGTAATTATTTGGGAAACTTTAAAATGTAAAATCTAGTGATTAAACCCTAGATTCAAGCACCTTGGACAAGAATACCCTTGAGATTAAAATAAAATTACAAAAATGCCCTTTTATCCTATTAGTTGAATTATTGCTAGCCAAATCTTATCCAAGATCTGGCCAGCCACCCTAGACCTACCTATGATCTATAGCATTGCCAGCAATCAGATTCAATGCACCAGCCATGTGCCTTGTACCATTATTTGTATGATTCAAGAGAGTGAAAAGCAAAACAAAGTTCATTTATGCAACCCACACTTAGCCATTCTCTCTCAAGCTCAAACCCACGAAATTTCCTTGTTAATTCAGTCACTAATCAAGCCCCACGGAATCCATAAACGAATCAGAAGCTAAGAATCAAGATTTTTTAGAGAACGGTACAAAACCCTAATTTACAATCTGATCTTGAAAGCCATGTCAGATGTTATTATTTAATGTTAAAACATGTTGTTTATGGTGTACATAGAGGATCTGGGTTGATAGATGTTAGATCCATAACATCTAGAGGCTCGAATTTGATGTTTTTAAAAATATGGAAAACTTTATTTTTGTGACTGACAATCGAATGTCAGGTCTAGTAGATCTCTGTCTGTTAATGAGTTCAGTGTTTTTAATGTTTGAACATATAGTGTGCTATGAGATCTTTGATCTGAAACTGGAATCTAGCCCAGATCATGAACATGTTAAAAGTTATAGCTGGTCAAACCTAGTTGATCGAAAGCATGACTTTACAAATCTGAAAACCAGTTGTGCCCTGCATGTGGCCCGACAAATTTTTCAAGCGACTAGATCTGCTAGTGTGTTGTTGTTTTGATTCTGTTATGGTAACTAAGTTGTAGCTTGTTATGTTTACTATGGATATATGTCTCTAGATCCCTTATATCATCATTGTATTGAACACAGTGGAAGGTCAAACTAGCTTACTAATCCACGAAATATGTTTTTGGAAATTCTAGAAAATTCAAGAACATGTCTTCTGACATGGTTTGACCAGCCTAGATCTGCATGCTCTATTGTTTATATACTATTTTTATGTAATGGATATGTAGTATTACATGTTAGCTACAACCTGGAATCAATAAATCACATAGAGCAAACACACAACGCGAGATATAAGGATCCAAAGTAGCATACTCGATATGGTTTCTTCATTTTCGAAAACCCGTAAATGAAGAAATTCTCGACATGAATTTGTGAGCCCCAACGCGTATTCATTAATTATTGTTAGACTTTACCATGGCTTGGAACATGTTCTATGATGGTTTGTCTAGATAGCCCGACAAGCAGAAAACAATTAACATGAACGTATTGACATATTTAAGGTCATCAAAATCGTTGACCGGCCATGACTTCATTTTCTCGGTATTTAAAACGTCAAGAAAACGACTCGACAAACTTGTTCTTGAGCTTAGATCTTGCATATGATGCATGTTTTGATCATGTTTGTTGTTCAACTGTGTAGTATTACATCTGTACTATGATATCTAACCATTAACTCGACCAGAAACACATTACACAAGCCATAATTGATGGTCAAACAAGCAAGCTTGAACATTGAGTATGAACACCTAGGTTTCTCAAGAACACCTAAGGCGACAGATTCTGTCGCCAAAGGGTTTTAGCGACAGACTTAGTAAAATTAATTAATTTAATTTATAAAAATCATTTAAAAATAGTAAAAAAATTCTGAAAATTACAAAAATAGTTTTAAAAATTATTTTAAGTTATAAAAATTAACTTTTAATATTTTGACATATTTTTATAAATATTAATATTTATTTGGATATTATTGGTATTTAAATTATTTAATAGATGCATTAAATAAATTAATTAAAAATGATTTTATTGTATTAAAAATTATTTTAAATAATAATAAGGTAATTAATAATATTTAAGTTATAAAACTTAACTTTTAATATTTTAAGATAAGTTTCATTAATTATTAAATATTAATGATATTAGATTTATTTAGTAATTATATTTAATAAATTAATTAAAAATGATTTTAATATTATAAAAATCATTTTAAATGAAAATAAATAGTTTAAAAATATTTTAAGTTATAAAATATAACTTTTGATATTTAAAGGTAAATTTCATCAATAATTTAATATTAATGATATTAAGTTTATTTAATAATTATATTAAATAAATAGTTTTAAAATGGGTTTATTGATTTAAAAATCATTTAAAAGGAAATAAATGAATTAAAAATATTTTAAGTTATAACTAATGACTTTTAATATTTTGATAAATAATAAATTAATATTCTAATATTAATGGTAATTATTTAAAATGATTTTAAATGTTTTAAAAATCATTTAAAGATAATATTAATACTTTTAAAATATTTTGAGTTATTATAAATAACTTTAATATTTTGGTAATAGTTTCATTAATAGTTTAATATTAATTAAATATTAATGATAATAGAATTAGTTAATATTTAAATCATTTAATAATGATTTCAATGTTTGAAAATTTATGATAAAGTATAATAATTATTTAAAAAATTATTATAAGGCTATAAAAATAATACGACCGATATTTAAAATATCTAAATGAATATTGAACTACACGATAGAGTCTTAGACTCGATATTTACCCGATAAAGCCGCTTAAGATAATCAAATATTTCGTAAATTAATTTGGACTTGGATAATTTGACTAGATACGTGTTTGTTTATGATGTAATAACCGTTAAACATATGTGACAATGTGATTAGGTTATGTCTTTGATCGCAATTAGCGATATTATGTGATATGATATATTATTCTAATTGAACGAATGATCTTATTAACGATAGGTCATTTCAGATAAAAGATTAATCTAAGTTTGCGTTATTATAAGAAGATTAGAATGATAAGTATCTAAACCTTATGCACTACTTTTATTTCGTGCAAACAGGTATATCATGTTATGCAAGTTCCTAAACTTACTCCAATTATTATTGTGCCAGATTATTAACTCTGTTATTATTGATTATGTATTCAATCTTTATATTCATACAAGTTCTTACATAATCCAATCATTGTATTATTGTATAATTTAGATATTTATTCTGTTGGTTAATTCGTATATAGGGTTAGTCAAGTGTCCCCACTTGGATAACCATTTTATTTAATCATATGTTGATACATACTTATTGATTTCAAGTATGTATACGTTGACTTAAAAGCCGTCTAAGCTACTTGATTCAGCTAGACATAAAAATATTGTTTAACAAGATAGAACGTTATTGTATCCAACCAGATTATTTTGGTTTGGATTCCCGACTAAGTATGAACATCCCGAATATAGGAAAACTTTTGTGCACCTAAGGTGGATAGAGTGAACGATAATATCGTTCTTGCATGTAGTATTGATCAATACAGGGCACATTGGGCAGATCACCCTCTTGTCCGTAAGTTATGACGGTTTACGGATGAAGTTCTGCTAAACCCTAACAAAAATAAAAAAATAATGTTCATAGTCTGTCGACTGATCTCCAGTTATAGTTTATACGTTGTTTCAAAGATTACATATGGAAGTGATATGTTGTTATTATTGGTTCAGCTTACTTCATAACTATTGATTCGTTGTAGAAGTGTCTTTCAAAGAAAACATTTAATTCTTTCAGTTAATATATATTGTTGTTATTACTTGCTAGGCAATCAAATGCTCATTCTTGCTTTAAATTTAAATGTTTTCAGTTAAGTATGATCAACCAGAAGGTTCAGGCAAGAACAAGGGGAAAGGAAAGTTGTTCGAATGAGATTTATATTATGTTGTGTAATAGTTATAGTTTATTAAGACAATGATATTTATTATCTATCATGTAATGTATTGTATTAAAGGTTACGTACTTGGGATTAGACTTTGATATATGTAAATTAAGTTTGAATTTTATATTATTGTTATTATTATTAGTATTATTCAGCTTATAGAAATGGTATCGTGAAGCACCGAGTTCGGGTTTCAAGTACCCGGATTTGGGGGCGTCACAGTGCCTGCATAGTATTTTGTATAGTAAAATCTTTTTATATAAAATAGAATACTTTTATAAAGTTATTCGTTTTATTAGATTATAAATAGAATATATTATATTTTATTTAAAAGATTTTGCTTTAAATATGGACTGTCCGATTAAAAGTAAATCAATCTGGACCGTTAATAAATTAGTTACTATGCAGTCCATTCTTCTATAAATTGAAGCTCATTCATTCATTATTTCTTACGAATTCACTGAAACTCTTGAGAGAGAAACTATAGAGAGAGTTCTTCTTCTATAATCTTGAGCGTATTTCTTTAGAGTTTAAGAAAGCTTTGAGCGTAGTGCAAGTTTTCTTCGAGTATATCATCGCCCTACCAGTCGGAATACTCTTCTTTCAAAGGTAGGGGATATTATTTGTTGTATTCGTAAGGGGTATTCTTTCTTTCTTATTCATGAAGAGAACTTCTGTTATTCCATTCTTTATTATTCTGTTGGAATAACCTGTATACGCAGGATACCCTATACTTGGTGAAATTCTTCTGTTATTCCATTCTTTATTATTATGTTGAAATAACATGTTTATGCGAAGTATCGCATACATGGTGAAATTCTTCTATTATTTCGTTCTTTATTATTCTGTCGGAATATCCTGTCGGTGTGTATTACGCCTGACCTGGTTCCATTAATTATTCTGTTGGAATAACATGTCGTGCGGTCTATCGCATGCATGGTGATTTCTGTTGTTATTCCATTCTTTATTATTCTGTTAGAATATCCTGTCTGTGCATTTACGCCGGACCTTGTTCCATTATTTATTATTCTGTTGGGAATAACATGTCTGTGCAGTCTATCGCACGCGCATGGTGAATCCTTATGTTATTCCATTCTTTATTATTCATTGGAATAACTCGCCTCATGTGGATTACTACATGCATGGTGAATGATCCTTCGTATTCATTCTTTATTAAATTGTGGAAATGATCCGGTTTACGTGGATTACCGCATGGCGAAGTAAAATCCATTCATAGTTTCATATATTCTATTATACTCGGTTGGTTAAAGTTTTGACTTCTATACTCCATGAAATTAGTGGAATATCCTTGATATTTGCGCTTCATCCAGTATCTTTTCATGGAAATATTCTTCTGAGCATTCTTGAATTTTACTCTACAAAGAAGTATCATGTTGACAATTTGGACGTTATTAGTTCCTGAATAAATTAATTCTTGAACTTGTTTTATTGAATTATTATGTCATTGTCATCATTCTCATGTTTATATTATGTTGAAAGTCATCTGTGGCCTGTAGTGCATAGATGGACTTGGTATGATTATGATCAGGGATTATTCGGTATAATCATGACCGTAATGTTACAAATGATGTGGAAAAAGTCCTCATTGGCCCTAGTGCATTGATGGATAGTTTTTGGTATGATTATGGCTATGGATTCTCTTCGGCCAAGGGTGCAAAGATGAATTGTGTTATGGCACGATCAGGACCGTAGATGAAAACACGATTATCGTTGGCCCGTAGTGCATGGATAATTCATGGTCATGATACTAATGAATATCCTTGGCCTGTAGTGCAGGGATGATTTGATGATGTGGATTATTTGTTAAGCTGAGTCTCAGCGATAAAAGTGATGAAAAACCTTTTAAATCATAGAAGATATTAGATTTTATTCTCTACTTGACTCTTCTAATGGATTGCTTGTTTCGTTGCAGTTAAACTTGATGTTTGTTATATTATATCAGTTTAACACTGTTGAAGGCTAATAATAATTTATTCTGCATTATCTTAGTCATAATATTTCTTACTGTGCTAGTTGAGCTCACCCTTTCTTTCATTGTTCTCTTCAAGAAATGAGAACGTAGCTGGGACTAGTCGGGGAACAGAGTGATGGTTCTAGATGGTGCATTAGTAGTCCTCACTATTCTGTGAAATTGTGTAATAATAAATGTAATGAGGACTCCATTGGGTGTGGATATTGTCTAGATGACAATATTTGTATTAAAACTCACAGCTCATGTTGTATATTTAAGTTTGTATTTGAATTCTGGACCATATATTTGGCCACTCAAGATGGGTGATGTATACCTATTTTGGGGGCGTCACAGTTGGTATCAAAGCTTAGGGATATGATCCCTGGCTGAGATGTGAGACAAGAACTAGGAGGGGAGAGACGGAGAATTTCTTCGCTAGTATGACCTACCTAAGTTTATTTGGTATTTATTTGGTCGGTCAGAGTATAGGGATAATATGTGGCATGTCAATTAACCCTTATTTTGAAACTATATTTTAGAATGATATTTGAAATACAGGAGATGAGTAATGGAAAAATCATGATACAGAGGATATAACCGGGAAGGTACAATCCGAAAAGAAAGCAAGGTATTCTCATCTCTTTGAATATTAGGTACGTACATAAATTTCAAGGGCGAAATTTCATAAGGAGGGGAGATTGTGAGACCTCGAATTTTATAAAATAAAAGTATTCAATTTTTTTATTTTGGTAAATAGTTAAATTGATAAAAGTTTAAAGTTAAGGATGATATGTGAAATTTTTTCAAAGTAGACAAGTTGTCATAAAATACTCGGTTACTATTCACCTAAATTACTATTCACCCGAATATTATTCACTCGGGTATTTGGGGTATTTTTCGTGTCGAAGTACTATTCACGAGTTACTATTCATGGGTTACTATTCACCTAATTACTATTCACCCTAGTATTGTTCACTTGGGTATTTGGGACACTTTTTGTGTCGAAGTACTATTCACAGGGTACTATTCCCGAAGTACTATTCACGGGGTACTATTCACCCAAAAAATATATTTATTTTCGGTCTAAATCATTTTTGGGTAAAATATTATTCCATGAGGAGATGTGCTAATTTTTCAGATCGTTGGTTGAAATTATAATAAAGGTGATAAGTTTTGTTAGTATTATTAATGTAATAAAATAGAATACTTTTATAAAGTTATTCTATAAATAGAATATATTATATTCTAGTATGCATAGTGTTTTGCCTAGTAAAATCTTTTTATATAAAAAATGTAATACTTTTATAAAGTTATTCTATAAATATAATATATTATATTTTATTATGCATAGTGTTGCATAGTGCCTGCATAGTGTTTTGCATAGTAAAATCTTTTTATATAAAATAGAATACTTTTATAAAGTTATTCATTTTATTAGATTATAAATAGAATATATTATATTTTATTTTAAAGATTTTGCTTTAAATATGGACCGTCCGATTAAAAGTAAATCAATCTGGACCGTTCATGAATTAGTTACTATGCAGTCCATTCTTCTATAAATAGAAGCTCATTCATTCATTATTTCTTACGAATTCACTGAAACTCTAGAGAGAGAAACTGTAGAGAGAGTTCTTCTTCTATCATCTTGAGCGTATTTCTTTAGAGTTTAAGAATGCTTTGAGCGTAGTGCAAGTTTTCTCCGAGTATATCATCGCCCTACCAGTCGGAATACTCTTCTTTCAAAGGTAGGGGATATTATTTATTATACTCGTAAGTGGTATTCTTTCTTTCTTATTCATGAAGAGAACTTCTGTTATTCCATTCTTTATTATTACATTGGAATAACTTTGTATCTGTGGATACCCTATACTTGGTGAAATTCTTACGTTATTCCATTCTTTATTATTATGTTGGAATAACTTTTGTTTATCTGCAATACCGCATACATGGTGAAATTCTTCTATTATTTCGTTTCTTTATTATTCGTCGGAATATCCGTTGATGGCGTATTATGCTCGACTCGGTTCCATTAATTATTACATTGGAGTAACTCTGTCTATGCGGTCTATCGCATGTATGGTGATTTCTGTTGTTAATCCATTCTTTATTATTCTGTCGGAATATCCTGTCTGTGCGTTTACGTCGGACCTGGTTCAATTATTTATTATTCTATTGGGAATAACCTGTCTGTGCAGTCTATCGCACGCATGGTGAATCCTTATGTTATTCCATTCTTTATTATTCTGTTGGAATAACCTGTCTATGTGGATTACCACATGCATGGTGAATGATCCTTCGTATTCACTCCTTATTAAATTATGGAAATGATCTGTCTACGTGGATTACCGCATGGCGGACGAAAATCCATTTGTAGTTTTATATATTCTATTATACTCAGTTGGTTAAAGTTTTGACTTCTATACTCCATGAAATTAGTGGAATATCCTTGATATTTGCGCTTCATCCAGTTTCTTTTCATGGAAATATTCTTCTGAGCATTCTTGAATTTTACTCTACAAAGAAGTATCATGTTGACAACTTGGACGTTATTAGTTCCTGAATAAATTATTTCTTGAACTTGTTTTATTGAATTATTATGACATTGTCATCATTCTCATGTTTATATTATGTTGAAAGTCATATGTGGCCTGTAGTGCATAGATGGACTTGGTATGATTATGACCAGGGATTATTCGGTATAATCATGACCTTAATGTTACAAATGATGTGGAAAAAGTCCTTATTGACCCGTAGTGCATTGATGGACAGTTTTTGGTATGATTATGGCTATGGATTCTCTTCGGCCAAGGGTGCAAAGGTGAATTGTTTTATGGCATGATCAGGACCGTAGATGAAAACACGATTATCTTTGGCCCGTAGTGCATGGATAATTCGTGGTCATGATACTAATGAATATCATTGGCCTGTAGTGCAGGGATGATTTGATGATGTGGATTATTTGTTAAGCTGAGTCTCAGTGATAAAATTGATGAAAAACCTTTTAAATCATAGAATATAGTAGATTTTATTCTCTACTTGACTCTTCTAATGGATTGCTTGTTCCGCTGCAGTTAAACTTGATGTTTGTTATATTGTATCAGTTTAACACTGTTGAAGGCTAATGATAATTTATTCTGCATTATCTTAGTCATAATATTTCTTACTGGGCTAGTTGAGCTCACCATTTCTTTCATTGTTCTCTTGAAATGAGCGTGGAATGGGAATAGTCGGGAAAGCAGTGATGGTCCTAGATGGTGCATTAGTAGTCCTCGCTATTCTGTGAAATAGTGTAATAATAAATGTAATGAGGACTCCATTGAGTGTGAATATTGTCAAGATGACAATATTTGTATTAAAACTCACAGCCATGTTGTATATTTAAGTTTGTATTTGAATTATGTACCATGTATTTGGCGACTCAAGATGGGTGATGTATACCTATTTTGGGGGCGTCACAATGACCAACTGATGAATATCTTTGGCCTGTAGTGCAAAGATGAATATTTGATTCCAAATATATGTTGATTGATGTTACAGGGATAAAATATTGACGATGGCCTTTTAAATTCATATATAGAAGATAGTAGATTTTATTCTCTATTTAACTCTTCTAATGAATTATTATTTCCATTGCGAATATTGATTTAAAACTTGTTGTCTATTGTATTCTATTAGATTTTTCCCTGTTGAGGACTAACGATAATTTGTTCTATATTATCTTAGTCATAATGTTCTTTACTGGGCAAGTTGAGCTCACCCTTTTCCTTTTTGTTCCATTTTTCTTCAAAAGAGGCGAAAATGTAGCAAGTACTAGTCGGGGTATGGAATGATGGTTCTAGAAGTTTTTTTAGTAGTCCTCACTATTTTTGTAAAATAGTGTATCAATAATTGTAATGAGGACTTATTTGAGTGTGGATATTGTCTAGATGACAATATTTGTATTTAAACTAGCAGTTTAAGTGTTGTCGTATTTTTTGCACGACAGTTGTATTAATAAAGTTATAGTTGTTTCTGTATCATGTATTTGGCGACTCAGAATGGGTGTTGTATACCTATTTTGGGGGCGTCACAGCTCACTCTTGTGTAATAATAACATTGCAGTTAAGAACGAAAGAACCGACAAACCTTCCACTAGTAAAGGCAAGGGTAAAGTTAACAAGTGATGAAGACTTGTTATTTGTTGAGATGTTGAATTTATGTATTAAGTTAATGATGTTGTTTAAGACTTATTTATTTATGTTTCCGCACAGATGTTTAAGGTTAGTATGACCTGGGATTATGTTTATTATTCAGATGTTGTAACCCCATAAGGGGAAAATTTATTTCTATCTATTGCATGGTTTACATTTATTATGGGTAGATAGATAGATGATATTTGTACAGTGAACACCAAATCCCGTAGAATCGAAGTACCCGGATTTGGGGGTGTCACAGGTTGGTATCAAAGCTGTAGGTTATGAACCTTAGGTGGGGGAACAACCTTAGGTAGTAGCCTTATAGGAAGAACATAGTGATGGAAAACTCTTATCGAGTTCTAAGAAATGAATTTCTGTAATTCATTGAAGATAATAAAAGACTTTATGTGCTTATGTATTAAATTATGTGCTCACTAGTACGACTTAGTAACTAAAACTTGAAATTTTGTTGTCAGGATGTCGGATGTTGGAGGAACTAGTCGAACTGGGGAGGAGGAACCCCGAGTACCTACAGTACCTACAGAGGAGGAGCACCGGGACATTCATGTCGTTAGGGAGCAGTTGGTATAGAGAGAGCCATCTCCTTTGATCACTGTTGTTGGTCAAGAGCATGAGCCTGAGACTGATCCAGAGGAGGATCCTGAGGAGGAATTTGAAGAGGAAGAGGAAGAAGAGGAGTTTTCACATCACTCCATTGATGCTGAGATGTACGACGCGTTATACGACCATAACGTAGAGTTACGAGATGAGGTACAGGATCTGACTGAGCGGGCAATTATTCAGCAGATTACTTTAGAGCAGAAGGAGAGGGAGATTTCGACTCTTCACTCATGACTGGAAAATGTAGAATGGGATTTGGTCCACGAGAAGGGTCAAACTGAAGATAAGGCCGAGGAGATAGAGAAGTTGAAGAAGGAACTGAAGGAAAGCTCTGAAAGACTGATCATAGCAGATGAAGGCTGGGTAAGAGAGTCACGTCGTGCTGATCTTGCAGAAGAGGATGGTCGTGCAAAGAAGGCGAAGCTTGGGGAGACATACTCTACACTTAATCATGCAATGGATGAGGCCCAGGATCGAGTTCTGAGGTACCCCATCCAGTTCGAAGGACTTCCATCGTACATGCTGGATCGTAGGATGATGTCTCGCATCATGGAAGAGGAGCGTACCAAGGCTATTCAGCGCCTTGACAGACAGTGATGGAATTTGTTTACTTATGTGATAAACTTGTCTAGTATTTATGTAACACCCCCTTCCCAAAATAGAAAGAGAGGTTACTCATAACAAAACTAAGGAAGATCACAGGGCTCTAAACCACAAAAGAATAATCTCATAATAATTCAATGTCATAAGACAAACCATAATAAATGCCACACTGGCTCAATCCACAATCTAAAATATTTATTACAACTTTAAATAAATCAATGTATTGAAACCTAATAAAATATATCAAAATTATTGGATTAAAGGAAGTTCTCGTCACACTTGCCCTTGGTCCCCACGATTACTGCTTAGGAAGAAAAACACGGCATGAGCAAATGCCCGATGACGGATATAGAATACAATTAATGAACCGAAATAACTAACTCAATTTAAATGAAATGAGATGAAATGAAGCTGAAGCGAAAGCGAATAAAACTAACACAACGAAATAGTAGTAAATTTGAATCAAATGGTGGGTGTTATTTCATACAGAGCTCGAACAAAATAGAATATACCTTGCCACAGGCAAGTCGAATAATGCCACACGAGGCAAATCACATAATGCCACAGGCCAAGTCACACACATTGGACCGCGAATCCGATGCATGTAAAATCGAAGGCGTGTTTGGCACAAACATCACCAATCCGCATAATGAGCGAGCGAAACTAGGGTCGACCCATCGCCTCCCACAACAAAACACCAAATGGCCAACTCCCACCGGAGCACAAAGCGGAGACGCAGTGTGGGTGATCACACCGCCGCGGAAGGTGTCGTGCCTCGGTGCCAAGAGGACATGCTCATGGTACCCCCACGGTGGTTATAGCTCGGTATACCCTATGGTATTCTAACAAAAATATAATGTCACAACACGTGCGACAAAATATCAACCTGAGGGGTTCTAGCGTATACATGTTAAATCGAGCGAATCATCAACACACGTCTCTAAAATAATAATAATGTACATCACTATGAATATCAAAATAAAATTTAGACATGATGCCTAGTCTAAAGAATACAAATATGAATTCTAATACAACGCCAAAATAAATTTATCACAATAAATTGACAAGGACAATTATGAGAGACAATACTAAATTTGAAACGAATAACGAAACGAACAAATCAAAAACAAAAGAGTTTCGCTGAAAGAGTACGGAATCCGTACCTGGATTAAGCAATGTAATACCCAAAATTTATACTCCAAATTTAACTCGTTTAGACTCTCTTAGATTCGAACTAATCTTTGAAATAATACATTCATAAGTTACCTAATAATTAAAATTTTTATATTAATATAAAACTAATTCCTCCAATTATATCAATTTTACAATTTAACCCAAATTAAATTATAATTATCTTCTAATCATATTTTATTTTATTTTATTATTATTATATTTTAACAATTCCATAACTTAATATTTTAATCTCGACAATCAATATTATGCTTTTATATATATATATATATATATATATATATATATATATATATATATATATATATATATACCAAGAAATGCTTGCTTGCCTTAAAATCACTTTTCTAATACTATATATATATATATATATGAATTATATCAATATATATATATATATATATATATATATATATATATATATATATATATATACATAATATACATATAGTCTAATATCCTTAAAAAAAAAGCAATCTGCTAACTTTATGTAAATATATATATAACCATACAAAACCACTAAACATGTATACTGAAGTTAAAGTACCAAATCGGAAGGAAAAATAAATAAAACAACACCTGGTTTGATTTTTGGATCTTACTGTCGCCGCTCCCTCTTCTTCTCTCTCGATTTATCATATATGTTAAGAGGATTAGGTTTTAGTATTTATTCACTTAAAACATATTTTATTAATATATTTATTAACTCTCCAAATTTCAATAGGATTTTAAAATTACACAATTATAAATTAGATCCACTTAGTTTAAAGTCCAATTTTACCAATTTAATTTATCCATCACTTACTAATATTTATTAGCCCACATAAATTTAATAACTAGTTTGACTCAAATAAATGACAAAGTCCAATTAATATGTTTGTAAAACAAAATAAATTTTATTTTTTTTTTTTATATTTTTTTTTTTCGGATATTACATCACCTACCCCTTAAAAAGAATTCCGTCCCCGGAATCAAAAGAATAGAACGCAGCTAATTTTCAAAGAGATACGGATATTCCGCTCGAATGGACTCCTCCATCTCCCATGTAGCCTCCCGCTCCGAATGATTTCTCCATAAAACTTTAAATAAGCGGAATAGTTTTCCTCCTCATAATTCGCTCTTGGACGATCCAAAATCGCGTCGGCTTGTTCCTCACAAGTAAGATCCTCCGAATCTTATCGAGCGGATATTGCACCACATCTGACGGATGATAATGATAACTCCTTAACACAAACACATGGAACACATTATGCACGTGAGCTAGGCTGCGGAGGCAAAGCTAACCGATCACGCAACTTCTGACCCTTTCTAAAATCTCAAATGGCCCGATATAACGTGGACTAAAGTTTCCTTTTAACCCAAATCGACGAATGCCCTTCAAGGAGAAACTTTTAGAAACACGTGCTCACGGGTTCAAATTCTAAAGTCCTCCTATGCTTATCGGCATAACACCAACCTGTAGTGATCGAGGTGACTTCAATTTCTCTTTAGCCACCGTTACCTCTCTCCGTAGTGATTTGGACCAACTCGGGCCCTTCATGGCCCTTTTCCTTAACCTCATCCCAACAAGTTGGTGCAGGCATTTCCTACCATACAATGCCTCAAATGGGGCCATTCAATACTTGTATGCCATTTGTTGTTGTAAGCAAACTCAACTAAGCTCAAATAGTCATCCCAATTACACGACCACTCAAGTGCACAAGACCTCAACATGTCCTCCAGCGTCGAATAGTCCTTTCAGTTGCCCATCGGTTTGTGGATGAAAAGAAATCTTGAAGTTGGTAAGAGTACCCCAAGCTCGTTGAAATCCTTTCCAAAACCTTGAAGTGAGCCGTGGGTCACGATGCGAAACAATAGAGACAGGAGTACCATGAAGTCTAACAATCTCTCTATTTGAAAGATATGTGCCGATCTATCCCAAGAGTAACCCTCATGGATAGCAAAAAAAGTGTGCCGATTTGGTCAATGGGTCCACCACTACCCAAATGGCATCATTCTTCACGAAAGTCTTGACAAACCGGTCCACAAAATCCATCGTGATATCCTCCCACTTCCACCTTTGGAATGTCTAAGCATTCTGCAACAAGCCACTAGCTCGTTGATGTTCTATCTTCACTTAGCGACAAGTAAGGCACTTCCCAACATACTCGAATACATCTCGTTTCATCCCATTCCACCAAAATTCCTCTTCAAATCCCTATACATCTTTGTAGAACCTGGATGAATTGAAAATGGCGAACTATGAACCTCAGCCAACACAGCCCTCTCGAATGATTGGATCGATGGTACACACAACCGTTCACCCAACCAAATCGCACCATGGTCATCAATACGAAACTCAAGCTGCTTGCCCTCCTTGAGATTCTGCGTCATACTCCACAACTCCCCATCTTCCTTTTGAGCTTCTTTGACCCGCGAGATAAGAGAGGGCTCCACTCTCATACCCGCCAAATGCCCATCTGAACCTCGTACATACAACTCCAACTCGATCCGCTCCATATCTGAAATAAGCTGAGGTTGTGTAATAAGGGCTGCTACACTCCCTGAACTCTTTATTTAAGAGCATCTGCAACTACATTTGCCTTCCCCGGATGATACTGAATCCTCGCATCATAATCTTTTAGAAGCTCCAACCAACGCCTCTGCCTCATATTGAGCTCCTTCTGAGTGAAAATGTATTTAAGACTTTTGTGATCGGTGAAGATATCACAAGTCTCTCCATACAAATAGTGCCTCCAAATCTTTAAGGCAAAAAGATCATTTACTTGACTCCAAATCATGTGTGGGGTAGTTCACCTCATAAGGTTTAAAATTTGTCTAGAAGCATAAGCAATCACCTTACCAAGTGTTGCATCAAAACACACCCCAAGCCCTTCTTAGAAGCATCACTATAAATCTGGTACCCTCCCATCCCCGAAATGGCAATGCAAGTATAGGAGGTATCACAAGTCGTTTCTTGATTCCTCGAAACTCTTCTCCGCTCCTCATTCCACACAAACTTGCGCCCTTTCTCATCAATCGAGTCGATGGTAAAAGCGAGTAAGGAAAATCCTTCCACAAACCACTTTATAATACCACCTGCCAAACCAAGAAACTCCTAATCTACATCATAGTAGTAGGTCTTGGCCATTTAGTGATAGCCTCGACCTTCGCGAGGATCCACTTTAATGCCTTCAAATGAGAAACAACGTGGCCCAAAAAATGCAACTGCTCCAACCAAAATTAGCATTTAGAGAATTTAGCATACAATTTCTCTTTCGCAAAATCCCGACTTTGTCTTGAAGATGCTCCTCATGCTCTTCCTTAGACTTGGAGTAAACCAAAATATCATCAATAAAGACAATGACAAATTGGTCTAAGTACTCTCTGAACACCCGATTCATCAAATCCATAAACACCTGCGGAGCGTTAGTCTGCGAAAGGCATCACCAAAAACTTCGTAATGCCCCATATCGAGTCACGAAAAGCCGTCTTAGGGATATCCTCATCCCTCACTCTCAACCGATGATGGCGACCTCAAGTCTATCTTGAAAAATATTTAGCCTTGAAGTTGGTCAAACAAGTCATCGATCCTCGGTGATGGATAACGATTCACGATGGTGATCTTGTTCGACTCTCGATAGTCTATCTACGACCTCATAGACCCATCCTTCTTCTTCACAAACAAAATTTGGAGCACCCACGGTGAAACACTCGGGCGAATTACACCACGATCTAATAGTTCTGCATTTGCTCCTTTAACTCCTGCTGACTCAATGGTGCCATCCGATCTGGCGCCTTAGAAATAGGCTCACTTGCGGGAACAAGCTCGATAGCAAATTCCACTTCCATTGCGGTGGTGACCCGACAACTCCTCAGGAAATACATCGGAAAAGTCACGGACAATCGGAACATCCTCAATACGAGACTCACCCTTAGAGGTATCTTTCACAAACGCCAAATACCCATCACAACCCTTTGCCACCAACTTTCCAGCCTTCAAAGCCGAAATTAACTTCACCACTCTACTCGGCTGAGAACCCTGATACACGAATTCTGGAGACTTCACATCTCCAAATATAACCTTCTTCGCCTGACAATCAATAGTGGCTTGGTGTTTATCAACCGATCCATCCCAAGAATGACATCAAAATCGTGCATACACATCGGAAGAAGATTAACGCTACGGATCTTATCCCCAAAACTTATCGGACACCCTTGATATAAATCAGAAATAACAACAGAAGTCCCCATCGGGGTAGCAATAGATATAACAGAATCTAAAAGGCGAGATGGCACGCCCGGTCTTAGAACAAAAAAAAAACCCAGAAACAACAACGGAATGAGTAGAACCCGTATCAAATAAAATAGAAGCCTCGCGATTACCAACTAAAAGAGTGCGAAAGCAATACACGGTGCACTGCTTTGATTATATGTCGAAGCAAATACTCGACCACCCGACGGCGACCTCCATTGCCACCATTATCACCACCACCTCCACCATTTCGCGTGGGACCGATCTGATCCCTAGCAATATGACCCATCGTCACACAAAAAGCATGCACCGGTGAGTGCGCAGCCTTTGCCTTCCGGATGATTTGCCCCACAAGTAGCACAAGGAGTTATCGAATTAGATTCGGGTTACCCCACCACGGTGGTCTGGATAACGACTACGATTTTGTCCCTGCGGACGATTACATCCTTCTTGCGATTTTGTCCATACCAAGGTGGTGAAGGCGGCGATTTTGCCCTATTTGAGGCATTTCTTTGATAACCCCCATTACGATTACGGCGGCGCCACTTGTCCCTGCTTGGCCACCACGATTCTGTTCGTTGGCCTCCTTGACCTCTCCATCTTTGGCTGAAGCTTGACCTGTTGGTCATCTCTCATCCCTCTTTCGACTCCCCTCGGGTTTAGAAGGCCAGAAAGTCTGTCGCTCCATCTCAATATTTTTGGCCGCATTGGCCACTTCTGGCGACACGTCTGGAAACTTGTTGTTAATAAGATCTTTGGCGATACCTATAATGAATCCGCCACTTGAACTTCTCACTTTGTTCAGCTGCGGTCCCCGCTTTGAGGTTCCCGCATAAATCTGCCTTGACTAGTAAACCTCGTCATGAAGTGCGTGATGGACTCATCATCTTTACGTCGAATGGACGAGATAGTCTCTAGCATAGGCCTCTTTATCGGTAATTTGGGAAATCTGGCGATAGAAGACCTCACAAAACTCGCCCAACTAAGTGTCTCAACATAGCCATCACCCTTTGTCGTTTTCAACGCTTTCCACCACCCTGTGCATCCCTTCCGACTTGTAAAGCGCAAGCAATACCTCTCGATTATCCAAGCACCCCAATACATCAAAAATCTTCTCTAGGTGAGCAATCCAATTCTACGCATCAATTGGAGTTGGAGTTGAATTGAAGGATTGTGGTTTACGCTTACGAAACCTTTCCAACCCTACGTACATTGGAACCCCTGGCGACCATGACCATTTGCATTCCCTTCCTCAACGTTTGTCGTGGACCATTATTTCCGGGTTCTCACCTTTCAGAAATTTACGGTGGCAAATGCTTTGCATTACTGTACCACTGTGCAACCAAGCGAGGTAAAGCTTTGGTTCCTTTGCTGATTCACCAAGGTAGCGATTGAGCATTAATCGATCATTAGGTTGCTCGTTGGATGACCTTCACCTCTTCCCCTATTGTTACCTCGCCTCCCAAAGCAACTCTAGTTGATCTTGAACCATCTAAGAAAGAGATCACGAATATAAACAAAGAAGATTAGAGACAAATTTGAATATAAGCGAAATATGATAGGCGATATGATAAGCGAGCGAAAATCAAGCGAACAAAAACCTAACCCAGAAGTCTACCCATAACTCACAGGTCAAACGTAAATAGGTTTTCTACAAGAAAGAACCTGGCTCTGATACCAACTCTGTAACACCCCCTTCCCAAAATAGAAAGAGAGGTTACTCATAACAAAACTAAGGAAGATCACAGGGCTCTAAACCACAAAAGAATAATCTCATAATAATTCAATGTCATAAGACAAACCATAATAAATGCCACCTTTGGCTCAATCCACAATCTAAAATATTTATTACAACTTTAAATAAATCAATGTATTGAAACCTAATAAAATATATCAAAATTATTGGATTAAAGGAAGCTCTCGTCACACTTGCCCTTGGTCCCCCTGATTACCTGCCGGAAGAAAAACACAGCATGAGCCAAATGCCCGATCACGGATATAGAATACAATTAATGAACCGAAATAACTAACTTTCAATTTAAATGAAATGAGATGAAATGAAGCTGAAGCGAAGCGAATAAAACTAAACAACGAAATAGTAAATTTGAATCAAATGGTGGGTGTTATTTCATCACCAGAGCTCGAACAAAATAGAATATACCTTGCCACACGAGGAAAAGTCGAATAATACCATGCCACAGTAAATCACATAATGCCCACACAGTGAGTCACACACATTGGACCGCGAATCAATGCATGTAAAATCGGAAGGCGTGTTTGGCACAAACATCACCAATCCGCATAATGAGCGAGAGCGAAACTAGGGTCGACCCATACGCCTCCCACAACAAAACACCAAATGGCCGACTCCCACCGAGACACAAAGCGGAGGCAGCAGTGGGTGATCACGCTTGCCGCGGAAGGTGTCGTGCCTCGGTGCCAAGAGGACATGCTGTGGTACCCCCACGGTGGTTATAGCTCGGTATACCCTATGGTATTCTAACTAACAAAATATAATGTCACAACACGTGCGACAAAATATCAACCTGAGGGGTTCTAGCATTATACGTATTAAATCGAGCGAATCATCAACACACGTCTACAAAAATAATAACATGTACATCACTATGAATATCAAAATAAAATTTAGACATGATGCCCTAGTCTAAAGAATACAAATATGAATTCTAATCAACGCCAAAATAAATTTATCACAATAAATTGACAAGGGACAATTATGAGAGACAATACTAAATTTTGAAGCGAATAACAAGCGAACAAATCAAAAACAAAAGAGTTTCATTTGAAAGATACGGAATCCGTGCACCGGATTAAGCAATGTAATACCCAAAATTTATACTCCAAATTTAACTCGTTTAGACTCTCTTAGATTCGAACTAATCTTTGAAATAATACATTCATAAGTTACCTAATAATTAAAATTTTTATATTAATATAAAACTAATTCCTCCAATTATATCAATTTTACAATTTAACCCAAATTAAATTATAATTATCTTCTAATCATATTTTATTTTATTTTATTATTATTATATTTTAACAATTCCATAACTTAATATTTTAATCTCTGACAATCAATATTACTGTTTTATATATATATATATATATACCAAGAAATCAGTGCTTGCTTGCCTTAAAATCACTTTTCTAATACTATATATATATATATATATATATATATATATATGAATTAGCAGGTTCCAATCAGTATATAAATATATATATATATATATACATAATATACATATAGTCTAATATCCTTAAAAAAAAGCAATCTGCTAACTTTATGTAAATATCTATATAACCATACAAAACCACTAAACATGTATACTGAAGTTAAAGTACCAAATCGGAAGGAAAAATAAATAAAACAACACCTGGTTTGATTTTTGGATCTTACTGTCGCCGCTCCCTCTTCTTCTCTCTCGATTTATCATATATGTTAAGAGGATTAGGTTTTAGTATTTATTCACTTAAAACATATTTTATTAATATATTTATTAACTCTCCAAATTTCAATAGGATTTTAAAATTACACAATTATAAATTAGATCCACTTAGTTTAAAGTCCAATTTTACCAATTTAATTTATCCATCACTTACTAATATTTATTAGCCCACATAAATTTAATAACTAGTTTGACTCAAATAAATGACAAAGTCCAATTAATATGTTTGTAAAACAAAATAAATTTTTTTTTTTTTTTTTTTTTTTCGGATATTACAATTTAGATATAAATTTTGATGTAGTTATGAACAAAGGAATATTTTAATATTTAAATCATGTGGATTCTTTATCTCAGGATAGTTGAAGTAAATAGCAGTGATGCTATCGTTTGATGTAAAACTTTTGATTTGAATGAATATATATTAAGTTGTTTGAGATAATGTGTTAAATATTATGTTAAATTGTTGAGTAATGCCTTAACTATTTAGAGAAATAAACAAAGATCTAATAAGCATATATTTTAACAGAAATATGCCGCCAAGAAGAAGACAACAACGTCAACCAGCTCAAGAAGGATCTACTAATAACAACAATAACGCCAATGCTAATCATGTTCAGCAGTTGGTTAACTTACTGACTGGAGCAATGAATAATCATCCTCAAGCTCCACCAAATACTACGTTTAAAGATTTCAAGGTGGTGGGACCGCCAGAGTTTAAAGGTTCCATGAACCCGATCGTGGCTCAAACGTGGGTTATGGAGATGGAGAAGGTCTTCGATGTTGCTAGGGTTAGAGAAGACCAGAAGACCGCTTTTCCAACATTTATGCTGAAGTCTGAAGCTAGCAATTGGTGGCAAGCAAACAAAGTTTGTGGAGGTGAAGGTGTAATTACTTGGGAGGGATTCAAAGAGATGTTCTTCGACATGTATTTCCCGACCAGCTCACAGAACCAGAAGGAGGTTCAATTTCTGGAATTGAAGAAGGGAAATATGACCGTACCTGATTATGCGGCTAGATTCAACGAGTTGGCGAGGTTAGCCCCGTATTACACACGGACGAGAGAAAAGCCAGAAGATTCGAATAAGGACTAAAGCCCTGGGTATATAGTAAAGTATCAATGTTTCAGATAAAAACTTTTGCTAGAGTACTGGAAAAGGCCATCCTCGCTGAAGGTGGAAGCGATGCGGTAACTAAGTACAATCAAGATCAGAAGAAGAAAAAGAGTGAAAGTGAAGGAAATAACAAGGCTGGTGGAAGTAATGCGGGAGTTGGTAATATTAATCAGAAGAAAAGATGGAATGACGACTCATCATCGGGGAATCAATAAGGAGGTCAAAAGAAGAGGATTGAAGCATGCCCGACCTGCGGAAAAGCTCATCTGGGGGTTTATATGAAGGGAAAACGGGTGTGCTACAATTGTGGTCAGGAAGGCCATATAGCACCTAACTGTCCTAACCCAAAGAAGGGTGCCTACTTCACCTGTGGTTCAAAGGATCATTTGGCAAGAGACTGTCCTAAAAAGGGATCTGGAGGGGCAGGATCAGGAGGAAACAAGGGAAACAGCAGTGGAAACGCCTTGACTATCACAGGACCAACCGGAACCAACCGACCAATCGCCAGAACTTTCAACATAACAGTGCAGGATGCAGTTCAGTCTCGTGATGTGGTGTCAGGTATCATTCCAAAGAAATAAAATTAATGCTTATGTTTTATTAGATTCGGGTGCTACTTGTTCCTTTATATCCGATGACTTCGCTAAGAACTTAGATTTGCCTAAGGATGAGTTGGATTACCCCATGAACATAGAAATTGTGAATAGAGAAATAATCCCTGTTAAGTATGTACATAAGAACTGTAGAGTGCATATTAAGGGTAATATCATGAACGTAGATCTTATCCTTATTCGACTTGGGGAATTTGATGTTATTTTGGGAATGAACTGGTTATTCAATTATGGGGCTGTAATTGATTGCCAAAAGAAGCGTATTAACCTTATGACTCCGTCAAAGGTTGTGTTTTATGGTAGCAAGTCGCCTAGACAAGCGAGTTGTCTAACGATGATGCAGGCCAGGAAGTTGTTAAGACATGGTTGTGTAGGATATTTAGCTTACATAGTCGACAATCGTAAAGAGAATCCAAAAATAGAAGAGATACCAGTAGTGAGAGACTTCGTCGATGTCTTTCCAAATGATTTGCCAGGACTTCCGCAAGACAGAGAAGCTGATTTTGTGATCGATTTGGCGCCAGGAACCGCTCCAATATCGAAAGCACCGTACCGAATGGCACCGGTAGAGATGAAAGAATTAATGGTACAACTACAAGAATTACTGGACAAGAAGTACATTCAACCAAGCATATCATCGTGGGGAGCGCCGGTGTTGTTTGTGTTAGGTTTGTAATATTCTTGGACGCAATCAAATTGCACAAAATAAGCGAAAACGTGTAAAAATCAGAGTTTAAAATTTTAAAAACCATATACCCGGATCATCCTTTATGCACAATTATTAATCAAACGAAAATATGAAGAACAAGAATCATACCCTTGAAAATTCGAGCTTCCTCGGGTACACGTTCACCTCCAATCTTTTTCGCGTTCAACTTGAATCCACCGGGTTTGGTTCATTCCTTTGATCAACGTTAGCCACCCAAGTGTTTGGCCTCTAGAGGTGATCCACCAAGGAAGTAGAAAGATTCAAGAAGATGGGTGGTTGGCTAAACCCTAGTTTTTCTATCTCTATAGAAAAAGAGCATACTACCCAACTATTGGAATTGCATATCACTGATATATCATATAAGACTCCCCTTATAAAGATATCAGGTAACCCTATTAAAATAAGGTATTATTTATTTAATTAAACTCTTTTAATTAAATGGACTCCCTAATCTTATTAAGGATAATTAATTAAACTCCTTTAACTAATTTTCCCTCCTAATCCTATTAGGAATAAATGAGAGTACTTATATTAAATTAATTTCTAAATCTTTAGAAATTAAAATAATAATAATTGTAATAATATTAATAAGACTCCTCTTATTAATTTATATATTTAATATTTCCAAAATATCAAATACTAAATATTAAGCTATTTAATTTATTCTATCATCATAGATTAAATTAAATACACTTAATATATTATTACGATTATGCCATTAACTTCTTAAATAATTATTCTTCCTTTTATGGTGTGACCCTTTAGGTTCTCCATATTAAACCGGTTGTGAATAAATCAATTAGAACAATTCTAATCTTATTTAAATAAATAAATTAAACAATTAATTTATTTAAATAAATAATATTTATTCTACAATAGGGATAAGCCTCCCTAGCGATCAACGGCTTTTCAGATAATATAGATTTCAACATTAACCATAAAAGAACCTTCGAGTAAATAGTTACCGTACAATTCAATCCTTCCACCATGCAATGTCCCAATTAAATATAAGACATGGAATTACTGTCAAGTCTTATTTTATTTAATTATATGTATTTCAACTCTTAAATGCACAACTCCAAATAATGCAAATTAGAAACTCCTTTCTAATTTTATTCTGCCTTGGCCAAGGACTACTGGGTTGTCATTTATCGAATCGCATAGGACATTTCTCTTCTTTTACTAGAAGTGGTAGATTCTTTATTGATCATACATTATCTCCATGTACAACTTATTATACCCAAGCATACCCTTTGATATACCCTAAGGGTCTTAAGGAATAAGTCAAAGTATAACTCATCATACACAAGATACTATGATGATCTCAAGTCCAAGGATCACTTGTACTACTATCACTACAAGAATTCCTATTGACAGACAAGTAAAACTCCATTAGGTATTCCTTAGCGAGCCACGTTCAGTAAACTTATTCTCTAATAAGCACCTACATACTTGCTTTAGTGTCTCCACACAAATGATCATGAGATCAATCATCCTCATCCAATGAGCAAGCAAAGTATGTACCAATCTATCCAGATTCACTAATCCCCAATTTAGTAATCCAACGATTGAGAACTATTTTAGTTTTAAGCTTTCTAAGAATTTAGATCTCATTAGAATGATCATCATCATTATTCTAAAAGCATTGCTTAAAATTATGGGTTTATCACATATTATAAAACAGCATCATGTAGATAATTAAAAGCCTTTAATTAATTAATACTTTTTATTAATAAATGAATAAGATTGTTACAAAGTATATGCTTTATCATCAAACATGATTGGCTTGTGTGCATACTACTTTCAATCTCCCACTTTCACTAAAGCCAATCGCCATGGTATCTCATACCCTTCTTCTCTAAGAAACGATTATCCTGCTATTGGATAAGCTTTAGTTAATGGATATGTAATGTTGTTCTTGAGAGTCCACTATCTCTATAGTGATTTCCCATCTTTTAATGATTCCATAATCAAATGAAAGTGCCACAACACATGTTTAGATCCAAGATGAGACTTAGGAACGATTCCTAGTTTTGTAATGAACTTTTCATCCAAACAATCAACTTGTAGCTTCATTTATAGTTATATACTTTGTCTTTATCACTAAAGCAGCAACTCTTTGCTGTTTGGAACCTTTCCAATTCACTGCACCATCGTTCAAGGTAGCACTTTACCTTAAAGTGGATTTTCTGTCGTCTTTGTCTGTCTGAAAAACTGAAGTCTGTTAAGCCCTCTTGTTTTAATTTAGACCCACCATGAATAAGATCACATCCTTAGTTCCAGTTAAGTACTTTAAGATGTTTTTCACTGTCTCACACTAAACTTCTCCAGAATATTACTAATCAACATCAGGTCTCGTATATTTCATTGTATACATGATTGTTACTCATGCGATCTCTCTTTTTGGAGTCTTTGGGGACTATTAAGAGAGATACACTCCATGGCTCATCAACATGAGACATCTCTTGGAGTTTTCCATGCTAAACGACTTTAGCATCAAATGAATATGCGTTCCTTGGGTTAAGTCGAGCATCCTATTAAATCTATCTATATAGATTTGTATCCCCAATTAAGATACTCTTCCCAAATCATTCATGGAGGAATGTTTAGACCACTTTATCTTTACTGATTGTAGCATTAGTATGTCATTCCTTATCCGTAGTATATCAACATATAATACCAGAAATGTCACGGTGCTCCCACTGACCCTTTTGTACACACTAGGTTCATTCTTGTTTTTGATAAAATCAAACCTTTTTGATTGTCTAATCAAAACGAATTTTCATTTTGAGAAGCTTGCTTCAATCCATTTCTCTGAGTGTCTACAACTCTTACCTCATCGTATGTAACTGAATCATCATCTTCTATGATACGTACTTCATCATCATCATCCATGATGAATCCATACCTCCCAAGTATCTTGATTCTATTTATTCTGATTTATTTATCTTGTGGTACAATAGAATTCATCTACAAGTTCCTCTTATTTAACTTATAGTGTTTTGTGGTTCTTGAACTCTTCAAGATTCTATTATCCTCCCACTAGACCCTTCAATGATAAACATCTTTATCTTAGAAGGCAATGTGTTTCGCAACAAACACCCTTTGCTAAGTAGGATTATAAAACATATACCCTAAACTTACTTTACGATGTCCCACAAATCTGTACTTGTCAAATCTTGTCCCAAACATATCCTTTGAAACCTTTTTCACATAAGTTGGACAACCCCTTATCTTAACATACTTAAAATTAGGAATGCTTCATGTCCATAACTTTTATGGAGTTTTGTGGCCGGATTTTGAGGTTACCTTTTCGTAGATATGCAGCCATTTCTAGGACATGACCCCAGAAGGATACTAGAATGTCGGTAAAATCATTATGGACGTCCACACCATGTCCAAGAAGGTATGATTTTTCCTTTTAGATACATCAATCAATTATTGCGTATCAGGAGGTGTCCATTGTGAGAAAACCATTTGAGATCATCTAGAAACTTATTGCACAAGTATTTATTCCTTGATCTAATCAAAGAATCTTAATACTTTGCCAATTTATTTCACTTCTGAATTCTTTGAACCTTTCAAATAATTCACACTAGTATTTCAGCAAATACATATATTCAACTCTTTGAATGATCATCTCCTTTTCTTATACTAGTTTGTTCAATTTGTAAAATTATTTTTCACGTAAGTCAAGTATACAAAATCCATTAAGTAATATTTCAGTTCTATACAAAACATTATTATTATAAATAGAACAACAATTTTTCTTAATTATAATACCAAAGATTTCATTGTCCAACAACAAAATAAAAATAATATTTCTAACGAGAACTGAAATATAATAATAATTTATTGACTTAATAGATTTGCCCGTATGCATTGCTAAACTATAAGTTTCTATGGCTAATATGGCAACATTTGCTTCATTTCCCACATATAAGATTACTTATATTTGTTTAGCTTTCTACGTCTGCTTGGTCCCTTCATAAATCTATATTTATGATAACCAAAGTCGGTATCCAATACCCAAGTAGAACCTTGACTTAAAGAAAAAAATTATTTTAAATCATGAACAAATTTGTATTTGTAACCGAAACTTCACTAAGCTTATTTGGTTAGCCTCTGCAAGATGCTTCTCGCAGTTTCTTTCCAGTGTCCAGGCTTATTGCAGTGGAAGCAAACTCCTTTGTTATCCGTTTCAGTTTTGTTCTTATTATCCTTTATTTTTTCCTTTTTTTACCTTCTTTGAATCGTTCTTCTTTTCAGAAGATCCTTTGGCCCATACCAGTAAGACATGGTCTTTCTTGGTTGGAAAGTGACTCTCAACATTTTTCAACATGTTAAGCAAATCAGCGAGGCTGATATCTAGCTTGTTCATATGAAAAATTCACAACAATTGTGAAAAGGAGTATGGGAGTGAGTGCAAGATCAAATCTTGGCTCAACTCTCCATCCATGACAAAACCTGTTGTCCTAATTGATCAATCAAATTGATAATGTTAAGGACTTTTATCTATACTGTAGTGTCATCGGTCATTCTAGATCGGAGAGCTCCTTAGATATATGATATCTATCAGTCCTACTTTCCTCACCACCAACTACTTGATGTGCAGGAATATAGTAGGAGCATCCATAGTTTTATCTTGTGACGACAAGCTCGTTACTCATGGATGCGAGCATGATGCATTGAGCTAACGTGCATCATCTTGCCACTTTCTAAAAGTAGCAATCTCTTCCTCAGAGGCATTGTCTGCAACCATTGCAGGGATAGGCGTATTAAGGACATAAGATAGTTTTTCAGCCGTGAGAACTATTCTCAATTTCCTTAACCAAACCGTTTAATTCGGTCTGGTTAAATAACATCTAATATGCTTCACAGTGATAGTAATTTAGACATTGTAAAATTCTGTAAATGAATTTGTAACTAACAACATTTTAACATACATTCTTTTATTAATTACCAAAATAAATTAGGTCTTATTTTAAATTGGTATCTCCCACTATTTTCTTCAAACTATATTACCCTCAATTATATAGTTCGGCAAAATCTAATTAAAGATTTGTTAGTGAGAATAAGGATCCCATTTCAAATGTATATAGCCTTGTGGTGACTAAACAAACTATATATAAATAAATAGGTAGACAACTCTTGTCAATTACATCAACTATGCAACTCCTTGTACTTTGCCTCTTAGATTATTTTGATCAAGTGGTGGCACATCCGAATCAAAATTATCCAAGTCAAGTCCAACCTAGCACTCCATATATTCAAAAAAGAAAAATATTGTCCTTGTGGTGACACAACAAAACAATATTTCAATTTTTTTATAAGCATAAAATGTGATAAAATTAACATCTCAAAGAATTAAGATAAGCCTTGTAGTGACACAACAAACTTATAATAATTAATTGATACTCTATTATTTTTATAATGCTAGAAAGCGACGTTCGATATTCCAAGTATCTTTGAACGCTTAGGACTTAATATAAAAAATTTGAGGGGTTTGTTATTAATTTGTCTCATCTTGTTTAAGCAGCATATATATATATATATATATATATATATATATATATATAAAATACGTGTCATATTAATTAACATGCGAAGCATGTTTGCATAATATATATATATATATATATATATATATATATATATATATATAAGCATGCATATATAGAATACTATATTCTACCTAGATTGATTATGGACTTTTATTCTAGTTTGGTTCACTAGAGCCACCAAGTGAACCAAAAGGTCAAACCCTAGGGGTGCAAGAATTAATATTTAAATATAACTATTACATTTAAACACAGGCTCCATTACAAATGGGTCTTCAAGCGCTCCTTTCTCCTTGATTTCCAATTCTTCAAAATTAATTCTAACTAATCCTATGATAAAACTATTTAAAATAAATAGAAATCTTGATCAGCAGTCAAGGAGAAGTACATAGGAGGGAGTTAGAATTTATATTAAGAAAAATTAAAGAAGACGAGGTACGCAGACCCCATTTAATAAAACTCATACATTCATGCATCCAACTAAAATAAAAATCCAATCACATTGGTCAATAGTCCATAATCAATCTCATTTATTATCATACACATCACCATATGCATCAATAAATAACATTCATCTCATGAATAATAATCATTCAATATATATATTGATATCATTTAATGGGCAAATTCAGGTTAGTATAAAATCTAATTTTGAATCAAAATAAACTCCTTTATTTTAATCCAAATTTAAATCAAAATAAACTCTTTTATTTAAATTTATCCAATTTTGAATAAAATAAACTATTTTATTTTAATCAAAATCTTTAATCAAAATAAACTCCTTTATTTTAATTAATTATGGAATTTAATTCCATGTAAAAATAAAAATAAAACTCCTTTATTAAAGGAAACACGAATTTTCTTTCCTATTCACAAATAAACTCCTTTATTTTGAATAATATGAAATCTTATTTCATTTCTAAATAAACTCCTTTATTTATGGAAACACGGATTCTCTTTCCAATTCACAAATAAACTCCTTTATTTTGAATAATATGAAATCTTATTTCATATCTAAATTGTGAGACCCCAAATTTTATGAAATAAAAGTATTCAATTTTTCTATTTTGGTAAATAGTTAAATTGATAAAAGTTTAAAGTTAAGGGTAATATGTGAATATTTTTTTTTTGCAAAGTAAGCAAGTTGATATAAAATATTCGTTTTGTTGGCGAATATTCGATTAGTCGGGGAATATTCTTTTTGTCGGGGAATATTCGTATGACGGTACAATCATTGGTGGATCCCACAACAAAATTATTGTCGGATTGAGAAAACGACAAAAATACTTTACGAAAATAACGGCGGAAGTTTTACCGTTAACTGTTGAAACACCCGATGTTAAAAGTATAGTAGTACACGTGGTTGTATAGTAGTACACGGTATTGATTATTGATGCTTATGTGACAAGTCACTCAGTATTGTTTAATCAGATATTCGAGACACTTTTCGTGTCAGAGTACTATTCACGAGTTACTATTCACGGAGTACTATTCACCCGTAAAATATATTTTTTTCGGTCCAAATTATTTTTGGGTTCAATATTATTCCATGGGGAGATGTGCTAATTTTTTAGACCGTTGGTTGAAGTTATAATAGTAAATCAATATGGACCGCTGGTGGATAGTTATAATAGTAAATCAATATGGATCACTGATTTAAAGTTTTAATAGTAAATCAATATGGATCGCTGGTTTAAAGTTTTAATAGTAAATCAAGATAAGATTTGCTTGAAGTTTTAATAGTAAACCAATATGGACCGATCCATTTAAAAGTAAATCAATCTCGACCGTTCATGAATTAGTTCTTATCACGATCCATTCTTCTATAAATAGAAGCTTATTCCTTCATTATTTCTTTTAATTCAATGAAATTTCATTCTTTATTATTCTGTTGGAATATCCTGTCTGTGCATTTTACGTCGGACCTGGTGTGAGACCCCAGATTTTATGAATAAATATTTAATTTTCTCAAAATAATTTTTTTAATATTATGGTGTGGATTTGATATAATGTTATAGTTATGGGTAGTATTTATAATTTTTGCAAAGTATGCAAGTTGTCATATTATATTCGATTGGTCGGATAATATTTGTTTTATCAGGGAATATCCGTACGACGGTACAATAATTGGTGGACCCCACAACGGAATTATTGTAGGATTGAGAAAATGACAAAAATACTTTATGAAAATAACGGCGGAAGTTTTACAGATTAATCTTGTTGAAACACCGGTGTTAAAAAATCTGATGTCTGGCGTGGTTGAATAGTACTGTACTGCGGTATTGATTATTGATGTTTACGTGATAAGTCACCGTTTTTTTGTTTTATTGGAATTAGTAATATAATAAAAGCAGAATACTTTTATAAAGTTATTCTATAAATAAAATATATTATATTATATTATTATGTATAGTGTTGATAGTGTTTTATATAGTAAAATCTTTTTATATAAAATAGAATACTTTTATAAAGTTATCTATTTTATTAGACAATAATTAGAATATATTATATTTTATTTTATTTAGACAATAATTAGAATATATTGCTGCATATAGTGTTTGTTTGCATAGTAAAATCTTTTATAAAGTTATTCGTTTTATTAGATTATAAATAGAATATATTATATTTTATTTAAAAGATTTTGCTTTAAATATGGACCGTCGATTAAAGTAAATCAATCTGGACCGTTCATGAGTTTAATTACTATGCGATCCATTTTTCTATAAATAGAAACTCATTCCTTCATTATTTCTTACAAATTCTTTGAAACTAGAGAGAGAAACTATAGAGAGAAAGAAGAAAAGTGTTACGCTTATTTCACTACTTCTATATCCGGTACTCTTCTTTCTTAAGGTAGGGAATATTATTTGTTGTACTCGTAAGGGGTATTCTTTCTTTTGTATTCATGAAGAGAACTTATGTTATTCCATTCTTTATTATTACATTGGAATAACATGTATACTGCTGGCTACCCTATACTTGGTGACATTCTTCTATTATTCCGTCTTTATTATTACATTGGAATATCACATGCATGCGTTTTATTTTGGACTGATTTATTCTTTATTATTACATTGGAATATCACATCATGCATTTTACATTGGACTGGTTCCGTCTTTATTATTATTACATTGGAATATCATGTACATGCGTTTTTTTTGGGACTTGATTTAAATCCTTATTAGTATTCTATTGTAATGACACATGTATGCTGATATCGCATGCATGGTGATTTATGTTGTTAATTCATTCTTTATTATTACTGTTGGAACATCACAATCGGTCAATTTTTCTCCGACTGGTTCCGTTATTTATTATTCATTGGAATAACTCATACATCATCTAAATCCGCATGCGTGGTGATTTCTTTTGTTATTCCATTCTTTATTATACTCGGTTGGTTAAAGTTTTGACTTCTATACTCCATGAAATTAGTGGAATATCCTTGATATTTGCGCTTCATCCGATATCTTTTCATGGAAATATTCTTACGAGCATTCTTGAATTTTACTCTACAAAAAAGTATCATGTTGACAATTTGGACGTTATTAGTTCTGGATAAATTAATTCTTGAACTTGTTTTATTGAATTCTTATATCATTGTCATCATCCTCATGTTTTATTTTTTTGAAAGTCATATGTGGGTAGTGCATAGATGGACTTGGTATGATTATGACGAGGATTATTCGGTATAATCATAACCGTAATATTACAAATGATGTGGAAAAAAGTCCTCATTGGCCCGTAGTGCATTGATGGATGAGTTTTTGGTATGATTATGGCTATGGATTCTCTTTGGTAGTAGTGCAAAAGATGAATTGTTTTATGGCATGATGATCGGAGCAGTTGATGAAAACACAATTATTCTTGGCCCGTAGTGCATGGATAATTGTGGTCGTGATCTTAAAGAATATCCTTGGTCGTAGTAGTGCGGGGGTGATTCGATGATGTGGATTATTTATTAAGTGAGTCCCGGTGATAAAAGTGATGAAAAACCTTTTAAATCATAAAAGATAGTAGATTTTTATTTCTACTTGACTCTTTTAATGGATTGCTTGTTCAGCTGCAGATTAAACTTGATGTTTGTTATATTTTATCGGTTTAACTTTTCTTTTTGAAAGGCTAATGATAATTTATTACGCATTATCTTAGTCATAATATTTCTTCTTGGGCTAGTTGAGCTCACCCTTTCTTTCTTTATTCTCTTTAGGAAATGAGAAGAATATAATTTGGGATGAGTCGGGAGCGCAGTGATGGTCTAGATGGTGCATTAGTAGTCCTCACTATTACGTGAAATAGTGTGATAATAATTGTAATGAGGACTCCTTTTGAGTTTGTATACTCTCTAGTAGACAATATTTGTATTCAAACTCACAGTTTATGTTTTGTCGTATTATACACGACAGTTGTATTATTAAGTTGTATTTGAATTTTGTACCATGTATCTGGCGACTCAAGATGGGTGATGTATACCTAATTTTGGGGGCGTCACAGTTGGTATCAAAGCTTAGGGATATGATCCTGGCTAGAGATGTGAGAATAGAACTAGGAGGGGAGAGACGGAGAATTCCTTCACTAGTATGACCTACCTATGTTTATTTGATATTTAATTGGTCAGTCATAGTATATGGATAATATGTTACATGTCAATTAACCCTTATTTTATGGCAGTATTTGAAAATGGCATCCGAAAATGTTGGGATCAACAATGAAGCACATGAGACCATTGAGACACCTTTAATCACTAACCAGGTTAATGTGATGTCAGACGAAGAAGAAATTAGAGATATCTACGTGATGCGTGAAGAACTAATAGTTGCACTCGAGCTAGTTTGAGAGGTAGCGGTGAGTGAGTGAGGAAGAAAAGAGAAGAAAGGAACCTAAGAGAATTTATTAGAAGAATTTTATGATCAAAATTTAGCATTACAAAATCGTATTCATGAGTTAGAAGAAGAGAAAGTTGAAGAAGCGGCGAGGAGGTCGTGGAGCAAAGAGATGCAACCATTCAAAATTGTGTTACCCGAGTATGCGATGCTTGAATGAAGCACTCTTTGGCGAGTATAAGATATTAGAGTGGAATCGAGAATGCTATGATCAAAGTTCGATGAAAGCGAAATAAATGAGCGAAGGAGAATAGATGATGCATGGGTAAAAAAAGCACGACTGACGTGTAGATATTGTGAAAAAAGACGTCTGATCCAATAAAGCCAAAATAGATGAAATGGATTTTTCTTTTTGGACAACAATTGGGAGAATCCAACATCGAATTCGGAATTACCCTGTGCATAGCGGTCAACCCCAATTCGATATGTATCGGAGAATAATGATTCAAATCATGGATCAAGAATGGGACGAAGCACTTAAGGGTGGAATGTACCCTATAACAAAGTCAAATCCAGTAGTTTAAGTGAGAGTGTTTGTCGAGGAACCCGAATGAAGTTATTACGGGTAAGTTAATGATAAACTCTTGCGAAATTTATACCTTATTAGATACCAGTTCTACCCACTCTTTTATTTCACCTAGTTGTGTTCAATGTTTGAATTAAACTCCAGAGAAGCTAGATTTTGATTTATCTGTTGAAACTCAGTTGGGAGAAACCTTCGTTACATCCACTATTTATAAATCTTGTTTAATTAAAATTGTCACTTTCATGTTACTTGTCAATCTTATCTCTTTGAAAATACTTGCCTTTGATGCGATTTTAGGAATCGATTGGTTAACTACTCATCATGCTTTTTTGTAAGGTTGTTAGCTTTCATATTCTAACCAACTTTGTTATGCGAATTCAAGCAACCAAACCACTAAAGTCAATCATTGTCATATCAAGCCATAAGTAAAGAGCCCCGATCCTTTCGTTGTTGACTTTCTTGTGTGGAATGCACCAAAGCCGGACTTTACGTAGGCGGCGTCGTGAATAGCGATGACAAGTTGATAGGTATCAATGTGACGTGTTATCCAAGTCTTGGATGAGAGTCACGATTTTGAATGATATTTCTATTGTTAATAAATTTCTGACGTATTCTTGAAGTCTTCTTAGCCTACCCTAGGCGTGAAATCGAATTTTGTATTGACCCGATGACAAAACCCATTTCTAAAACCCTTAAATATTTCTTCAACTAAAGCGAGCGTATAACGTGCCAAAGAGCGTTGACTCGAAATTTGTTGAAGATTACGATCGTACCATTGATACCATTGTGGGAAAGCGAATGTGGTAGGCGGCGTGTTGAGTAGAAGATCGGATGCATTTTCTGAGTGCGATGTTGTTAACACAAAGACTCATTTCGTATAACTTACAAGTGATGAAGATAGAGTTAAAGACTCTAGGGACCCACGTGAAGATAACGAATATCGAGTAGAATCGACTTTAATCGATAAAGTTAAAAAGCCGCTCAAGCTACATACACGGGTGATGAATGTGAAGAAGAAGGTTCAAGAGGCGTTATTCTAGAAGCAAGAATCGGCGAGAGAGAGAAATCTCAACCCTCGATTTAATTGGCCCATTTAAAATCCTCGATCGAGTAGGAACTGTGGCTTATAGACTCGTTTTACCGCCAAGTATGTTGCGTGTTCATAACGTTTTTAACGTATCGATGTTACGTAAATATGTGGACGACCGAACCACATTATTAATTTAGAACAGGACGAGATAGCGGATGATTTAACGTTTGAGGAGATACGTGTTAAAATCTTGGATAAGAAGAATCGTATTCAACACTCAAAGGTTATACCTCAAGAGTTAGAATTTGAAATGAAGTCGAGGTATCCTCACCTCTTGACATACCAGTGCGTCGTCGACGTAAATTTCGAGGCGAAATTCCATAAGGAGGGAGATTGTGAGACCCCAGATTTTATGAATAAATATTTAATTTTCTCGAAATATTTTTTTTAATATTATGGTGTGGATTTGATATAATGTTATAGTTGTGGGTAGTATTTATAAATTTTGCAAAGTATGCAAGTTGTCATATTATATTCGATTGGTGGGAGAATATTTGTTTTATCGGGGAATATTAAATATGACGGTACAATCATTAGTGGACCCCACAATGGAATTATTGTCGGATTGAGAAAAGCGAAAAAAAATATTTTATGAAAATAATGGCGGAAGTTTTTTACAGTTAATCTTGTTGAACTACCCGGTAGTAAAAATGCGATGTCTGGCGTGGTTGCATAGTAGCTACGGTATTGATTATTGATGTTTACGTGATAAGTCACTCGGTTTTGTTTTATTGGTATTATTAATGTAATAATAAAATACTTTTAAAAAGCAGAATTATAAAGTTATTCTATAAATAGAATATATTATATTTTATTATACTTTTATAAATAGTGTTATATTTTATTATGCGTATGTTGCATATGTTTTGCATAGTAAAATCTTTTTATATAAAACAAAATACTTTTATAAAGTTATACATTTTATTAGACAATAATTAGAATATATTATATTTTATTATGCATAGTGTTTGCATATAGTACTGCATAGTGTTTGCATAGTAAAATCTTTTATAAAGTTATTCGTTTTATTAGATTATAAATAGAATATATTATATTTTATTTAAAAGATTTTACTTTAAATATGGACCGTCAGATTAAAGTAAATCAATGGACCAGACCCGTTCATGAGTTAGTTACTATGCTGGTCCATTTTCTATAAATAGAAAGCTCATTCATTCATTATTTCTTACAAATTCACTAAAAAACTAGAGAAAGAAACTATAGAGAGAAAGAAGAAAAGTGTTACTTTACTTCACTACTTCTATATCGGTACTCTTCTTCTTAAGGTAGGGAATATTATTTGTTGTACTCGTAAAGGGTGTTATTCTTTTTGTATTCATGAAGAGAACTTATGTTATTCCATTCTTTATTATTACATTGGAATAACTTTTGTATACGCGGGCTACCCTATACTTGGTGACATTCTTCTATTATTCCATTCTTTATTATTATGTTGGAATATATCACATGCATGCGTTTCGTCTTGGGACTGATTCCATCTTTATTATTACATTGGATATATCACATACATGCATTTTACACCGGGGACTGGTTAAAGTCTTTATTATTATGTTGGAATATCACATTGACGCTTTTAACGCTTTGACTCGATTAGTCCTTATTAGTATTCTAATGGAATGATATATATCATGCAATATACCGCATGCATGGTGATTTATGTTGTTATTCATTCTTTATTTATACATTCGTTGGAACATCACTGTCGGTGCGTGTAATTTTTTTGCACGAATTTGGTTCCGTTATTTATTATTACATTGGAATAACTTTTCTCATCTGAAATACCGCATGCATGGTGATTTCTTTTGTTATTCCATTCTTTATTATACTCTGTTGGTTAAAGTTTTTGACTTCTATACTCCATGAAATTAGTGGAATATCCTTGATATTTGCGCTTCATCCGATATCTTTTCATGGAAATATTCTTACGAGCATTCTTGAATTTTACTCTACAAAGAAGTATCATGTTGACAATTTGGACATTATTAGTTCTGGATAAATTAATTCTTGAACTTGTTTTATTGAATTCTTATATCATTGTCATCATCCTCATGTTTATATTTTTTTGAAAGTCATACGTGGCTTGTAGTGCATAGATGGACTTAGTATGATTATGACCGAGGATTATTCGGTATAATCATATAGTAGTAATATTACAAATGATGTGGAAAAAGTCCTCATTGGCCCGCAGTGCATTGATGGACAGTTTTTGGTATGATTATGGCTATGGATTCTCTTTGGCCAAGGGTGCAAAGATGAATTATTTTATGGCATGATCGGGGATAGTTGATGAAAACATGATTATATTCTTGGCCGTAGTGCATGGATAATTGTGGTCGTGATACTAAAGAATATCCTTGGGTAGTAGTGCGGGGTGATTCGATGATGTGGATTATTTATTAAAGTTTGAGTCCCATCGATAAAAGTGATGAAAAACCTTTTAAATCATAAAAGATAGTAGATTTTATTCTCTACTTGACTCTTTTAATGGATTGCTTGTTCATTGCAGATTAAACTTGATATTTGTTATATTGTATCGGTTTAAACAACATTTAAGGCTAATGATAATTTATTACGCATTATCTTAGTCATAATATTTTTTCTTTGGGCTAGTTGAGCTCACCCTTTCTTTCTTTGTTCTCTTGTGAAATGAGAATATAGCTAGGATGAGTCGGGGAGCGAGTGATGGTCCTAGATGGTGCATTAGTAGTCCTCACTATTCTGTGAAATAGTGTGATAATAATTGTAATGAGGACTCCTTTTGAGTTTGTATACTCTCTAGTAGACAATATATGTATTCAAACTCACAGTTTATGTTTTGTCGTATTGTACATGACAGTTGTATTATTAAGTTGTATTTGAATTTTGTACCATGTATCTGGAGACTCAAGATGGGTGATGAATACCTAATTTTGGGGGCGTCACAGTTGGTATCAAAGCTTAGGGATATGATCCCTGGCTAGGATGTGAGAATAGAACTAGGAGGGGAGAGGCGGAGAATTCCTTCGCTAGTATAACCTACCTAAATTTATTTGATATTTAATTGGTCGGTCATAGTATATGGATAATATGTTACATGTCAATTAACCCTTATTTTATGGCAGTATTTGAAAATGGCATCTGAAAAAGTTGGGATCAACAATGAAGCACATGAGACCGTTGAGACACCTTTAATCACTAACCAGGTTAATGTGATGTCAGACGAAGAAGAAATTAGTGATATCTACGTGGTGCGTGAAGAACTAATAGTTGCAGACCGAGCTAGTTGAGAGGTAGCGGTGAGAGTGAGGAGAGGAAGAAGAGGAACACGAGGAGAATTTATTAGAAGAATTTTATGATCAAAATTTAGCATTACAAAATCGTATTCATGAGTTAGAAGAGCAGGTTGAAGAATGGCAGGAGGTCGTGGAGCAAAGAGATGCAACCATTCAAAATTGTGTTACCCGATGTGCGATGCTTGAACAGAAGCACTCTTTGGCAGAGTATAAGATATTAAAGCTGGAATCTGAGAATGCTATGATCAAAGTTCTGATGAAAGCAGAAACAACTGAACAAAGGAGAATAAATGACGCATGGGTAAAAGCCGCACGACGTGTAGATATTGTAGAAAAAGACATCCGATCCAATAAAGCCAAAATAGATGAAATGGATTTTTCTTTTTGGACAACAATTGGGAGAATCCAACATCGAATTCAGAATTACCCTGTGCATAGCAGTCAACCCCAATTCTATATGGATCGGAGAATAATGATTCAAATCATGGATCAGGAATGGGACAAAGCACTTAAGGGTGGAATGTACCCTATAGCAAAGTCAAATCCAGTAGTTTAAGTGAGAGCGTTTGTCGAGGAACCCGAACGAAGTTATTACGGGTAAGTTAATGATAAACTTTTGCGAAATTTATACCTTATTAGATACCAGTTCTACCCACTCTTTTATTTCACCTAGTTGTGTTCAATGTTTGAATTTAACTCCGGAGAAGCTAGATTTTGATTTATCTGTTGAAACTCAGTTGGGAGAAACCTTCGTTACATCCACTATTTATAAATCTTGTTTAATTCAAATTCTCACTTTCACGTTACCTGTCAATCTTATCTCTTTGAAAATACTTGCCTTTAATGCGATTTTAGGAATTGATTGGTTAACTACTCATCATGCTTTTCGTAAGGTTGTTAGCTTTCATACTCCTTACCAACCTGTTATGAAAATTCAAGCTACCAAACCACTAAAGTCAATCATTGTCATATCAAGCCATAAGTAAAGAGCCCCGATCCTTTCGTTGTTGACTTCCTTGTGTGGAATGCACCGAAACCGAACTTTCCGTAGGGGACGTTGTGAATAACGGTGACAAGTTAATAGGTATCAATGTGACGTGTTATCCAAGTCTTGGACGAGAGTCACAGTTTTGAATGATATTTCTATTGTTAATAAATTTCTTGACGTATTCTTGAAGTCTTCTTAGCCTACCCCTAGGCGTGAAATCAAATTTTATATTGACCCCAAAGACAAAACCCATTTCTAAAACCCTCAAATATTTCTTCAACTAAAAGCGAGCGATATAACGTGCCAAAGACGTTGACTCGAAATTTGTTGAAGATTACGATCGTACCATTCAATACCATTGTGGGAAAAGAGAATGTGGTAGTTGACGTGTTGAGTAGAAGATCGGATGCGTTCTGAGTGCGATGTTGTTAACACAAAGACTCATTTAAATTATAACTTACAAGTGATGAAGATAGAGTTAAAGACTCTAGGGACCCACGTGAAGATAACGAATATACGAGTAGAATCGACTTTAATCGATAAAGTTAAAAGCCGCTCAAGCTACATACTCGGAAATGATGAATGTGAAGAAGAAGGTTCAAGAGGCGTTATTCTAGAAGCAAGAATCGACGAAGAGAGGAAATCTCAACCCTCGATTTAATTGGCCCATTTAAAATCCTAAATCGAGTAGGAACTGTGGCTTATAGACTCGTTTTACCGCGAAGTATGTCGCGTCGTCATAATGTTTTTAACGTATCGATGTTACGTAAATATGTGGACGGCCCGAACCACATTATTAATTTAGAACCGGACGAGATAGCGGATGATTTAACGTTTGAAGAGATATGTGTTAAAATCTTGGATAAGAAGAATCGTATTCAACACTCAAAGGTTATACCTCAGGAGTTAGAATTTGAAATGAAGTCGAGGTATCCTCACCTCTTCGGCATACCAGGTACGCACGTAAATTTCGAGGGCGAAATTCCATAAGGAGGGGAGATTGTGAGACCCCAGATTTTATGAATAAATATTTAATTTTCTCAAAATAATTTTTTTAATATTATGGTGTGAATTTGATATAATGTTATAGTTGTGGGTAGTATTTATAAATTTTGCAAAGTATGCAAGTTGTCATATTATATTCGATTGGTTGGAGAATATTTATTTTATCAGAGAATATTCGTACGATGGTACAATCATTGGTGGACCCTACAACGAAATTATTGTCGGATTGAGAAAATGACAAAAATACTTTATGAAAATAATGGCGGAAGTTTTACCATTAACTGTTGAAACACCCGGTGTTAAAAGTACAGTAATACGCGTGGTTGCATAGTAGCACATGGTATTGATTATTGATGCTCACGTAAGCAAAACTGAGTGACTTATCACGTAAGCATCAATAATAATTACCGTGTGCTACTATGCAACCACGCCAGACATCGCACTTTTAACACCGGTGTTTCAACAAATAATAACGTTATTTTCATAAAGTATTTTGTCGCTTTCTCAATCCGACAATAATTCCGCTGTGGGGTCCACCAATGATTGTGCTGATATTCTAATATTCCCCACCAATCGAATATTATATAACAACTTCATGACTTTGCTAAAATTTGTAAATATTACCCACAACTATAACATTGTATCAAATCCACACCATAATATTCAAATATATATTTCTAGAAAATTTAATCTTTATTCAAAAAGTTGGGGTCTTACAACCTCCCCTTCTTACGAAATTTCGTCCTCGAAATTAGGTGCGATACGGTATGTCAAAAAAAGGTAAGGATATCTTGATTTCATCTCAGATTCTAACTCCCAGGTCATTTCTTCCACATCATGGTTTCTCCATAAAACTTTGACTTGAGGTATAACCTTGGAGCATAGAATATGATCCTTTTTATCCAAGATTTTAATAGGTATATCTTCTTACGTTAAATCTTCCTCTATCTCATATGTTTCTAATTCAATAATGTGGTTTGGGTCTTTCACATACTTACATAACATAGATATGTGAAAAACGTTATGAACACGAGACATACTTGGCGGTAAAGCGAGTCTATACGCCACAGTTCCTACTCAATCAAGGATTAAAAATGGGCCAATGAATCGAGGGTTGAGCTTGCCTCTCTTTCCTAATCTTGTAACTCCTTTCCATGGAGCAACACGTAACAACACATGATCTCCAATATCGAATTCTACGTCCTTTCGATGAAGATCAACATAACTTTGTTGTCGATCTTGTGAGGTTTTTATACGTTGTCGGATCGTTTGTATCTTTTCCGTAGTCATACGTACCAACTCCGGTACCAACAACGTTGCTTCACCCACCTCATCCCAAAGATCTTCGGAGAAGCGACACTTTCTTCCATACAACGCCTCAAATGGACCCATGCCAATACTTATTTGATAAATGTTGTTGTAGGAAAACTCCACCAATGATAGGAACTTATCCCAACTTCCCTTGAAGTCAAGGACACAGAGTCTTAATAGATCTTCAAGAGTTTGAATGGTCCTCTCCATTTGCCCCGTCCGTCGAGGATGATATACCGAGCTAAATCAGAAATCGCGTGCCCATAGCTTTTTGTAAACTAACCCAAAATCTTGAAGTGAATCTTGGGTCTCGATCGAAACTATGGATCTTGGCATACCATGCAGTCTTACAATCTCGTTTATGTACGTACGAGCAAGACGTTCAAGTGTATAAGTTTCTCGTATAGGTAGGAAATGAGCAGACTTGGTCAATCTATCAACAATGACCCAAATTGCATCTATGCCTTGAGAAACCTTGGGAAGACCAGTAACGAAATCCATAGTAATGTGTTCCCACTTCAATTCTGGAATTTCAAGTGGTTGCAATGGACCTTTTGGTACTTGATGCTCCGCCTTGACTCGTTGACAAGTTAAACACCTTGAGATAAACTCTGCTATCTCTCTCTTCATATTGCTCCACCAAAATGTATGTCGAAGATCAAGATACATTTTGGTTCTCCCAGGATGGATTACGAACGGTGTGTTGTGTGCCTCTATCATGATTTTATACCTTAAATCAGGGTTGTTAGGAACACAAAGTCTGGAGTTGACTCGAAGTATTCATTCCTCATCGATTCTTGCTTCCAGCATAGCACCTTCTAGCACTTTCTTCTTCATACGCATTAGCTCCAGGTCTGCAGCTTGAGCAGCTTTAATTTTATCGATTAAATTCGGTTCTACTTGTATGTTTGCCATCATCATATGGGTCCCTGGAGTCTTTAACTCTATCTCCATCCTTTGCAAGTCATACAAAATGGGCCTTTGCGTTGACAATATCGCACTCGTACTTACATATGATCTTCTACTCAATGCGTCAGCTACCACGTTCGCTTTTCCAGGATGGTATTGGATGGTATGATCATAATCTTTCAACAATTCAAGCCAACGTCGTTGTCGCATGTTGAGTTCCTTTTGAGTTACGAAATATTTGAGGCTTTTATAATCCGTAAAGATTTTCACTTTCTCCCCATACAAGTAATGCCTCCAAATTTTAAGTGCGAAAAAGATAGTTGCCAACTCTAGATCATGAGTAGGATAATTCCTCTGATATTCTTTGAGTTGCCATGAGGCATAGGCTATGACTTTCCCATGTTGCATGAGAACACATCCTAACCCTTTGCCCGAAGCATCACTGTAGATGACAAATCCCTACGAGCCAGATGGTATTGTCAGAACAGGTGCTGAAATGAGTCTCCTCTTGAGTTCTTGAAAACTCTTCTCACATTCCACGCTCCAACCGAATTTTGTATCTTTTCGAGTCAGCTGAGTTAATGGAGTAGCGATTCGAGAAAACCCTTCTACTAATCTCCGATAATAACCAGCTAAGCCGAGAAAGCTACGTACTTCGGTCACTGATTTAGGTTGCTCCCAGCTTTGAATTGCTTCAATTTTTGCCGGGTTAACAGATATCCCATGATTTGATATCACGTGCCCAACGAATGCAACTTCCTCAAGCCAGAACTCACATTTCTTCAACTTGGCATATAGCTTGTTTTCACGAAGCTTTTAGAGTATCAGCCTCAAGTGTTGCTCATGATCTTCATGGCTTTTGAAATATATGAGGATGTCATCAATAAAGACGACCACAAAATGATCCAAATATTCCTTGAATACTCGGTTCATCATATCCATGAAGGCAGCAGGAGCATTAGTCAATCCAAAGGGCATGACTAGGAATTCATAATGCCCGTACCGAGTTCTGAAAGCCGTCTTCGGAATGTCATCGGTTCTAATCTTCAATTGAAGATATCCTGAATGAAGATCAATCTTTGAAAAGAATTTGGCACCTTGCAACTAGTCAAATAGGTCATCAATGCGTGGCAATGGGTACCTATTTTTTATGGTGACATGATTCAACTCCCGATAATCAATACAAAGTCGCATACTCCCATCTTTCTTCTTCACGAATAGAACAGGAGCACCCCAAGAAGATGTACTAGGACGAATGAAACCAATGTTTAACAATTCCTGTAATTGGGTCTTTAACTCCTGAAGTTCAATAGGAGCCATTCGATATGGGGCTTTGGAAATGGGTTTTGTACCGGGTTCAAGGTCAATACAAAATTAAACTTCACGCCTACGGGGTAGGCTGGGAAGTTCTTGTGGAATACGTCGGAAATTTATTAACAATAGAAATATCCTTCAAATCTGACGTATTTTTGTTTAAATCCGTGACATGAGCTAAGAAAGCTTGACATCCGTTTTTCAATAAACGAATAGCTTTATGGCTTATGATGATCGTGATTGATTTTAATGGTTTGGTCGCTTGAATTCTCATAATAGGTTTATTAGGGATATGAAAGCTAACAACCTTACGAAAATAATCAATTTTATCATGATGAGTAGTTAACCAATCAATCCCTAGAATCACGTCAAATGCAAGTATTTTTAAGGAGATAAGATCGACAGTAACGTCTGATTCTGGATTTGAATCAAACAAGACTTATAAACGTGGATGTAATGAAGGTTTCTCCTAATGGAGTTTCAACAGATAAGTCAAAGTCTAATTTCTCCGGAGTCAAATTTAAACGTTGAGCGCAAGTAGAAAAAAATAAAAGAATGGGTAGAACCGGTATCAAATAAGGTATAGACTTCACTAGAGTTTATGATAAGCTTACCCGTGATAACCTCGTTTGGGTTCCTTGCTTTCTGGGAGGTCACAACAAACGCTCTCCCTTGCATTCACGGCTTTGACTTTTCGGGACTACCTTTGGTGCCTCCATCCTAGTTGAATTTGTCTTCGGTGAACGACAAAATCGAGCTAAGTGACCTTCTCTTCCACAATTATAACATGCTTTGGACGGCATCGTGCAGTTTGGACTGATGTGTCCCTCCCCTCCGCATTTGAAGCATATGATAGGTGGTCATTCTCCTTCCTTAACAACGGGTGCTGGTGCTAACGTCTTTCCATCATTGTTGAATCTCCTTTTCTTGAAATGTCCATTTTTATTGTCTTGGCTATAATTACCACCGAAGTGGTTACCATTTCTGGCATGTTGATTCCTTCCACTTTTGTTGTCACCGCTTCGATGACTGTTACCACTGGTATTTTCATTCTGCCGGCTGCTTTCTCTTGGTTGCGTTGACTCGTTATCGCACTCCAATAACTGAGCCCTATTTACAACATCTGAATACAAACAAAGTTTATGAGAAATAAGATATTGTCTTATCTCCGGTTTCAAAACTCTTAAAAACATTCGGGTCATTCGCTCCTCATTACCAACCAAATGGGATGCAAATCGGGATAACTCCGTAAATTTAGCCTCGTATTGCGACACGGTCATATTGTTTTGTTCCAACTTGATAAACTCCACCTCCTTCATGTGACGAATACTTTCGGGAAAGTACTTGTCGTTGAACAGCTCTTGGAACTTCTCCCAAGACATCTTGAGTGCGGCGCCAGTGAGTACGCGTTTACTGATTCCCACCAAGATTCACCTCTCTTTACGCAACATAAAGGTGGCGAAGGGAACCTTTTATTCCTCAGAGCATCCCAAGACATCAAATATCTTGGTTATCTTCTTTATCCATGCTTCCGCCTTAAGTGGTTTTGGCTCTCCAATAAACTCTGGTGGTCCAAGCTCCTTAAACTGTTTGGCGGTGACCGTCTGAGAGTTGCCAGTGTTTCCACCTGCATTTTGGACAGGAGCCACTCTCGCCTGATGTTGCATGAATTGTATGAAGCCTCGGAACATTCCATCGTTCATCATTTGGTCAGTGTTGTTGTTTGCATGAGGATTGTCGCCTTCTTGATGCACATTGTCTCGGTTATTGATCTGTGGAGACTCAACGGTCTCATGTGCTCCATTGATGTTCTCAACATTCTCGGATGCCATTTTCAAATACTGCCACAAAATAAGGGTTAATTGACATGAAACATATTATCCCTACACTCTGACTGACCAATTAAATACCAAATAAACTTAGGTAGGTCATAGTAGCGAAGGAATTCCCCGTCTCTCCCCTCCTAGTTCTAGCCTCACATCTTAGCCAGGATCATATCCTCAAGCTTTGATACCAACTGTGACGCCCCCAAAATAGGTATACATCACCTATTCTGAGTCATCAAATACATGGTACAGAATATAAATATAACTTAATTATACAACTGTCGTGTAAAGCACGACAAAACATAAGCTGTGAGTTTTAATACAAATATTGTCGTCTAGACAATATGCAAACTCAAATTCAATATTATTACATTTATTTTTCACTATTTCACTGAATAGTGAGGACTACTAATGCTATCATCCGGTCCGTCACTCTCAGGTTCCCCGACTAGTCCTCGCTACATTCTCATTTCTCAAGAGAACAATAAAAGTAAAAGGGTGAGCTCAACTAGCCCAAGAGGGAAATATTATGACTAAGATAATGCGTAATATATTATCGTTAGCCTTCAAACAAATGTTAAACTGATACAATATAACAACCATCAAGTTTAACTGCAGCGAAACAAGTAATCCATTAAAAGAGTCAAGTAGAGAATAAAATCTACTATCTTTTGTGATTTAAAAGGTTTTTCATCACTTTTATTGCTGGGAATCAGCTTAATAAATAATCCACATCATCGAATCACCCCTTCACTATGGCCAAGGATATTCTTTAGTATCACGACCACAATTATCCATGCACTACGGGCCAAGAATATTTGTGTATTCAATAATGGTCATTATCATGCCAACAACTGTCCATCAATGCACTACGGGCCAATGAGGACTTTTACCACATCATTTGTAATATTATGGTCATGATTACACCGAATAATCCCTGGTCATAATCTTAGCAAGTCCATCTATGCATTATAGGCCACAGATGACTTTCAACAAAATATAAACATGAGGATGATGACAATGATATAAGAATTCAATAAAACAAGTTTAAGAATTATTTTATCCAGGAACTAATAACGTCCAAATTGTCAACATGATACTGCTTTGTAGAGTAAAATTCAAGAATGCTCAGAAAAATATTTCCATGAAAAGATACTGGATGAAGTGCAAATATCAAGGATATTCCACTAATTTCATGGAGTATAGAAGTTAAAACTTTAACCAACTGAGTATAATAAGGAATGGAATAGCAAAAGAAATCACCGTGCACGCGATAGGCCAAGACAGTGAGTTATTCCAACAGAATAATAAATAACGGAATCAGTGTCCGCGTAAAATGCATGCATGCAGGATATTTCAACAAAATAATTAAGAGCGGAATCAGTGCGGCGTAAAACGACCTGATGTGATATTCCAAGAATAATAAAGGCGGAATTAGGTCCCACAGAAACGCATGCATGAGGATATTCCAACGTAATAATAAAGATGAGAACTGTGTCCCCAGTAGAACGCATGCAGACGAGGATGTTCCAATGAGAATGATAAAGAATGGAACAATGGAAGAATTTCACCAAGTATAGGGTAGCTGGCGATATAGGTTATTCCAACGTAATAATAAAGAATGGAATAATGAAGTTCTCTTCTTAGATAAGAAAGAAATAATACTCCCTACCTTAGAAAAGCTGGATCTTTGGAATAGTGAGGTGAGACTTCTCTTCTTCTTTCTATAATTTCTCTCTATAATAATCGCTCTAAAGCTTTTGTGAATTGGTGAGAAATGAAGGAAGAATGAGCTTCTATTTATAGAAAAATATAGTTTCGATAATTGCACGTTTTGGGGCTTGAAAAATTACAGTACAATACCTCCAACTTTTCCTTTATTTTTAATTTAGTCCTGCAAGTATTATTAAACTTGCACCACCTCCCCTAATAGTAAATAATTTGAATCAATAGTTCAATCATGTGAATTAATAGTATAATCATGTGAAAAATACAAATTACAGTATAGTACCTCCATCTATACCTCCATTTTTAACTTAGTCATGCAAGTATTATCAATCTTGCACCAACTCCCCTAATAGTAAATAATGTGATTCAATAGTACACAAATGTGAACAAATAGTTATATAAGCATGTGAATTAGTAGCAATTAATTGCTCATTTATCCGATAAATTACCCGATTTATCAATATAACCCCTAGACATCAATTATCATCGGAATAGATGTTGATTTCCACTAACACTAATAATCCCAACACAATCGAACTATCAAAATTCATTTTTAATCAACACAACTTATTCATCATTAATATTATAACTCACAATATTTAACAACCAGGTCGTTCCCAGGAAAGAGGGGGCTTTCCAATAAGGATTTCTCCTTATTGGCGCGCAATTAGGTGACCAAACATTTCCTTGATAGAACTTCTAGACATTGTCAATATTGCAAATAATAATATGAATAACTTTGTCGTCTCAATTATTGATTTAATAAAATAACATATTATGCAGATGATACTATGACAATAATTGAATCAATAATATGAGAGATATGATGCAAAGCAATTATTTGTAGCAATAATTGAGTATAAGCCGAGTGACTTCTCACGTAAGCATCAATAATCAATACCAGTGTGTTACTATGCAACCACGCGTAGACATCGCATTTCTTTAACAAGGGTGTTTCAACAGTTAACGGTAAAACTTCCGCCCGTTATTTTCATAAAGTATTTTTATCGTTTTTCTCAATTCGACAATAATTCCATTAATGGGTCCACCAATGATTGTGTCGTTGCATTGAATATTCCTGTTAAAACGAATATTCCCAGACCAATCGAATATTATATAACAACTTGCGTACTTTGCAAAATTTGTAAATATTACCCACAACTATAACATTATATCAAATCCACACCATAATATTCAAAAATATATTTTGAGAAAATTTAATCTTTATTCAAAAAGTTGGGGTCCTACAAGTTATGTTGGTTATTATGTGAAAACATGAAAGTTCTTAGAAAACACAAAGGGTTGAAAATCAGATTTTGGTAAAAATGGAGTATGAAATTCAATTGACCATATCTCCTATTATATTTCGAATTTTTGAGTGTGGTCAAGTTCTAGAGTTAGATCTATGAATTTTCTAACTTATCCAAGTGGAATCACTAAAAAAGGTGTTGTAGATTTTCGTGTGGACTGATTTTAGTAAAGGAGTCAAAAACTGAAAAGTGCCAAAAAGCAAAAACTTTAAAAGGGCATTTTCGGCCACTTAAATTATGAGAAAAATTCCGGCCTTTTGGGACATGAATATATATGGTATAAAGTACCTCATGTCTAAAAATGAGCTCATTCCGACTTAAAATGAGCAAGGATGACCATTTCAATATTTAGGTTTTTTCGACGGAAAACGCTATAACCGGAGTTCTATAACTTCGATGACCATGAAATTTAAACTAAAAGCTCACGTTAACATGTGTAAGATTCTGCCAAGATTCGGTAATTTCTAGAGTTAACCTTGAGGTACCTAATTTCTTAAGGAATTAATTAAAAATTGATTTTTGAAAAATATTAAATGAATTTTAAAAATTCCAAGAAAAATATATGTTCAATATGAGACTATATTCTGCTTAATCCCGAGAAAAGAATAATTTTTGAATTTGATTTGGTATTTTCATGAAAATGATTTAGTTCTGAACATATGAATTAAATATGTTATGTGAAGTTGGAAAATTGGTAAATAGGATTTTATGGCTTGAAAATCCTATATAAAGGTATATCTTGATTTTTGATGAGTAATTTGATTATTGGTGATGAAATCTTATGAGTATGGCATTTTGAATGATTAAATGCATTATTAGGAAAAGTGTAAATAATTAAATTAAATTGTTTATAAGTTTAAGGAGTGATTAAAATATTGTTATAATATTAACAATATTAGATTATGATTTTATTAAGTGATTGATAATGTTTAGATAAATTTAAAGTCTTTAATATTTATCCTTGATTTAGTTTGACTAATGCTTATAATATTGTCATCATCATCATTCTTATATTATGTTGAAAGTCATCTCGTATTCAGTAGTGCATAGATGGACTTGGTATGATTATGATGAGAGGATTATTGGTATAATCATAACCGTAATGTTACAAATGATGTGTAAAAAGTCCTCATTGGCCCGTAGTGCATTGATGGACAGTTTTTGGTATGATTATGGCTATGGATTCTCTTTGGCCGTAGTGCAAAGATGAATTGTTTTATGGCATGATCAGGACCGTTGATGAAAACACGATTATCTTTGGTCGTAGTGCATGGATAATTCGTGGTCGTGATACTAAAGAATATCCTTGGCCTGTAGTGCATGGATGATTCGATGATGTGGGTTAATTATTGAGCTGAGTCTCAGCAATGAAATATTAATTCATGGATGTGATAATAATGAATATCTTTGGCCGTAGTGTAAAGATGATTTAATGATTACGAGAAGAAATTGTGATTTGGTATAACCATGATTTTTGATGTTTCATGTGATGAAAATTATCTTCGTCCTAGGTGCGAAGAGGAATTTTGAATCACAATTGTGATTATGAGTTATTCACATGATCATGGATGGGAATTATTGATTGATGTTACACGGATAAAACATTATTGGTGGACTTTTAACATAGAGAAGATAATACACCTTATGGTCTATTTGACTCTTCTAATGGATTGCTTTCGTTCCGCTGCAACTATTGTTGAAAAGTTTTATTATCTACCATATGTTCTAAATCTCTGATTTATTATTGATGAAAGCTATTGACAATTTAATTATCTTTAGTCATGATATTATTCTTCTGGGCTATTTGTGCTCACCCTTACGCTTCACAATTCCTTTTCTGTAATAAGAGTGTTCTTTGGGTCGAGTGGGGATAATGATGGAATAGAACGGTGGTTTCTAGCTGTGGAGGTTCTCCCTAAATAGTATAAAAAAGTGTGTTGTATTCTATACATCATTCAGTAGTTATATTTGGTGAATCAAATAGGGTGAGGCGAACCCAACTTTGGAAGGGTGTTTTGCCACTATCATACAAGATGTCTAATGACATACAACCTCGTGTTCTCATAAGACATGGTTGTGCACATCCACTTGCTGAATATATCTATGAGCACTACCTGTATGATCTTGGAGTTTATTTGAAACATAATTTTCACTTGGAGACAACGGAGATATTTATATGTCAAGAGAAGACCCAGCATTGTAAAGAAGATGATAGTAATCTTCTTATTTTTCCTTGGGGACTTTTGGGTCAACCAAGGATAATTCTGTGGACATATGATATCTATCATAACCTAGACGCATGGCCTCCCATGTACGAAGGTTTTCTTGAGCACTTCCCAAAGATTTTAATTTATAAAACAGTTTTTAACTATACTTTTATGTAAAGTATCATTGTAAGGTTGTGGTCGAGGTACCATGAGAGTTACAAACATTTGTATTAAAACTCATAGTTAACTGTGGTCGTATTCTACATCTGACATACTCAACAGTTGTATAAATGAAGTTGTATTTGAATTTTGTACCATGTATCTGGCGACTCAGAATGGGTGATGTATACCTAATTTTGGGGGCGTCACAGTTGGTATCAGAGCTTAGGGATATGGTCGCTGGCGGAGATAAGAGTCTAGAACTAGGAGGGGAGAGACGAGTTATATACTTCACTAGTGTGTGACTTACCTAAGCTAAAATTGTTTACTTGATAAGTTGACAAATTATGATATGTCAATTAACCTTTGTTTTGAAGCTATATTCTAGAATGATATCTGAAATGAGAAATGGGAAAATCATGGAAGCGAGGAAATTACCGAGAAGGTACAATCTGAATAAGAAGCAAGGTATTCTCATCTCTTCGAATATCAGGTACGTAAGTAAATTTTGAGGGCGAAATTTCATAAGGAGGGGTGATTGTGAGACCCCGAATTTTATGAAATAAAAGTATTCAATTTTTTTATTTTCGTAAATAATTAAATTGATAAAAGTTTAGAGTTAAGGGTAATATATGAAAAAAAAAAATTGCAAAGTAAGCAAGTTGATATAAAATATTCATTTTATCGGGGAATATTCGATTAGTCGGGGAATATTCGTACGACGCTACAATCATTGGTGGACCCCACACCAGAATTATTGACGGATTGAGAAAATAACAAAAATACTTTATGAAAATAACGGCGGATGTTTTACCGTTAACTATTGAAACACCCTTGTTAAAAATGCGATGAATCTGGCGTGGTTGCATAGTAGTACACGGTATTGATTATTGATGCTTATGTGAGAAGTCACTCAGTATTGTTCAATCGGGTATTCGAGACACTTTTTCGTGTCAGAGTACTATTCATGAGTTAGTATTCATGAGTTACTATTCATGAGTTACTATTCACGAGTTACTATTCATGAATTACTATTCACGAGTTACTATTCATGAGTTACTATTCACGGAGTACTATTCACCCGTAAAATATATTTCTTTTCGGTCTAAATTATTTTTGGGTACAATATTATTCCATGAGGAGATGTGCTAATTTTTCAGACCGTTGGATGAAGATATAATAGTAAATCAATATGAACCGCTGGTGGATAGTTATAATAGTAAATCAATATGGATCGCTGGTTTAAAGTTTTAATAGTAAATCAATATGGATTGCTGGTTTAAAGTGTTAATAGTAAATCAGTATTGACCGTTGCTTTAAGTTTTAATAGTAAACCAATATGGACCATCCGTTTAAAAGTAAATCAATCTGGACCGTTCATGAATTAGTTACTTATGCGATCCATTCTTCTATAAATAAGCTCATTCCTTCATTATTTCTTATGAATTCTTTGAAACTAGAGAGAGAAATTATAGAAACTATAGAAAAGTATTACGCTACTTCCCTACTCTTATATTAGGTTTCATTTACGGTAAGGGGTATTATTTCTTTTGTATTCATGAAGAGAACACATTATTCCATTATTTATTATTACATTGGAATAACATGTATATCTATGGCTACCCTATACTTAGTGAAATTTTTACGTTATTTCATTCTTTACTATTTCGTTGGAATATCCCGTCTGCATGCGTTTTATGGGACCACTAAAATGGTTACCATTCTTGGCATGATAATATTCCCCACGATGGTTATCGTTGTTCCGTAATGGTGCTTACACCGATATGATTATTATCGTGTTGTTGGTCATTCATTTTGGTTGTCTTTGACTCATTATCGCGCCCAATAATCGAGCCCTATTCACAACATCGAATATAAACAAAGTTTGTGAGAAATGAGGTATTGACGTATATCGGGTTTCAAACCTCGCTTAAAAAACATTCGGCGTCATTCGCTCCTCATTATCGACCAAATGGGATGCAAAACTGGGATAACTCGCAAACTTAGCCTCGTCTTTGCGACACGATCATATTGTTTTGCTCCAGCTTGATGAATTCTACCTCCTTCATGTGACGAATACGTTCAGGAAAGTACTTGTCGTTGAATAATTCTTGGAACTTCTCCCAAGACATCTTGAGTGCGTCAGGCTGGGTACGTTTTATAGATTCCCACCAATGATCTCCTTCTTCACGCAACATTAAGATGGCGAATGGAACCTTTTGCTCCTCTGAGCATTCCAAGACATCAAATATCTTGGTAATCTGCTTTATCCATGTCTCAGCCTTAAGTGGTTCTGGCTTTCCCAAAAACACCGGTGGTCCTAGCTCCTTGAACTGCTTAGCGGTGACCAACCGTGGGTTACAATTGTTTCCACTTGCATTATGGACAGGAGCTTCCTTCGTCCGTTGTTGCATGAATTGCTCCTTAAACTGCTTAGAGGTGACCGTCCGAGAGTTATCAGTATTTCTACCTGCATTTTGGACGAGGCGTCATCTTTGTTGTTCGCATGAATTGCATAAAGCCTCTGACCATCCCATCATTCACCATTTCATCAGGGTTATTGTTTTCATGAGGAGTATTGTCCTCTGGTTGCACATTATCCTGATTATTGATCTGTGGAGACTCAACGGTCTCCTGTGCTCCATTGATAATCTCAACATTCTCGGATGCCATTTTCAAACACTGCCACAAAACAAGGGTTAATTAACATATCACATATTATCCCTATACTTTGACCGACCAATTAAATACCAAATAAACTTAGGTAGGTCATACTAGCGAAGGAATTCGATCTCTCTCCCTCCTAGTTCTAATCTCACATCTTAGCCAGGATCATATCCTAAGCTTTGATATAACCAACCGCGACCCCCAAAATTAGGTATACATCACCCATCTTGGGTCGCAAGATACATGGTATGTAATTCAAATACAACTTACTAATGTTGTGGTGTACAATACGACAAAACATAAAGCTGTGAGTTTGAATACAATTATTGTCTACTAGAGATTATACAAACTCAAAAGGAGTCCTCATTACAATTATTATCACACTATTTCACGAATAGTGAGGACTACTAATGCTATCCTACGGACCGTCACTCCATTCCTCGACTCGTCCCGCCTATATTCTCATTTCTCAAGAGAATAGTGAAAGAAAGGGTGAGCTCAACTAGCCCAAAGAAGAAATATTATGACTAAGATAATGCGCAGAATAAATTATCATTAGTCCCCAACAATGTTAAACCGATAAAATATAATAGACGTCAAGTTTAAGCTGCAATGAACAAGCAATCCATTAAAAGAGTCAAGTAAAAAATAAAATCTACTATCTTTTATGATTTAAAAGGTTTTTCATCATTGTTATCGCTGAGACTCAGCTTAATAAATAATCCACATCATGAAATCATCCATGCACTCTGTGCCAAGGATATTCTTTAGTATCACGACCACTAATTATCCATGCTCTACGGGCCAAAGATAATCGTGTTTTCATCAACATCCCGATTATGCCATAAAACAATTCATCTTTGCACCCTTGGCGAAGAGAATCCATAGCCATAATCATACCAAAAAGCGCCCATCAATGCACTCACAGGCCAACGAGGACTTTTTCCACATCATTTGTAACATTACTACCATGATTATACTAGAATAATCTCTCGGTCATAATCATACCAAGTCCATCTATGCACCTCTGAGGCCACAAATGACTTTCAACATAATATAAACATGAGGATGATGACAATGATATAAGAATTCAATAAAACAAGTTCAAGAATTAATTTGTCCATGAACCAATAACGTCCAAATTGTCAACATGATACTTCTTTGTTGAGTAAAATTCAAGAATGCTCAGAAGAATATTTCCACGAAAAGATACTGGATGAAGCGCAAATATCAAGGATATTCCACTAATTTCATGGAGTATAGAAGTCAAAATTTTAATCAACTGAGTATAATACCGAATGGAATAACAAAAGATATCACCATGCATGCGGTACTTCGCATAGATGGTTATTTCAACAGAATAATAATAACGGAACCGGTCGGGTGAAATTCACACCAAGCGAGGATGTTCCAATGTAATAATAAATGCGGAATAATAAATGATGGAACCAGTCCGCCAGATAGCATGCAGACAAGATATTTCGGAGAATAATAAAGGCGGAATAATAACAATGGAACCAAGTCCTACGTATATAGCACGAATGGATATTTAACGAATAATAAAGACGGAATAATAGAAGAATGTCACCAAGTATAGGGTAGCCCGCGTATACAGGTTATTCCAACAGAACAATAAAGAAATGGAATAACAGAAGTTTTCTTCTTGAATACAAAAGAATAATATCCCTTACCGTAAAATAATACTTGATATAAGAGTAGTGAAGTAGCAGAAAACTTTTCTTCTATCTCTCTATAGTCTCTCTCTATAGTTTCTCTCTCTAGAGTTCAGTGAATTCGTAAGAAAATAATGAAGGAATGAGCTTCTATTTATAGGAAAATGGAATGCATAGTAACTAATCCATGAACGGTCCAGATTGATTTACTTTAATCTGACGGTCCATATTTAAAGAAAAATCTTTTAAATAAAATATAATATATTCTATTTATATAAAAAGATTTTTACTATGCAAACACTATGCGGGCACTATACAAACACTATGCATAATAAAATATAATATATTCTATTTATAGAATAACTTTAATAAAGTATTCTGTTTTATATAAAAAGATTTTACTATGCAAAACACTATGCATAATAGAATAAAATATATTCTATTTATAGAATAACTTTAATAAAGTATTACATTTTATATAAAAGATGTTTCTATTTTATTACGTGAATAAAACAAAACTTCTAAATCAACAATAATTGAATCAAATAATGTGAGATACTATGCAGCAACTATTGTAGCAATAATTGAACAAAACTGAGTGACTTCTCACATAAATATCAATAATCAATACCGTGTACTACTATGCAACAACGCGTATTACTGTACTTTTACTACCGAGTAGTTCAACAGTATCAACAGTAAAACTCTCGTCGTTATTTTCAATAAAATATTTTTGTCATTTTCTCAATCCGATAATAATTCCGTTGTGGGGTCCACCAATGATTGTGCTGTCATACGAATATTTCCTGTTTAAAACGAATATTCTGCGACCAATCGAATATAATATGACAACTTGCATACTTTGCAAAATTTATAAATATTACCCACAACTATAACATTATCTCAAATTCACACCATAATATAAAAAAATTATTTTGAGAAAATTAATTCTTTATTCATAAAATCTGGGGTTTCACAGTTGGAATATCCTGTCTGTGCGTTTTACGCCGGACCTGGTTTCGTAATTTATTATTCTGTTAGAATAACCTACATGTGCGGTCTATCGCATGCCTGGTGATTTCTTTTGTTATTCCATTCTTTATTATACTCAATTGGTTAAAACTTTGACTTCTATACTCCATGAAATTAGTGGAATATCCTTGATATTTGCGCTTCATCTAGTATCTTTTCATGGAAATATTCTTCTGAGCATTCTTGAATTTTACTTCACAAAGTAGTATCATGTTGACAATTTGGACATTATTGAGTGCAGGATAAATTAACATATAAATATTTAAAACTTATTATTGAACTTGTTTTATTGAATTATTATGTCATTGTCATGATGAGTTATGTTGGTTATTATGTGAAAACATGAAAGTTCTTAGAAAACACAAAGGGTTGAAAATCAGATTTTGGTAAAAATGGAGTATGAAATTCAATTGACCATATCTCCTATTATATTTTGAATTTTTGAGTGTGGTCAAGTTCTAGAGTTAGATCTATGAGTTTTCTAACTTATCCAAGTGGAATCACTAGAAAATGTGTTGTAGATTCTCGTCTGGACTGATTTTAGTAAAGAAGTCAAAAACTGAAAAGTGCCAAAAAGCTACTGCTAGAAAATTTAAAAGGGCATTTTCGGCCACTTAAGTTGTGAGAAAAATTCCGGCCTTTTGGGACATGAAAATATATGGTATAAAGTACCTCCTGTCGAAAAATGAGCTCATTCTAACTTAAAATGAGCAAGTTATGACCATTTCAATATTTAGGTTTTTCCGATTTTGAACGCTTATAACTTGAGTTATATAACTCCGATGACCATGAAATTTAAACTAAAAGCTCACGTTAACATGTGTAAGATTCTGCCAAGATTCGGTAATTTCTAGAGTTAACCTTGAGGTACCTAATTTCTTAAGGAATTAATTAAAATTGATTTTGAAAAATATTAAATGAATTTTAAAATTCCAAGAAAAAATATATGTTCAATATGGGACTATATTCTCGCTTAATCCCGTAAAAGAATAATTTTGGAATTTGATTTGGTATTTTCATGAAAATAATTTAGTTACTAACATATGAATTAAATATGTTATGTGAAGTTGGAAAATTGGTAAATAGGATTTTATGGCTTAAAAATCCTATATAAGGTATATCTGATTTTGATGAGTAATTTGATTATTGGTGATGAAATCTTATGAGTATGACATTTTGAATGATTAAATGCATTATTAGGAAAAGTGTAAATAATTAAATTAAATTGTTTATAAGTTTAAGGAGTGATTAAAATATTGTTATAATATTAACAATATTAGATTATGATTTTATTAAGTGATTGATAATGTTTAGATAAATTTAAAGTCTTTAATATTTATCCTTGATTTAGTTAGACTAATGCTTATAATATTGTCATCATCATCATTCTTATATTATGTTGAAAGTCATCTGTGGCCTGTAGTGCATAGATGGACTTGGTATGATTATGACCAGGGATTATTCGGTATAATCATAACCGTAATGTTACAAATGATGTGTAAAAAGTCCTCATTGGCTCGTAGTGCATTGATGGACAGTTTTTGGTATGATTATGGCTATGGATTCTCTTTGCCCGTAGTGCAAAGATGAATTGTTTTATGGCATGATCAGGACCGTTGATGAAAACACGATTATCTTTGGTCGTAGTGCATGGATAATTCGTGGTCGTGATACTAAAGAATATCCTTGGCCTGTAGTGCATGGAAGATTCGATGATGTGGGTTAATTATTGAGCTGAGTCTTAGCAATGAAATATTAATTCATGGATGTGATAATAATGAATATCTTTGGCCGTAGTGTAAAGATGATTTAATGATTACGAGAAGAAATTGTGATTTGGTATAACCATGATTTTTGATGTTTCATGTGATGAAAATTATCTTCGTCCTAGGTGCGAAGAGGAATTTTGAATCACAATTGTGATTATGAGTTATTCACATGATCATGGATGGGAATTATTGATTGATGTTACACGGATAAAACATTATTGGTGGACTTTTAACATAGAGAAGATAATACACCTTATGGTCTATTTGACTCTTCTAATGGATTGCTCGTTCCGCTGCAACTATTGTTGAAAAGTTTTATTATCTACCATATGTTCTAAATCTCTTATTTATTATTGATGAAAGCTATTGACAATTTAATTATCTTTAGTCATGATATTCTTTACTGGGCTATTTGTGCTCACCCTTCTGCTTCACAATTCCTTTCAGGTAATAAGAGTGTTGCCGGGTCGAGTGGGGATAACAGTGGAATAGAACGGTGGTTTCTAGCTGTGGAGGTTCTCCCTAAATAGTATAAAAAAGTGTGTTGTATTCTATACATCATTCAGTAGTTATATTTGGTGAATCAAATAGGGTGAGGCGAACCCAACTTTGGAAGGGTGTTTTGCCACTATCATACAAGATGTCTAATGACATACAACCTCGTGTTCTCATAAGACATGGTTGTGCACATCCACTTGCTGAATATATCTATGAGCACTACCTGTATGATCTTGGAGTTTATTTGAAACATAATTTTCACTTGGAGACAACGGAGATATTTATATGTCAAGAGAAGACCCAGCATTGTAAAGAAGATGATAGTAATCTTCTTATTTTTCCTTGGGGACTTTTGGGTCAACCAAGGATAATTCTGTGGACATATGATATCTATCATAACCTAGACGCATGGCCTCCCATGTACGAAGGTTTCCTTGAGCACTTCCCAAAGATTTTAATTTCTAAAACAATTTTTAACTATACTTTTATGTAAAGTATCATTGTAAGGTTGTGGTCGAGGTACCATGAGAGTTACAAACATTTGTATTAAAACTCATAGTTAACTATGGTCGTATTCTATCTGACATTTCAATGATTAATATAAATGAAGTTGTATTTGAATTTTGTACCATGTATCTGGCGACTCAGAATGGGTGATGTATACCTAATTTTGGTGACCAAACATTTCCTTGATAGAACTTCTAGACATTGTCAATATTGCAAATAATAATATGAATAACTTTGTCGTCTCAATTATTGATTTAATAAATTAACATATTATGCAGATGATACTATGACAATAATTGAATCAATAATATGAGAGATATGATGCAGCAATTACTGTAGCAATAATTGAGTATAACTGAGTGACTTCTCACGTAAGCATCAATAATCAATACCGTGTGCTACTATGCAATCACGCGTATTACTGTACTTTTAACACCGGGTGTTTCAACAGTTAACGGTAAAACTTCCGCCGTTATTTTCATAAAGTATTTTTGTCGTTTTCTCAATTCGACAATAATTCCGTTAATGGGGTCCACCAATGATTGTGTCGTTATACGAATATTCCTGTTAAAACGAATATTTCCCGACCAATCGAATATTATATAACAACTTGCGTACTTTGCAAAATTTGTAAATATTACCCACAACTATAACATTATATCAAATCCACACCATAATATTCAAAAATATATTTTGAGAAAATTTAATCTTTATTCAAAAAGTTGTGGTCTTACAAGTTATGTTGGTTATTATGTGAAAACATGAAAGTTCTTAGAAAACACAAAGGGTTGAAAATCAGATTTTGGTAAAAATGGAGTATGAAATTCAATTGACCATATCTCCTATTATATTTCGAATTTTTGAGTGTGGTCAAGTTCTAGAGTTAGATCTATGAGTTTTCTAACTTATCCAAGTGGAATCACTAAAAAAGGTGTTGTAGATTTTCGTGTGGACTGATTTTAGTAAAGGAGTCAAAAACTGAAAAGTGCCAAAAAGCAAAAACTTTAAAAGGGCATTTTTGGCCACTTAAATTATGAGAAAAATTCCGGCCTTTTGGGACATGAATATATATGGTATAAAGTACCTCATGTCTAAAAATGAGCTCATTCCGACTTAAAATGAGCAAGTTATGACCATTTCAATATTTAGGTTTTTCGAGGCGAAAAAACGCTATATAGGAGTTCTATAACTCCGATGACCATGAAATTTAAACTAAAAGCTCACGTTAACATGTGTAAGATTCTGCCAAGATTTGGGAATTTCTGGAGTTAACCTTGAGGTACCTAATTTCTTAAGGAATTAATTAAAAATTGATTTTTGAAAAATAGTAAATGAATTTTAAAAATTCCGAGAAAAACATATACTCAATATGGGACTATATTCTGCTTAATCCTAGAAAAGAATAATTTTTGGGACTGATTTGGTATTTTTCATGAAAATGATTTAGTTACGAACATATGAATTTAATATGTTACGTGAAGTTGAAAAATTGGTAAATAGGATTTTATGGCTTGAAAATCCTAAATAAGGTATATGCAGATTTTTGATGAGTAATTTGATTATTGGTGATGAAATCTTATGAGTATGGCATTTTGAATGATTAAATGCATAATTAGGAAAAGTGTAAACAATTAAATTAAATTGTTTATAAGTTTAAGGAGTGATTAAAATATTGTTATAATATTAACAATATTAGATTATGATTTTATTAAGTGATTGATAATGTTTAGATAAATTTAAAGTCTTTAATATTTATCCTTGATTTAGTTTGACTAATGCTTATAATATTGTCGTCATCATCATCATGCTTATATTATGTTGAAAGTCATTTGTGGCCTGTAGTGCATAGATGGACTTGGTATGATTATGACCAGGGATTATTCGGTATAATCATAACCATAATGTTACAAATGATGTGTAAAAAGTCCTCATTGGCCCGTAGTGCATTGATGGACAGTTTTTGGTATGATTATGGCTATGGATTCTCTTTGGCCGTAGTGTAAATATGAATTGTTTTATGGCATGATCAGGACCGTTGATGAAAACAAGATTATCTTTGGTCGTAGTGCATGGATAATTCGTGGTCGTGATACTAAAGAATATACTTGGCCTGTAGTGCATGGATGATTCGATGATGTGGGTTAATTATTGAGCTGAGTCTCAGCAATGAAATATTAATTCATGGATGTGATAATAATGAATATCTTTGGCCGTAGTGCAAAGATGATTTAATGATTACGAGCAGAAATTGTGATTTGGTATAACCATGATTTTTTATGTTTCAGGTGATGAAAATTATCTTCGTCCTAGGTGCGAAGAGGAATTTAGAATCACAATTGTAATTATGAGTTATTCAAATGATCGTGGACGAGAATTGTTGATTGATGTTACACGGATAAAACATTATTGGTGGACTTTTAACATAGAGAAGATAATAGTCCTTATAGTCTATTTGACTCTTCTAATGGATTGCTCGTTCCGCTGCAACTATGGTTGAAAAGTTTTATTATTTTTCATATGTTCTAAATCTCTGATTTATTATTGATGAAAGCTATTGATAATTTAATTATCTTTAGTCATGATATTCTTTACTGGGCTATTTGTGATCACCCTTCTGCTTCACAATTCCTTTCAGGTAATAAGAGTGTTGCCGGGTTGAATGGGGATAACAGGGGAATAGAACGGTGGTTTCTAGCTGTGGAGGTTCTCTCTAAACAGTATAGAAAAGTGTGTTTTATTCTATACATCATTTAGTAGTTATATTTGGTGAATCAAATAGGGTGAAGCGAACCTAACTTTGGAAGGGTGTTTTGCCACTATCATACAAGATGTCTAATGACATACAACCTCGTGTTCTCATAAGACATGATTGTACACATCCACTTGCTGAATATATCTATGAGCACTACCTGTATAATCTTGGAGTTTATTTGAAACATAATTTTCACTTGGAGACAACGGAGATATTTATATGTCAAGAGAAGACTCACCATAGGAAAGAAGATGATAGTAATCTTCTTATTTTTCTTTTGGGGACTTTTAGGTCAACCAAGGATAATTACGTGGACATATGATATCTATTATAACCTAGGCACGCATGGCCTCCCATATACGAAGGTTTCTTGAGCACTTCCCAAAGATTTTAATTTCTAAAAGCAGGTTTTAACTATACTTTTATGTAAAGTATCATTGTAAGGTTGTGGTCGAGGTACCATGAGAGTTACATACATTTGTATTAAAACTCATAGTTAAGCTGTGGTCGATTCTATCTGACGACTCATTTCAACACAACAGATATAAATGAAGTTGTATTTGAATTTTGTACCATGTATCTGGCACTCGAGAATGGGTGATGTATATACCTAATTTTGGGGGCGTCGCGGTTGGTATCGAGCTTAGGGATATGGTTATTTGGCGGAGATAAGAGTCTAGAACTAGGAGGGGAGAATCACTTTGATTTATATAAATATATGTAGTATAACATATTACCATATATTATATATATAAAATCTTAAGGAATCCTGATATTAATCATGTGAAATCATGTTCTGAAGGAATAAGAAATTCCATATAACTCTGTAACTATTATATATATATATAAGAAACGAGAACTTCAGGAATTCTTCCACTTGATTCGTAACGTAATTCGCGAAGTTTTTTTTTTTAAATAAATTTTATATAACAAATTGTGCCCAATTAAATTGTTATAAACACATATCAATATACATATCAAATCTAAACAATTAATAATTCGCATAAAAGTTTGGCTCTGATACCACTGTTAGGTTTGTAATATTCTTGGACGCAATCAAATTGCACAAAATAAGCGGAAACGTGTAAAAATCAGAGTTTAAAATTTTACAAACCATATACCCGGATCATCCTTTATGCACAATTATTAATCAAACAAAAATATGAAGAACAAGAATCATACCCTTGAAGATTCGAGCTTCCTCAGGTACACGTTCACCTCCAATCTTTTTCACGTTCAACTTGAATTCACCGGGTTTGGTTCCTTCCTTTGATCAACGTTAGCCACCCAAGTGTTTGGCCTCTAGAGGTGATCCACCAAGGAAGAAGAAAGATTCAAGAAGATGGGTGGTCGGCTAAACCTTAGTTTTTCTATCTCTATAGAAAAAGAGCGTACTACCCAACTATTGGAATTGCGTATCACTGATATATGATATAAGACTCCCCTTATAAAGATATCAAGTAACCCTATTAAAATAAGGTATTATTTATTTAATTAAACTCTTTTAATTAAATGGGCTCCCTAATCTTATTAAGGATAATTAATTAAACTCATTTAACTAATTTTCCCTCCTAATCCTATTAGGAATAAATGAGAGTACTTATATTAAATTAATTTCCAACTCTTTAGAAATTAAAATAATAATAATTGTAATAATATTAATAAGACTCCTCTTATTAATTTATATATTTAATATTTCTAAAATATCAAATAATAAATATTAAGCTATTTAATTTATTCTATCACCATAGATTAAATTAAATACACTTAAATATATAATTACGATTATGCCATTAACTTCTTAAATAATTATTCTTCCTTTTATGGTGTGACCCTTTAGGTTCTCCATATTAAATCGGTTGTGAATAAATCAATTAGAACAATTCTAATCTTATTTAAATAAATAAATTAAACAATTAATTTATTTAAATAAATAATATTTATTCTACAATAGGGATAAGCCTCCCTAGCGATCGGCGACTTTTCGGATAATATAGATTTCAACATTAACCATAAAAGAACCTTTGAGTAAATAGTTACTCGTACAATTCAATCCTTCCACCATACAATGTCCCAATTAAATATAAGACATGAAATTATTGTCAAGTCTTATTTTATTTAATTATATGTATTTCAACTCTTAAATGCACAACTCAAATAATGCAAATTAGAAACTCCTTTCTAATTTTATTACGCTTGGCCAAGGACTCTTTGGGTTGTCATTTATCGAATCACATAGGACATTTTCTTCTTTTACTAGAAGTGGTAGATTCTTTATTGATCATACATTATCTCCATGTACAACTTATTATACCCAAGCATACCCTTTGATATACCCTAAGGGTCTTAAGGAATAAGTCAAAGTATAACTCATCATACACAAGATACTATGATGATCTCAAGTCCAAGGATCACTTGTACAACTATCACTACTGAGAATTCCTATTGATGACAAGTAAAACTCCAATAGGTATTCCTTAGCGAGCCAACGTTCGATGAACTTATTCTCTAATAAGCACCTACATACTTGCTTTAGTGTCTCCACACAAATGATCATGAGATCAATCATCCTCATCCAATGAGCAAGCAACGTATGTACCAATCTATCCAGATTCACTAATCCCCAATTTAGTAATCCAAAGATTGAGAACTATTTTAGTTTTAAGCTTTCTAAGAATTTAGATCTCATTAGAATGATCATCATCATTATTCTAAAAGCATTGCTTAAAACTATGGGTTTATCACATATTATAAAACAGCATCATGTAGATAATTAAAAGCCTTTAATTAATTAATACTTTTTATTAATAAATGAATAAGATTGTTACAAAGTATATGCTTTATCATCAAACATGATTGGCTTGTGTGCATACTACTTTCAGTTTGTGAAGAAGAAGGACGGACTGAATAAGGTCACGATTAAGAACAGATATCCATTACCGAGAATCGGTGATCTGTTTGATCAATTGAAGGGAGCGAAGTATTTTTCCAAGATAGACTTAAGGAGTGGTTATCATCAACTGAAGGTGAGACCAGAGGATGTACCGAAGACAGCGTTTAGAACACGATATGGTCACTACAAATTTTTGGTTATGTCGTTTGGTCTAACGAATGCTCCCGCAGCATTTATGGGATTAATGAATGGTGTGTTCATACCGTTTTTGGACAAGTTCGTAGTGATATTTATAGACGACATTTTGGTTTATTCGAAAACCAAGGAAGAACATGAAGAGCATTTGAGATTAACGTTGGAAGTGTTGAGGAGGGAGAAGTTGTATGCCAAGTTTTCGAAATGCGAATTTTGGATCGAGCGGGTGCAATTTCTTGGGCATGTGATCGATAAAAATGGAATTTCGGTAGATCCATCCAAAGTCGAAGCCGTGATTAACTGGGATCAGCCGAGGACACCGTCGGAAGTACGAAGTTTTCTTGGATTAGCAGGATATTATAGAAGGTTTATTATACAAGACTTTTCCAAGAACGCAACTCCATTAACGAATTTAACTCGAAAAGCTGTGAAATTTGTTTGGACGGAGAAGTGTGAGGAAAGCTTTTAGGAATTAAAGAAGAGGTTGAGTACAGCACCTGTGTTGTCTCTTCTAGACGATACAGGAAATTTTGTTATTTAGAGTAATGTGTCGCATAAAGGACTTGGTTGTGTGCTGATGCAAAACGGGAAAGTCATTGCGTATGCATCACGACAATTGAAGGATTACGAGAAGGGATATCCGACCCACGACTTGGAGTTAGCTGCAGTAGTTTTTGCTTTGAAAATTTGGAGGCACTATCTCTACGGGGAGAAGTATGAAATATATACAGACCATAAGAGTCTGAAATATATTTTTACAAAGAAAGACTTGAATATGCCCCAAAGAAGGTGGTTAGAGTTAATTAAGGATTCCGATTGTGAGATTTTATACCATCCGGGTAAGGCAAATGTAGTTGCCGACGCCTTAAGTAGAAAGGGTCGGGAGAAGTTGATGATGTTGACCGCTCAAGAGGAGCTAATTGCAGAAATGGAGAAACTGGAATTGGAAGTTAAGTATCCTATGGAGATTGATGAAAAGCTATTTCAGATGCAATCTGGTATAACTCTACTAGATAAAGTAAAGGAGGCTCAGCTTCAAGATGAAGAATGCAAAAAGGTGATAAAGAAGATATCTGAAGGAATTGAACCGAGGTTCAAGATGGATAAGGAAGGAATACTTAGATTTGAGAGAAGAATTTGGGTACCGCTAGTACCAGAGATTAAGGAAGACATTTTAAGTGAGGCTCATAGCTCATGATTTTCGATTCACCCTGGTAGTACCAAGATGTATCAAGATCTTCGACAACGTTTCTGGTGGCCGAATTTAAAACGAGATGTTGCAGAATGTGTTGCCAAATGTCTGACCTATCAGAAAGTAAAAGCAGAACATCAGAGACCAAGTGGATTGCTATAATAGTTTGAGATTCCAGAATGGAAATGGGAACATATTACAATGGACTTCGTGGTTGGCCTTCCGACGACTCAGAAAGGCTACGACGCAGTATGGGTTATCGTTGACCGACTGACGAAATCCGCACACTTCCTTTCGATCAAAATCAGATTTAACTTAGATCAGTTGGCGAGACTATACGTAAAAGAGATTCTTTTGAGGCACGGAGTGCCGGTGTCAATTGTTTCTGATAGAGATCCGCGCATTACATCAAATTTCTGGAAACGTCTACAGGAATGCATGGGAACGCAATTGGGAATGAGTACAGCATACCACCCTCAAATAGACGGACAGAGTGAGAGAACGATTCAGACATTAGAAGATATGCTAAAAGCCTGTGTAATGAACTTTAAAGGAAATTGGGATGATCACCTACCGTTAGTAGAGTTCGGCTACAACAATAGTTACCACGCTAGTATACGCATGCCGCCTTACGAAGCGTTATATGGCAGAAAGTGCAGAACTCCACTTTATTGGGATGAAGTTGGCGAAAGACAATTGCTAGGCCCAGAATTAGTACAGCAGACAGCAGACATAGTCAAAGTGATCCGAGCACGACTGGTAGCAGCTCAAGATAGACAGAAGAAATACGCTGATCCACACCGTAAGAATATTGAATTTGAATCGGGTAGTTACGTGTTCTTAAAGGTCTCTCTCTGGAAGAGAAAGATTAGGTTCGGAAAGAAAGGAAAATTGAGCCCAAGATTCATTGGACCCTTTGAAGTACTACGAAGAATCACAGAAGTCACGTACGAGGTAGCCCTACCTCCAGCACTCGAGAATGTCCACAACGTCTTCCATGTTTCAGTTTTACGCCCCTACAAACCCGATTACAAACATGTAATTGAATACGAACCCCTGCATTTTGAAAAAGACTTATCTTACGAAGAAATTCTGCTCAAATTTATTAACAAAAAAGAACAAGTTCTCGAAATAAAGTAATACCTTACATTAAGGTAATTTGGAGGAACCACAATTTGAAGAAGCTACGTGGGAACTCGAAGAGAATATGATGAAGAATTACCCTCATTTATTTACTTAATTTATGTGTAAGCGATTCTGGGGACAGAATCTTTGTAAGGGGGGAGAATGTAACGGGTCAAATTTATTGAGTCATAATTCTGGGGACTGAATCCTTTTAAGGGGGGAAAGATGTGACGAACGAGATTTTTATAAATTAATTTTAATATTTATTGGATTAAATAAATATTTTCGATGATTTAATTATTAGATTAAATAATTAATTGATGCAATTGTGATAGATTAATTTAATTATATGTGTTATACTTATTAAATTAATGTGGAGAATAATTTTATTATTCAAAGTTTGTAATTATGTGAGTTTATTAAATTAAAAGAAATATTTAATAAACATAATGTTATTTTAATTAATGTAATAATTAATTAGAGATTTAATAATTTGATATAATTAATTAATGAGAAAATTAATTATGTGACTATGTGAATTAATGAAAAATTATTATATTTTATTAATTTAAATTAAATAAGATATTTGAATTATTGTGTAAGGGTGTGACATAATTTAAACTGTAGTATAAGAGAATTATTAAATTTAATTATTTTGAACCAATTAAGCCTAGCCAAACATGGCCTTAGTGGGAGTTATGGAAAGTTAACCCATGATGGGTAACTGACCATAATGCGCGTCAGTTCTTTAATTTATACGACGTCTTCTTCATTCTTCATTTTTCTAAAGTCTAGCAAAGAAATCGAGAGAGAGTTCCACGAGAGAGAAATTTGAGAAGTTTGAGAGAAAATTTTGAGTGTGTAATTAACAATTATTTGTGAAAGGATCATCATTGATCACCTCTTCTGAAACTATATTCTGGGTAATTTCTCCAAACTCAAATTCTCCTTTTACGTCATTTAGTTTTCATAAAAATGGCTTCACGTTTTGTAAAGTCTCTGTATTTGGGAAAGGGTATGATTATGAGTTTGTATATGTGTTAAATGTTACCAAATCGTATTTGATTATATATATATATATTATATAAACCATATCATCAGTTTCATGAAAATACATCATATATGATTGCTTCAAAATTTACAGAGTATGGGTTATAGCCATATGGCCATATGGCCCTTATACGTGATTTTAATCTGCCAAACATAAATTGTTTTGTAAAATTTACACTTAAATGTTACTATGCATGTTGATACGAAGAGACCAAACCTTAAATGAACGGATTCGGTGTTATAACGAATCCGTAGTGTTAAATTTTATGTTTTTGTTCAAAATCTTCAAGAACACAAAGAACAGTGAAAATTTCATGTTTGAATTATGTAATTATGTGTTTTAATTGGTTAAAATCACTCTATAGACGTTGGGTAATGATTATATATGAATTCTAGTATATGGGATGTAACAAATTGGTAGAAATTGACATGTTCTGCGATTTTCATGAACGCCATTTCAATGTCTGTACGTCATGTGCAAATAATTACCGCAGAGCATAAGAGTCGTGGCCATGATGCCATTGATTGATAGCTTGGCATATTGGCCTACCAACCTGAAGACCGATAATCAAGATAAAAATGGCGCCGTAGCGCCACTCTCCAGAAGGTTCAGAAACAAAAATTTTAAAGTGTTTAAGTCCATGAATGTGATATTAATCTAATTTAATGAACATAAGAACATGTTAGAAGTACAGTGAGATGTTAAAACAAATTATTAACATGTCAATAACATAATTGCATGTGGACCGAATTATTAGATGCATAGTTAGCTTATTATTTATGAAGTGTTATTATGTGACAATAAGTGTGATAATTGACTAAGTATAGTCGTAATTTAAATTAGACAAAAAGAATGAACTTATTATGACTAGTTATATTATAATTAACTATAGTTGTGAATGGAAATGATATGTAGGATTAAAATCAAGGAACGAGTTTAATTAAAGTGTAATCTACGCACGATGCAAGTTTCCTAACCCTACTTGTTATCATTGTTCAAGTTTATTATTTACCTCGAGTAAATTCTCATTACTAGTATTCAAGTTCGAATTATTATATTAAAGATTGATTATCTTTTCAAAGTATGATTCTGTTATACAATGATTGTTCTATTGTATACTTCTTGAGATTATTATTCAATTTGAATATCATTATTGTTGAATCTTGTTAGACTAGTGAACCTTATTGATTCAACTAGTCCATAGTTGATGAACGTTCTAAATTTCGGAACCCTTATTGAATTATCCAAACCAAACTTCCTTTGGTGTGGACTCTGATGTCAAACTGAGATGAACAACCCTACAAAGGGATTTACTTATGCGTTAGCGTTAAGATATTGTGCACAGTATGGCACTAAGGGCTGATCCCCCTAAGTACGAGAAGAAGAGTCCATAGTCTTATGACTGTTAAGGGTTTCAAGTATAACTCTTGATAACCTAGGATATAGTTCAAGGTCTTATGACCCTCAGAAATTTTTTGATTCTTGTTATTCATTCTTGATTCAAAAGTTGAACTTTTATTATACATTGTTATTTCATTATTCTACTTGTGGGCAATAGTGCTCACTCTTGCACAATAATAACATTGTAGTTAAGAACGAAAGAACCGACGAACCTTCCACTAGTAAAGGCAAGGGCAAGGTTAACAAGTGATGAAGACTTGTTATTTGTTGTGATGTTTAATTTATCTATTAAGTTAATGATGTTGTTTAAGACTTATTTGTTTATGTTTCCGCACAGATGTTTAAGGTTTATATGACCTGGGATTATGTTTATTATTCAGATGTTGTAACCCCATAAGGGGAAGATTTATTTCTATCTATTGCATGGTTTGCATTTATTATGGGTAGATAGATAGATGATATTTGTACAGTGAACACCAAATCCCATAGAATCAAAGTACCCGAATTTGGGGGTGTCACATGAGCTACCTCCCATCCAGCATCCTTGATATCAACATATCAAGGAATATCTACGAGATGGATCTACACACGCGGAATCGAGCCCGACAGAGAAAAGGCGGATCCATCGACTTGCTATGAAATTCTATCTAAGTGGAGATGCGCTCTACAAAAGAGATGCAGGACTAGGTCTCCTCAAATGTTTAGACAAAGATCAAGCCCAAAGGCTTATGGATGAAATCCATGGCAGAGTCTGTGGCCCCCACATGAGTGGTCCCCTCCTTGTCAAGAAGGTCCTCAGGACAAGACATTACTGGCTATCTCTCAAAGCTGGTTGCAATGACCACGTTAGGAGATGCTATCAGTGCCAGATTCATGGGAATGATGTCTATGCCCCTCCAAGGGAACTCCATAACATGAGTTCACCTTGGCCCTTCTCAATGTGGGGAATGGACGTTATCGGGCCCATTGAGCCTAAAGCCAGTAATGGTCACCGATTTATCTTCACCATGATCGACCACTTCACCAAGTGGGTAGAGGCAGCCCCCTTCACCAAGGTTACTAAAGAAGTCATCATTGCTTTCATCAGAAATAATGTCGTTTGTCGATATGGACAACCAGAGGTGATTGTGTTAGACAATGCTAAGAACCTCAACAACAAAATGATGGAGGAATTATGCAGAAAATTCCACATCAAACATCTTAACTCTGTCATCTATCGTCCGAAGATGAATGGTGCTGTTGAAGCGGCTAACAAAAACATCAAGAAAATTATCCAAAAGATGTTCGCCAACCACAAAGATTGGCCTGACCTATTGCCTCTTACTCTGTTAGCCTACAGAACCTCAATGCGTACATCCACTGGGGCAACCCCCTACGCATTAACCTATGGGATGGAAGCAGTGCTCCCCATAGAAGTTGAAATGGAATCCCTCAGAGTGTTGATAGAGGCTCAGCTGGATGAAGACCAATGGGTACAAGGCATGTATCACCAATTGTCTCTAATAGACGAAAGGTGAACCGCTGCTATCTTCCATGGTCAGTTATATCAACAAAGGATCGCCAGATCCTACAACAAAGAAGTCCAGCGACGGCAGTTTAAACAACATTACTTGGTTTTGAAGAAGATCATTGGCAACCAAGATCAATCTAAGGGAAAATTCACTCCTAACTTTGAATGCCCGTTTGTTGTCAAGGAAATATTGACAGGAGGCGCTCTCCGATTGCAAGAAATGGATGGCGATGAATTTTCACAACTCATCAATTTGGACGCCATGAAATGGTACTATATCTGAAGTTTCCATCAAGCAAACATCCTGATGTTGGACCATCAGGTCACCAGTTATTTCGGTTCTTTAACCCTTTACCACAAACAACTCTTCCACACTTTGCCCCTCAGGGAAACATACTTTTCAAGCCAGCAGCCTGGCTCCTTTGCATTCCTACGACTTAGGTCATCCCACTACGGATTGAACCTCTCATGTTTGTAGTTTGGCTACCCATACATGGGATCAAACTTCTCATACCTGCAGTTTATCCTCAACCTAGGATTAAACTTTCTCCTCTCCGCACTCCGACCTGCACATAGGATTACACTTTTAATCTCGCCCTAAGGGGCGAACTGTAAGACCCCGAATTTTATGAAATAAAAGTATTCAATTTTTCTTATAATTACAATTCAGTAAATGATTAAATTGATAAAAGTTAAAAGTTAAGGGTGAGATATGAATTTTTTTTCAAAATACGCAAGTGGTTATAAAATATTCAATTGTTGGGGAATATTCGTTTGGTCATGGAATACTCTTTTTGTCGGAGAATATTCGTACGACGGCGCAGCCATTTGTGGGCCCCATAACGAATAACTGTCGGATGAAGAAAACGACAAAAAATGAGTTTTTATAAATAACGGCGTAGTTGTTACCGTTAACACTGTTGGAATACCTGGTGGTTAAAATACTGATGTCTGGCGTTGTATTGTGTGATGCGCAAGTATTACCGGTATTGCACATGTATTTTTGAATTATTGATTCTTACGTAAGAAGACACTACTCAATAATTATTACGATGAATTACTATTCAATATTTTATTTTATTGATTCAATAATTGTTGCGTTGATATTTTATATTATTGTTGTTTCAATAATTGTCACTACACAGTATCTCCATTATCAGATCAATAATTCATATTATTTGAATAATATTATTAGATAGCATTATTGGCAATGTCTAGAAAGTTACATCAAGGAGAGGTTTGGTCACCTAATTCATGGCGTCAAGAAGGAGAAATTCTTATTGAAAGCCCCCTCTTTCCTCGAATCGCTTTTGGTTGTCATTATTGTGATTCTGTAATATTATTTGTGAATAATTAATTATTAATTTATATGATAAGAAAATATTTATTTTATGTGGATATAAATGATGGATATATTTATTTCTATGTGGATAAAAATGATGGAATTAATGCTGAGGTGTTTTATCAGTATTTTGTCGGTGTGGAGGTATTAAAAAACATCCGTTTGTGGATTTCGGATATTTTTGGTTTGGAATTTGGAAAAACTCAAAGCTACAAATTTGTAGAGAATTCGATTTCAGGCAGAATGGACATAAAATTCGTATTTTTCTGATAAACGGTCTATTTTCTATGAATTATTCAAGTTTTAGAAAATAAAATAATTTTTATTAATTTATGGGTGGGACCCACTTTTGTTTTAACACATGTGGGCTGCCAAATTGATGAAATTTTAAAAGTAACCGCTTATAACTCCTTGTGGTTAACTCCAAAATTGATGAAATTTTTATTGGAAGTATATCTATATAATATCAGTATACTCTGTGAATTTCAGAATTTTTGGATAAAATTAAAATTTATGATAAATGTCTAAATATTCTGCGGTTTTGGCCATATGAAAAATAGTAAATGAATTTTAAAAATTCTGAGAAAAATATATGTTCTATATGGGACTATATTCTGCTAAATCTATGAAAAGAAATATTTTTGGAACTGATTTGGTATTTTTCATGAAAATGGTCTAGTTATGAGTAAAAGAATTAAATATGTTATGTGAAGTAAGAAAATTAGAAAATAGGATTTTATGGCTTGAGAATCCTACATGAGGTATATGCAGATTTTTGATGAGGGTTTTGGTTATTGGTGATGAAATCTTATGAGTTTGGAATTTTAGAATGATTAAATGCATTATTTAGTAAAGTATAAATAATTAAAATAAATTATTTATAAGTTTAAGAAATGTTATTTCAATATCATTATACCGAAATATTGGTATGAATTTTATTGTGGAATTTCTATCTTTTTGTGTCGGGTTTACTATTCATGAGTTACTAGTCACGAGTTACTATTCACGAGTTACTATTCACAGAAAAATTGGTTTCTTTTTCTGACCAAATTATAGTTGATTTATGGATATTACTCTTGAGATTAAAACTATATGTTGATCATATTATTTTTATTATCATATATAACATTTTTATAACCCTAATGATGATATTTCTCTCTGACTTGAGTGTAAAGATGGGTAGATTTTTGGTATGATCATGACTATGGGTTCTCTTTGGCCAGTAGTGCAAAGTTGAATTGTTGACTGGTATGATCATGACCATTGAATTTATAATTGAATATCTTTAGCTTAGGTGCAAAGGTGAAATGATCAACATGGTTATAATTATTGTTTATATAAATTCTGAAATGATTGTATATTTCTTTGAGATAATAATATATTTGGCCTGTAGGGCAAATATGAACTGTTGAGGAATATATTTGGCCTGTAGTGCAAAGATGAATTGTTGATGAATATCTTTGGCCCGTAGTGCAAAGATGAATTGTTGATGAATATCTTTGGCCCGTAGTGCAAAGATGACATGTGTTGAATATCTTTGGCCAGTAGTGTAAAGATGAACAGGTGTTGAGATGAACATGATCAACTGGTGATACAAATGAGTATCTTTGGCCGTAGCGCAAAGATGAAGTTATTAGTATGATTATGAACAGGAAATGTGATTTGGTGTAACCATGATCTTTGATGTTTCAGGTAAAGATAGGTGATGAAAATTATCTTCGTCCTGGATGAGAAGAGGAATTTAGAACTACAATTATGATTATGAGTTATTCATATGATTGTGGACCAGAATTGTTGATTGATGTTACGGGGATAAAACATTGTTGGTGGATTTTTAACATGGAGAAGATAATAGACTTTATAGTTTATTTGACTCTTTTAATGGATTGCTCGTTCCGCTGCAACTATGGTTGAAATTTTTATCATCTACCAAATGTTCTAAATCTCTTATTTATTATTGATGAAGGCTATTGATAATTTAATTATCTTTAGTCATAATATTCTTTACTGAGCTAGTTGTGCTCACCCTTTTGCTTCACAATTCCTTTTAGGTAATAAAAGTGTATTGGGTCGGTTGGCCGGGGGGTAACAAGGGAATAGAAACGGTGGTCTCTAGTCATGGAGTTCTCCTAAACAAAGTATAGACAAGTGTGTTGTATACATCTTTTAGTAGTTATATTTGGTGAATCATATAGGAGAGGCTAACCCAACATTGGAAGGGTGTTTTGCCGCTATCATACAAGATGTCTAATGACATACAACCTCGTGTCATCATAAGATGCGAGGTTGTGCTAAACCACTTCTTCGAGTATATTTACTGAGCACTACCTATATAATCTTGGTGTTTGTTTGAAGTATAATTCTCAATTTGAGCAGTGGAGATAATGATAAGTCAAAAGAAGACTCACCATTGGGAAGAATATGATAGTAATCTTCGCTTTTCATTGGGGTCTATTAGGTCAACCAAGGATAATTCGGTGGCCATATGATATCTATCATAACCTGAAGCATGGCCTCCCATGTATGCGAAGGTTTCCTTGAGCACTTCCCAAAGATTCTAATTTCTAAAAGCAGGTTTTGACTATACCTTTATGTAAGGTGTCATTATGACGTGCTATCCAAGGTTGGGATAAGAGTCATAGTTGGTATATATTTGTATCCAAACTCACAGTATATGTGTTGTTGTATTTTGCACGACAATTGTTGTAATAAAGTTGTAGTTGTTTTCTGTACCATGTATTTGGCGACTCAGAATGGGTTGGATGGAATGGACCTATTTTGGGTTGTCACACGAACTACGTCGACCTGATCTCCACTTCAATAGGAGTACGTAGGCAACCATTTCATATGGCCCGGTCGCAATAAAACAAAAATAACAAAAACATTTCCACCCTTTTCCAAAAACAACAAAAACATTCATACACCATTTCTGCCATATACATCGTTGAAACTCTTACGCCAAGTTCGAACTACGTAGACCTGATCTCCTCTTCAATAGGAGTACGTAGGCATCCATTCATGGTTCGGTCTCACCCCCTACCAAAACACAAACCATTGTCAACTGGTACTGGGATCATCCTTCAAACCACTACATTTCATTCGGCTTCAGACCAAAGGGATGGAATTACCTGAACTCCTCCCAAATAGGAGATTCGACAACCATCTAAGTTGCGGTCATACCTTGAAGAGCAATACCAATCCATAAGAGGTGGAATTAACTAGGCTTCTCCTAAATAGAAGTACTGGTGACCATCTGTGGTGCGGTCAATCTCAGAGAGGAAAACCACACTCCTTTCTATATTTCCATACATAAACCAGTCCCAAGACACCAAAGATGGTAGGGATGCATACAAATCGATGATCCATTCTGAAATATCCAGAGACAACTCAATGTCCATCCACCTAGGAGGAATTCAGAATACATCAAAATCGCAAGCCCTGAAGCAGCAGGAAAAATATCAAGCAAGTAGCAAAGCTTATCTAAAAGGGAAGTGATCCAAAAATATATTTCCCTGTCATATATAATTTTGTTTGATATATACAATATAAACTGTACATGACAAAATGGCTAAGCTTGTTTGTGCAGGTAAATACAAGCTCATCTATAAGTCAGGGTATATGCGAGCTAACAAGCCCAACATGGCGTCCCTCTCAGAAGAAGGAGGCGAAGCTGTGGTCTCCTGTACGAGAATATCCACACGACCCAACAAATCTATAGCCATCTGCATGGTGACCATATGCTCATCAATGTAAGTGCTCATCTCTGTGATCATGCCAGTGGTAAGGGACCTCACTGCAGTACTATCTGTGACGGCTACATCCCGGGCATATATAGCACTATCCCGCTCAACTATCATTGCATCTCTGACTGATCTAGCCTTGTCCCGCTCAACAATCGCGGCATCTCTGCGAGCTAATGCCTTGTCTCTATCTAATAGAGTTGCGTCTCTCCCATCAAGGGCAGTCAACATCATAGATCGAGCCTGATCTCTCTCAAAGGTCATCAGATGAAGACTCTGCTCAAAGTACTGTGTTGAATGTTGAATCACAACAATCTCGGTAATTGGGAGAATCTAAAGAGATCTTTGACAACCCAAAGACTGGCTCCTCCTCGATGTGGGAATCAATGTCCTCCATGGGCTCTCCCTCATCCGTCTCACTATCTGGTACTGTGGATACTGCCACAACCGATGCAATCTTTGTCTCCATCCATACGGAATACTCTGCTGAACAGCCTGGATGGTTCACAGAAAAATCAGCTATCTCACGCTGATCCCACCATGCATACACACGGGATCGGTCCTCTGCAGAAATATAACGAGAAGCTGAACGCTGACTTATCGCCCCCTCAAAAGATGAAAGTCCTGAAACTGGTCAAACTGCGACATCACGACCAGCGGGTGATAAGTAGCCACGCCCCTCAAACCAGCCAGAGGGAGGTAGTCCATGCCCGTAGCATGAGTAATAAAGTTGTATGGTGAGCTAAGCCCCGAGCACGACAATATGACAAATGGATCTCTGATATCCGCCAAAAATATGGACCAAGACCTAGCAATATACACTCTGATGGCTAAAAAGAGTAGGACATGGCAATATCATGGGTGAACCAATACCCATGCCGTCTAAAGAGTGCCAATCGATCTCAAGTGGGACATAAACCACACATATAGCATGATTGAGCTACCCGTGAACACTCCTGTCGGATAAGTGCCGCATTAAGATGCTGACCGCAGGGTCTCTGCTATGATCATCGGTATAATGGTACGACCCTCCCTGAGAGCTCTCACCGCCATGATGACTCTGATGTCTATCTCATCCATATACCGTGGCATATAGACATACGACAGTACGCATAACAGCAGTACATCAACCCTGACTAAATACCAATGATCCTCCGGAGCGGTGAAATCCCCAGAATGTCGTGAATAGCTATCCTAATAGCCAAATCTGTCATATAGAAAACGCTGGGATATCACGTGGCTCGATGTAATCTCATCCTGCACCACTCTGCACCGCAATCCAGTGAGTCATGAATCGTCGACTCATGTCTCTCAAAGCCATATGCACGCAAGATCTGTCCAACGGCAGCATTGTTAATCGTGCATACTCCTCCAAAGTAGGAGTCAACTCATGGGTCCCGAATCAAAAAACATGCCTATCTGATACCCAATGCTCTAGCATCCCATCCACAAACCATGCGGGAACCTGAAACATCAATAAAGTCATTGTATGCTGCAGCAAATGATCTACGGTCACCATGTCTGATGGTGACATACTATCATACCACGATCGCATACCCGATGCCACCAATGATGGTGGGGTATGATCAATACTGACTAACTCGTAGAAGAAGACATCTATACTGCCGCGTGGTCATAAGACCATCCACAGGGTTAATCTTTGAATCTCTCGGACATACATATGTATACATAACATGATACATGCATTGCAGATAATAGATGGCAATATGATATAGGGAATAGAAAAACTGTGCATACATTCCTAAGTATATCAACATCTAATACATCATCTTTGTATAGCTACAAATACAGGGAAATGCGGCATAACCGCCCAACAACTACCTGCAGCACCCTTATATGAGCCCCACCCCTTAGGCCTGGTCCAGTTCGAGTTGCAAAGGAGTTCTTGCAGATTGAAAAAGTCAAATCGGGAATAAAAATGCTACGCAATTGAGCAAAACAGCATGCAATCCTGGTCTTATCAGATGGAACTTTGAGTCTGTATATCGCTCATTGGTAGTCACCCGAACATGAGGTATACCCTGCCAATGATCTCATTTGTTATAAATCGCATCTGGCAATACCTTGTATAGGTCCAATGCCTCCAACTCCGGGTCATTACCCTAAAAGATCCACGTAGATCCCAGACGGGGGTTACAACGTGGATCCCCGACGGGGGTTACAACGTAGATCCCCAACGGGGGTTACAACATGGATCCTCGATGGGGGTTACAACGTAGATCCCCGACAGGGGTTACAATGTGAAGCCCCGACAGGGGATTACAACGCACATACAATCGTTGACACATATATCAATGAAGGTCAAGCAGCCTTGACGCTATCTCAGCCGATGGCGATTAAACCTATCGGAGCTCTAGAGCTATTCGAGGATTTCATGCTCGATTACTCATTTTCCCTAGCGGATCCCCGACGGGAGTCATAATGCAATGTTCCGTTGATTCACACGTCAGCGAAGGTCAAGCAACCTTGACAATATATCCCACAATGTTTTTTAGCCGTTGATTCACATGTTGGTGAAGTACACGTCAACGAAGGTCAGGCATCCCTGACAGCATTTGTTGTTGGCAGTGAATCCAACAGAATCTTGACATATCCTGGCAATACCAATCAGGAAAGGTCAATGTTATCAAAGAGGATAGATGATGGAATATGTTATACACATCCTCAAACAGACCAAGATTTATCCCCACAGATCTCTTACACATAAGAGGTACATCTTCAGGATCAAGTCATTAACAAGGACATAGGAATTTGGTGATAACTCCAACATCAACATCCTAACAGATTCAGATTACACATCAAAATCTGTTCATCATTGCCAATCCCCAGTTGAATCAAGAGGGAGCCAACAATCATCCCTAGCATGTTGGTCTACAACCCCGTACACATGCATCATGCATCATGTTACTACACATAGTACAATATTTGTCTTGTTGCATTTCAAGTGTCTAGGATTCTTTATCCTACCCATGCATCGCCATGCATGAGTATGATAAAGAGGGGCATCTGTAGACACTCGAAATTTTCTGTACTACTGTCACTAACATTGCAGGAGGACTGATTCGTCTTTCAAGAGGGAACCCTGGAAGACAATCCACATCCATCCCGGATACTACCGAAAGTTCATCATCAACCCCAGAACACACATTGGGAGTAACAATTCCAACCTCGGAGATAACCCCAAGGCATACAGATCCAATACCGGAACACACACCGGAGAAGACCGATTAATCTTGGAGATAACCCCGAGGTATCCAGTCTCAGTCCAATCATGGGAATAGCCACCAACCTTGGTGATCACCCCAAGGAATGCAGTTTCGGCGATAACCCCAGAACTTGTTTCAAATACAACCAGCTTTAATCTCGGCGCTCATAACGAGATATTCAGTACCAACCTGGAGATAACACCGGGAGGACAGGCACAACTCAAAGATGACACTAAGGACCTTTAACAATTTAAAGGCGATCCAATCTCGGTGAAGCCACGAGAAGCGTCGCTTGATCAAATTTAATCCGTGATAACAGGTGAGGGGCAACATCGTCATCTCACCAACGCGATGCAATGCCACGTCATATCAACATTTCATACACATCTCTACACAACAATGTCCCATAAGAATCAATGATAACCAATCTCGAGTGACTATTGTGCGGGGTAACAGATGGAATTTGAAGCTTGAAGACCGGAGGGCATCGTCCCATCTTCAATGACTTCGTACAAACTCTAATCCCATGCCATTGTACAACTCTCGACAACGGCGGTCCAAAATAGGTCTTGTATACCTCAATCAGATGCCCGGATTGCACTTTTGAAAGTTCGAGTGGACATTACAGTGCCCGAGTACACGTACTACGAGACGACCCGACCCAAGAAACACGGGCCCACCCAGGTTGCCTCTAGTACACCTGCGGCTCCACCCTCTATAAAATAGTGGGCTTGGGGTGGCCATTTTGCAAGAGAAAATGGTGAGGAAGCCCTGCCCAATTTGCTCTGCACTCACCCCATACAGTGTACTTTCTCATTTTAAACACTTGTGAGCTCATATATAGCTACTTTTGTACCTACAAAAGCCAGTGTTTACCCACTTTAAAGATATAGAAGTCTTCTTTGACAGTCAACTGTAAGCCTTCTCACACACTTTAAAGCCTTTCTCTTCATCTTTGCACACACCCTTCTTCATGTTGAGAGTCGTCTTTGCGTCGTTTACGAACTTGATCGTGGTTTCATTTCATTTGTATATATATATATATATATATATATATATATATATATATATATATATTTATATATATGGACTAACAATATCGAGTTATGCCTCGATTGAGCCTGAACTTGATCTAGAAGCGTTTATTTGCTTATATATATATATATATATATATATATATATATATATATATATATATATATATATATATATATATATATATAAACTGTGTCGAACTACATTTGATGAGCACGGATTTTATATCCTGAGGCGCGTTTGCTTATATATATATATATATATATATATGAACAATTGTCAAACTTTGTTCGATGAGCCTGAATTTTACATCCTGAATGCGTTTATTCGCTTATTTATATATATATATATATATATATATATATATATATATATATATCATCCCACTGGAGATCACTTCGTGGTGGTTGATCGCTTTTATAGCTTTCTTTACGTTTCGTCCTGCCTGGAGTTCACTTTGTGGCAGTTGATTGCTTTGTAAAGCTTTATTTACATTTCATCCCACCTGGAGTTCACTTCGTTGTGGTTGATAGCTTTATAACTTTATTTACATTTTGTCCCGCCTAGAGTTTCCTCCGTGGCGGTTGATAGCTTTTACAGCTTTATTTACATTTCTGATCCCCCATGGAGGTGCTTCGTGGCTGGTGATCATGTCTGTATATATATATTTATAGCTTATATATATATATATATACCTGCTTACTGCTTTTATACAAATTGCGGTATCATGTGCGCCTAGGAATCATGTGATCACAGATTCAACCTATTGGATCTAGATTCGGTTCCTATGATGGACGTTTTCAGCTGTAAGCATCTTGTAAATTATTATGCGGTGTCTGAATTTCCTTAGATGGTTCTCATACCCACGAGGAAGTCGGCATTATTTTGGACATTATTTTTGTACGGATGCCTCGCATCTGTAAAATAAAATCAATCAAGCCGAACACTTAATAAAATGGGAGTGTAAAAGGTCTTAATTACTATTGAGCATCAGGGTTTGAAAAACTTTTTTTATAAAACATCATTGCTATATCTTGCTAAAAACTAAATTTTTATATAAATTCAAACCCTGTGTATATAGGTGCGAACGAGGCCTCGCATTACTTCCAAATAACAACACATTGACCCACACACACACACATTCAGATAATAGTTTCTTGAAAAGAGGCGGTTATCGTGGTAACATGGTTGTCGGGGGGTGCCTAACACCTTCCCTCCACATAACCAAGTCCCCGGACCCTAATGAATCTCGGTTTCACAGACCTGCTTAACAGTGTCACATCACTAGGTCAATGTGCAAACCTTTTTCCGGTTATGTTGGTACAACCATTTAAAAAACCAACTGGCGACTCTTAACAGTCCATCGTCGACATTATACATGTCGGACCTTTTTCACTTGTTTTTTTCAAACAAATCTCACCTAAAATAAGAACACCAAAGAACAAGTCACGGAAAGGGACACCTAAAAATCCCAACGTCGACAACTGTTTTGCCCCTAAATGCTAGAAAACACCTGTAAAGCTCTGCAATTCAATGATTAAGCACAATAACACTATATAATCATATAAAATCTACGAGAACATGCAACTATTTAAGTCATAAAATATCCGATTCGCGGGGTATAAATCCCACTCATCAAATACCCCCAAACTTAAGTCTTTGCTTATCCTCGAGCAAACTAACTAACACAACACTAATAATAAATAAAACACACGCGAAAGAAAAATAAAATAGTAAAGTAGTATCATGGCTTCAAAGCTCGATCATAGCCACTCCTAGAGAATAGGGCAAACACATATATGAATAAGGGTTCATTCAATTTCAAGTATAAGACTGTATTCGATCCATTCTATGTGTGTGTGTGGAGACTAATGCTATCATCTGGACCGTCACTCCGTTCCCCAGCTAGTCCCTGCTACGTTCTCATTTCCTGAAGAGAACAATGAAAGCAAAAGGGTGAGCTCAACTAGCCCAGTAAGAATTATTATGACTAAGAGAATGCAGAATAAATTATCATTAGCCTTCAACAGTGTTAAACTGATAAAATATAACAAACATCAAGTTTAACTGCAGAGGAACAAGCAATCCATTAGAAGAGTCAAGTAGAGAATAAAATCTACTATCTTCTATGATTTAAAAGGTTTTTCATTACTTTTTTATTTGAGACTCGATTAATAAATAATCCACATCATCCCTGCACTACGGCCAAGGATATTCATTAGTATCACAACCACAAATTATCCATGCACTACGGGCTAAGGATATTCGTGTATTCATCAATGGTCATGATCATGCCAATAACTGTCCATCAATGCACTACGGCCAATGAGGATTTTTACCACATCATTTGTAACATTACAGTCATGATTATACCGAATAATCCATGGTCATAATCATACCAAGTCCATCTATGCACTACATGCCACAGATGACTTTCAACATAATATAAGCATGAGGATGATGACAATTCAATAAAACAAGTTCAAGAATAAATTTTAAAGATTTATAAGTTAATTTATCCACAACTCAATAATGTCCAAATTGTCAACATGATACTGTTTTGTGGAGTAAAATTTAAGAATGCTCAGAAGAATGTTTCCATGAAAAGATACTGGATGAAGCGCAAACATCAAGGATATTCCACTAATTTCATGGAGTATAGAAGCCAAAACTTTAACCAACTGAGTATAATAGAATATATGAAACCGCAAATGGATTTTTTCTGCCATGCGGTAATTCACGTAGACAGATTATTCCAACAGAATAATAAAGAATGGAATAATGTGAAGAATTCACCCGTAAATGCGTAATCCCGCACAAACAGGTTATTCCAAAAGAATAATAAAGAATGGAACTGGGTCATGCGTAACCCGCACAGACAGGATATTCCAACAAAATAATATAGAATAGAACAAGGTCATGCGTAATCCGCACAAACAGGATGTTCCAATAGAATAATAAAGAATGGAACCAGGTCATGCCTAATCTGCACAGACAGGATCTTCCAACAGAATAACAAAGAATGGAATAACAACAGAATTCACCAGGCATGCGATAAACCGCACAGATAGGTTATTCCAACAGAATAATAAAGAATGGAAAAATAGAAGAATTTCACTATGCATGCGGTACTTCACATAGACAATTTATTCCAACATAATCATAAAGAATGGAATAACAACCCTTACGAGTATTGAAAGAAAATAACTCTCTTCATGAATACGAAAGAATAATACCCCTTACCTTAAAAAGAAGAGTATTCCGACTGGTAGGGCAAGGATATTCTTGAAGAAAACTTATATTGTTTTCTACGCTCAAAACTTCTTAAAACACTAAAGAAATACGTTCAAGATTATAGAAGAAGAATTCTCTAAATTTCTGGTGTGTTTTTCAATTCTACCTAAGCATCCTATTTATAGAAGAATGGAAAGGATACTATGCTGCACTATGCAATAAAATATAATATATTCTATTTATAATCAAATAAAACAAAACTTTATAAAAAGTATTCTGTTTTATATAAAAAGTTTTTAGGCACTGTGCAAACACTATGCATAATAAAATATAATATATTCTATTTAAAATCTAATAAAACAAATAACTTTATAAAAGTATTCTGTTTTATATAAAAAGATTTTATTATGTAAGCACTATGCAGGCACTATGCAAACACTATGCATAATAAAATATAATATATTCTATTTAAAATCTAATAAAACAAATAACTTTTTAAAAGTATTCTGTTTTATATAAAAAGATTTTTGTTTTATTACATTTATAATAATAATAAAACAAACTTTATCACCATTATTATAATTCACAATATTAATCGACCAGGTCATTCCCAGGAAAGAGGGGGCTTTTCAATAAGGATTTCTCTCTATTGGTGCACAATTAGGTGATCAAACCTCTCCTTGACAGAACTTCTAGACATCGTTAATATTGCAAATAATAATATTAATAACTTTGTCATCTCAATTATTGATTTAATAATATATAAAATATTGATAATAATTGAATCAAATAACGTGATATACTATGCAGCAATTACTGTAGCAATAATTGAACAAAACTGAGTGACTTCTCACGTAAACATCAATAATCAATATAGTGTGCTACTATGCAACCACGCGTATTACTGTACTTTTAACACCGGGTGTTTCAACAGTTAACGGTAAAACTTCTGCCATTATTTTTATAAAGTATTTTTTTTCGTTTTCTCAATCCGATAATAATTCTGTTGTGGGGTCCACCAATGATTGTGTCGTTGTACGAATATTCCCTGTTAAAACGAATATTCCCTGACCAATCGAATATTATATAACAACTTGCGTACTTTGCAAAATTTATAAATATTACCCACAACTATAACATTATATCAAATTCATTCCATAATATTCAAAAATGATATTTATAGAAAATTCATCTTTATTCATAAAAGTTGGGGTCTTACAACCTCCCCTTCTTATGAAATTTCGCCCTCAAAATTAGGGTACATACCTGGTATGTCAAAGAGGTAAGGATACCTTGATTTCATCTCAGATTCTAACTCCCAGGTCATTTCCTCAACATCGTGGTTCCTCCACAAAACTTTGACTTGAGGTATAACCTTGGAGCGTAGAACATGTTCCTTCTTATCCAAGATTTTAATAGGAACCTCTTCATACGTTAAATCTTCCGCTATTTCGTCCGGTTCTAACTCAATAATGTGGTGCGGGTCTTTCACATATTTACGTAACATAGATTTGTGAAAAATGTTATGAACATGAGACATACTTGGCGGTAAAGCGAGTCTATAGGCCACAGTTCCTACTCGATCGAGGATTAAAAATGGGCCAATGAATCGAGGATTGAGCTTTCATCTCTTTCCAAATCTCGTAACTTCTTTCCATGGAGCAACACGTAATAACACTGATCTCCAATATTGAATTCTACGTCCTTTCGATGAAGATCAGCATAACTCTTTTATCGATCTTGTGAGGTTTTTATACGTTGTCGGATCATTTGAATCTTTTTCGTAGTCATACGTACCAACTTCGGTCCCAACAACGTTGCTTCACCCACCTCATTCCAGTATACTGGAGAACGATACTTTCTTCCATACAACGCCTCGAATGGAGCCATGCCAATACTTGCTTGATAACTGTTGTTGTAGGAAAACTCCACCAATGGTAAGAACTTGTCCCAACTTCCCTTGAAGTCAAGGACATAGAGTCTTAATAGATCTTACAGAGTTTGAATAGTCCTCTCCGACTGCCCGTCCGTCTGAGGATGATATGTCGAGCTAAATCTTAAATCCGTGCCCATAACTTTCTATAAACTAACCCAAAATCATGAAGTAAATCTTGGGTCTCGATCAGAAACTATGGATACTGGCATACCATGCAGTCTTACAATCTCATTTATGTACATACGAGCAAGACGTTCAAGTGTATAAGTTTCTCGTATAGGTAAGAAATGAGCCGACTTGGTCAATCTATCAACAATGACCCAAATTGCATCTATGCCTTGAGAAACCTTGGGAAGACCGGTAACGAAATCAATGGTAATGTGCTCCCACTTCCATTCTGGAATTTCTAGTGGTTGCGATGGACCTTTTGGTACTTGATGCTCCACCTTAACTCATTGTCAAGTTAGACACCTTGAGATAAACAGGGCTATCTCTCTCTTTATATTGCTCCACCAAAATGTATGACGAAGATCACGATACATTTTGGTACTTCTAGGACGGATTGCAAATGGTGTGTTGTGCGCCTCCATCATGATTTTATACTTTAAATCAAGGTTGTTAGGAACACAAAGTCTGGAGTTGACTCGAAGTATTCCTTCTTCATCGATTCTTTCTTCCGGTATAGCACCTTCTTGCACTTTCTTCTTCATACGCATCAGCTCCAGGTCTGTAGCTTGAGCAGCTTTAACTTTATCGATTAAAGTCGGTTCTACTCGTATATTTGCTATAATCACATGGTTACCTAGAGTCTTTATCTCTATCTCCATCCTTTGTAAGTCATATAAAATGGGCCTTCACATTGACAATATCGCACTCATACCCGTATATGATCTTCTACTCAATGCGTAAGCTACTATGTTCGCTTTACCAAGATGGTATTGAATAGTATGATCATAATCTTTCAGCAGTTCAATCCAACGTCGTTGCCGCATGTTGAGTTCCTTTTGAGTAAAGAAATATTTGAGGCTTTTATGATCCGTAAAGATCTCCACTTTCTCCTCATACAGGTAATGCCTCCAGATTTTAAGTGCCAAAATGACAGCTGCCAACTCTAGATCATGAGTAGGATAATTCCTCTCATATTCTTTGAGTTGTCGAGAGGCATAGGCTATGACTTTCCCATGTTGCATGAGAACACATCCTAACCCTTTGCTTGAAGCATCACTGTAGATGACAAATCCCTCTAAGCCAGATGTTATTGTCAGAACAGGTGCTGAAATGAGTCTTCTCTTGAGTTCTTGAAAACTCTTCTCATAGTCCACGCTCCAACTGAATTTTGTATCTTTCTGAGTCAGCTGAGTTAATGGAATAGCGATTCGAGAAAACCCTTTCACGAATCTCCGATAATAACCAGCTAAGCCGAGAAAGCTACGTACTTCAGTCACTGATTTAGGTTGCTCCCAGCTTTGAATAGCTTCAATCTTTGCCGGGTCAACAGATATTCCATGACTTGATACTACGTGCCCAAGGAATGCTACTTCCTTAAACCAGAACTCGCATTTCTTCAACTTAGCATAAAGCTTGTTTTCACGAAGCTTTTGGAGTATAATGCTCAAGTATTGCTCATGATCTTCACGGCTTTTGGAATATATGAGGATGTCATCAATAAAGACGACCACAAAGTGATCTAAATATTCCATGAATACTCGGTTCATCATATCCATAAAGGCAGCAGGAGCATTAGTCAATCCAAAAGAAATGACTAAGAATTCATAATTCCCATACCGAGTTCTGAAGGCAGTCTTTGGAATATCCTCAGTTTTAACCTTCAGCTGATGATATCCAGAATGAAGATCGATCTTTGAAAAGAATTGTGCTCCTTGCAATTGGTCAAACAGGCCATCAATGCGACGTAACGGATACCTATTCTTGATGGTGACATGGTTCAATTCCCGGTAGTCAATACAAAGTCGCATATTCCCATCTTTCTTCTTCACGAATAGAACAGGAGCACTCCAAGGAGACGTACTAGGACGAATGAAATCAATGTCTAACAATTCCTATAATTGGGTCTTTAACTCCTGAAGTTCAATAGGAACCATTCGATATGGGCTTTGGAAATGGGTTTTGTACCGGGTTCAAGGTCGATACAAAATTCAATTTCACGCTCTGGGGGTAGGTCAGGAAGTTCTTCAGGGAATACGTCAGGAAATTTATTAACAATAGAAATATCATTCAAATCTGACCTATTTATGTTTAAATCTGTGACATGAGCTAAGAAAGCTTGACATCCGTTTTTCAATAAATGAATAGCTTTATAGCTTGAGATGACAGTGATTGATTTTAATGGTTAGGTTGCTTGAATTCGTATAATAGGTTGGTTAGGAATATGAATGCTAACAACCTTACGAAAACAATCAATTTTTGCATGATGAGTAGTTAACCAATCAATCCCTAGAATCACATCAAATGCAAGTATTTTCAATGAAATAAGATCGACAGGTAATGTGAGGGTACCAATTTCAACCAAACAAGACTTATAAACAGTGGATGTAATGAAGGTTTCTCCCAACAAAGTTTCCACAGATAAGTCAAAGTCTAATTTCTCCAGAGTCAAATTTAATCGTTGAGCGTAAGTAGGAGAAATAAAAGAAGGGGTAGAACCGGTATAATATAAGGTATAGACTTCGCTAGAGTTTATGATAAGCTTACCCTTGTTGACCTCGTTCGGGTTCCTTGCTTTCTGGGAGGTCACAACAAAAGATCTCCCTTGAACTACTGGTTTTGACTTGTTTGGGACGGTATTTTGTGTCACCATTCCAACTGGACTTATCTTCGGTGCACGACAAAATCGGGCTAGGTGACCTTCTCTTCCATAATTATAACACGCTTTGGATGGCATCGCGCAGTTTGGACTGATATGTCCCTCCCCTCTACATTTGAAGCATATGATAGGTGGTCGTTCTCCTTCCTTAACAACGGGTGCTGGTGCTGACGTCTTTCCATCATTGTTGAATCTCCTCTTCTTGAAATGTCCATTTTTATTGTCTTGGCCATGATTACCACCGAAGTGGTTACCATTTCTGGCATGTTGATTCCCTCCACGTTTGTTGTCACCACTTCGATGACTGATACCACTGGTATTATCATTTTGCTGGCTGCTTTCACTTGGTTGCGTTGACTCGTTATCGCGCTCCAATAACTGAGCCCTATTTACAACATCTGAATACAAACACAGTTTATGAGAAATTAGTTATTGACGTATCTCGGGTTTCAAACCTCTTAGAAACATCCGCGTCATTCTCTCCTCATTATCAACCAAGTGAGATGCAAACCAAGACAACTCGGCAAACTTAGCTTCGTACTGCGACACGGTCATATTGTTCTGCTCCAACTTGATGAACTCTACCTCTTTCATGTGACGAATACTTTCGGGAAAATACTTGTCGTTGAATAGTTCTTGGAACTTCTCCCAAGACATCTTCAGTGCGGCAGGTTGAGTACGCTTTACCAATTCCCACCAGTAATCTGCCTCTCCTCGCAACATAAAGGTGGAAAAGGGAACCTTTTGCTCCTCGGAGCATCCCAAGACACCAAATATCTTGGTGATCTGCTTTATCCACACTTCCACCTTAAGTGGTTTTGGCTCTCAAATAAACTCCGGTGGTCCCAGCTCCTTGAACTATTTAGCAATGACCGTTAGAGAGTTTCCAGTGTTTCCACCTACATTTTGGATAGGAGCCGCTCTCGCCTGATGTTGTATGAATTGCATAAAGCCTCTGAACATTCCATCGTTCATCATTTGGTCAGTGTTGTTGTTTGCATGAGGATTGTCGCCTTCCTGATGCACATTATCCTGATTATTGATATGTGGAGACTCATCGGTCTCCTGTGCTCCATTCCTATTCTCAACATTCTTGGATGTCATTTTCAGATACTGCCATAAAATAAGGGTTAGTTATCATATCACATCCTTAAGCTTTGATACCAACTATGACGCCCCCAAAATAGGTATACATCACCTATTCTGAGTCACCAAATACATGGTACAAAATACAAATACAACCTTAAATATACAACATGAGCTGTGAGTTTTAATACAAACATTGTCTTCTAGATAGTATTCAAACTCAAAATAAGTCATCAATACATTTATTATCACCTATTTCATAGAATAGTGAGGACTACTAATGCTATCATCTGGACCGTCACTCCGTTCCCCGGCTAGTCCCAGCTACGTTCTCATTTCCTAAAGAGAAAAATGAAAGCAAAAGGGTGAGCTCAACTAGCCCAGTAAGAAATATTATGACTAAGATAATGCAGGATAAATTATCATTAGCCTTCAATAGTGTTAAACTGATAAAATATAACAAACATCAAGTTTAACTGCAGCGGAACAAGCAATCCATTAGAAGAGTCAAGTAGAGAATAAAATCTACTATCTTCTATGATTTAAAAGGTTTTTCATTACTTTTATCGCTGAGACTCAACTTAATAAATAATCCACATCATCCCTGCACTACGGCTAAGGATATTCATTAGTGTCACGACCACAAATTATCCATGCACTACGGGCCAAGAATATTCGTGTATTCATCAATGGTCATGATCATGCCAACAACTGTCCATCAATGTACTACGGCCAATGAGGATTTTTACCACATCATTTGTAACATTACGGTCATGATTATACCGAATAATCCCTGGTCATAATCATACCAAGTCCATCTATGCACTACAGGCCACATATGACTTTCAACATAATATAATCATGACGATGATGACAATTCAATAAAACAAGTTCAAGAATAAATTTTAAAGATTTATAAGTTAATTTATCCTGAACTCAATAACGTCCAAATTGTCAACATGACATTTGTTTTTGTGCGATAAAATTCAAGAATGCTCGGAGAATATTTCCATGAAAAGATACTGGATGAAGCGCAAATATCAAGGATATTCCACTAATTTCATGGATTATAGAAGCCAAAACTTTAACCAACTGAGTATAATAGAATATATGAAACCGTAAATGGATTTTTGCCGCCATGCGGTAATCCACGTAAATAGATTATTCTAACATAATAATAAAGAATGGAATAACAGTAGAATTCACCAGGCGTGCATAATCCGTACAAGTAGGTTATTCCAACAGAATAATAAAGAATGGAACCAGGTCATGCGTAACCCGCATAGACAGGATATTCCAATAGAATAATAAAGAATAGAACCAGGTCATGCGTAATCCGCATAGACAGGATGTTCCAACAGAATAATAAAGAATGGAACTAGGTCATGCGTAATCCGCACAAACAGGATGTTCCAACAGAATAATAAAGAATGAAATAACAATGAATTCACCACGTGCATGCGATCCCATGATGCAGACGGAGTTATTCCAATGAGAATAATAAAGAATGGAATAACAGAAGAATTTCACAATGTATGTGGTACTTCGCATAGACAGGTTATTCCAACATAATCATAAAGAATGGAATAACAACCATTACGAGTATTGAAAGAAAATAACTCTCTTCATGAATACGAAAGAATAATATCGCTTACCTTAAAAAGAAGAGTATTCCGACTGGTAGGGCGATGATATTCTTGAAGTAAACTTAAACTGTTTTCTACGCTCAAAGCTTCTTAAAACTCTAAAGAAATACGTTCAAGATTATAGAAGAAGAATTCTCTGAATTTCTGGTGTAATTTTCAATTCTAACTAAGCATCCTATTTATAGAAGAATGGAAAGGATACTATGTTGCACTATACAATAAAATATAATATATTCTATTTATACTCAAATAAAACAAAACTTTATAAAAAGTATTCTGTTTTATATAAAAAGTTTTTACTATGCAAACACTATACAGACACTATGCAAATACTATGCATAATAAAATATAATATATTCTATTTAAAATCTAATAAAACAAATAACTTTATAAAAGTATTTTGTTTTATATAAAAAAAATTACGATACAAATACTATGCAGGCACTATGCAAATAATATGCATAATAAAATATAATATATTCTATTTAAAATCTAATAAAACAAATAACTTTATAAAAGTATTCTGTTTTATACAAATAGTTTTCTGTTTATTACATTTATAATAATAATAAAAAAAAACTTTATCACCATTATTATAATTTACAATATTAATCGACCAGGTCATTCCCAGGAAAGAGGGGGCTTTCCAATAAGGATTTCTCCCTATTGGCGCGTAATTAGGTGACCAAACATCTCCTTGACAGAACTTCTAGACATCGTTAATATTGCAAATAATAATATTAATAACTTTGTCATCTCAATTATTGATTTAATAATATATAAAATATTGACAATAATTGAATCAAATAATATGAGATACTATGCAGCAATTGCTGTAGCAATAATTGAACAAAACTGAGTGACTTCTCACGTAAACATCAATAATCAATACCGTGTGGTACTATGCAACCACGCCAGATATCAGTATTTCTTTTAACATAAGGTGTTTCAACAGATTAACGGTAAAACTTCCGCTGTTATTTTCATAAATTATTTTTGTCTTTTTCTCAATCCGATAATAATTTTGTTGTGGGGTCCACCAATGATTCTGCCGTTGTACGAATATTCCCTGTTAAAACGAATATTCCCTGACCAATCGAATATTATATAACAACTTACGTACTTTGCAAAATTTATAAATATTACCACAACTATAACATTATATCAAATTCATTCCATAATATTCAAAAATGATATTTATAGAAAATTTATCTTTATTCATAAAAGTTGGGGTCTTATACATAATCATGCCAATCAACAGTCCATCTATGCACAACTGGCCAAAGATGACTTTTACCACATCATTTGTAACATTACGGGTCCTGATTATACCGAATGATCCCTGGTCATAATTATACCAATCAACTGTTCATCTATGCACATAAGCCAAAGATGACTTTCATCACAATATAAGCATGAGGATGATGACAATGATATAAGAATTAATCAAACAAAATCAAGGATAAATATTAAAGACTTTAAATTTATCCAGAGTTTAAAAATATCCAAATTGTCAACATGATATTGCTTTGTAGAGTAAAGTTCAAGAATAATATTCATGTATCAAAAATAATTTGGACAGAAAAGAAATATATTTTTCAGATGAATAGTACCCCGTGAATAGTACCCCGTGAATAGTACCCTGTGAATAGTACTTTGGGAATAGTACCTCGTGAATAGTACTCCAGCTTCAAAAGTGCCCCAAATACCCGAGTGAATAATATTTGAATGAAAAATAACTGGGTGAATAGTAACCCATGAATAGTAACTCGTGAATAGTACTTCGGCACGAAAAGTGCCCCGAATACCCAAGTGAATAATATTTGAGTGAATAGTAACTGGGTTAATAGTAACTCGTAAATAGTAACTCATGGATATTAACTCGTTAATAGTACTCATAAAAGGAAACTACAAAAGAAAATGATATTCCATGATGAGTACAAAAGAAATGATATCTCATACGAGTATAATAGAATATACGAAACTGCAAATGGATTTTCACCCGCCATGCGGTAATCCACGTAGACGGATCATTTCCACAATTTAATAAAGAATGAATACGAAGGGTCATTAACCATGCATGCGGTAGTCCACGTAGACAGGTTATTCCAACAGAATAATAAAGAGTGGAATAACAGAAGAATTTCACCATCCATGCGAAAGTCCGCATAGACATGTTATTCCAACATAATAATACAGAATGAAATAACAACCCTTACGAGTATTGAAAGAAAATAACATTCTTCATGAATACGAAAGAAATAATACCCCTTACGAGTATTGAACAAAGATAATATTCCTTACGAATACGAAAATAATATCGTAAGAGAATATGAAATAGATAACACCCCTTACTTTAGAAGAAGCCTGGATATTGGAATAGTGAAGTAGCATACTACTCTTCTTCTTTCTCTCTATAGCTTCTCTCTCTATAGCTTCTCTCTCTATAATTGATCTTGTGAGTCTTAGTGAATTGGTGAGAATGAAAGAAATGAGCTTTTATTTATAGGAAAACATAGTTTCGATAATTCCACGTTTTGGGGCTCAAAATATTACAGTATAATACCTTCATCTTTTCCTTCATTTTAATTTAGTCCTGCAAATATTATCAAACTTGCACCACCTCCCCTAATAGTACATCATTTGAATCAATAGTACAATCATGTGAATCAATAGTTCTATACATGTGAAAAAATAATTATAGTATAGTACCTTCATCTATACCTCCATTTTTAATTTAGTCATGCAAGTATTATCAATCTTGCACCACCTCCCCTAATAGTACATGAATGTGAATCAATAGTACACACATGTGAACAAATAGTTATAAGCATGTGAATTAATAGCAATTAGTTGCTCATTTATCCGATTAATTACCCGATTGGTCAATATAACCTCCAGACATCAATTATTATCGGAATAGATGTCGATTTCCACTAACACTAATAATCCCAACACAATGAAAATATCAATTTCATATTTAATCAATACGAACTTATTCATCATTAATATTATAACTCACAATATTTAACAACCAGATCATTCCTAGTAAAGAGGGGACTTTTCGATAAGAATTTCTCCCTATTGGCGAGCAATTAGGTGACAAAACCTCTCCTCGACAGAACTTTTTAGACATCGTCAATATTACAAATAATAATATGAATAACATTGTCGTCTCAATTATTGATTTAATAATATAAAATATTATGTAGATGATACCGTGACAATAATTGAATCAATAATATGAGAGATATGATGCAGCAATTATTGTAACAATAATTAAGTATAAATGAGTGACTTCTCACGTAAGCATCAATAATTAATATCATGTGCTACTATGCAACCACGCGTATTACTGTACTTTTACTACCGGGTAGTTCAACAGTTTAACGTTAAAACTTTCGCCGTTATTTTTATAAAAATATTTCTGTCATTTTCTAACTACGACAGTTATTCTGTTGTGGGGTCCACCAATGATTGTGCTATCGTACGAATATTCCCTGTTAAAATGAATATTCCCCGACAAATCGAATATTCCCCGACACAATGAATATTTTATATCAACTTGCTTACTTTGCAAAATTTTCAAATGTCACCCTTAACTTTAACCTTTATCAATTTAACCATTTACTAATAAAATAATAATTATAAAAAAATTGAATACTTTCATTTCATAAAATTTGAGGTCTTATATATATATATATATATATATATATATATATATATATATATATATATATATATATATATATATATATATATATGAACTGTGTGTTGAACTCGTTTGATGAGCTTTGGATTTTACATCCTGCATTTATCGCTTTTATATATATATATATATATATATATATATATATATATATATATATATATATATATATATCTTTACATTTAAATCCACTTTGGAGTTTACTTTCGTGGTCATTGACTACTTTTACAGCTTTATTTACATTTCTGATCCCACATGGAGGTGCTTCGTGGTGGTTGATCATGTCTGTGTATATATATTTATAGCTTTTATATATATAACTGCTTGCTACTTTCATATAAATTGCGGCATCATGTGAGCCTAGGAATCATGTTATCACAGATTCAATCTACTGAATCTAGATTCGGTTCCCGTGATAGACATTTTCAGCTGTAAACAGCTTGTAAATTTATTCACGGTGTTTGGATTTCCTCATATGGTTTTCATAACCACAAGGAGTTCGGCACTGCTTTGTACATTATTTTCTCGAAGATGCATCGCATCTCAAAAATTAAAAACAATCAAGCCGAACACTTAATAAAAAATGGAAGTGTAAAAGGTCTCAATTACTATTGAGCATAAGGATTTGAAAAATCTCTTTAACAAAACATCTCTGTCATATCTTGTTTAAATCTTAATTTTTACACAAATTCAAATCCTGTGTATATAGGTGCGAATGAGGCCTCGCACTACTTCCAAATAACTGCATATTGACCCCCCCACACACACATATTCATATAACAATTTCTTGAAAAGTGGCGGTCACCGTGGTAACACAGATGTCGAGGGGTGCCTATCACCTTCCCTCCGCATAATCAAGTCCCCGGACCCTAATGAATCTCGGTTTCACTGACCCATTTAACAATGTCACATCACTGGGTCAATGTGCAAACTTTTTCTCGGTTGTGTTGGTACAACCATATAAAAACCAACTGGCGACTCTTACAGTAAAATCGTCGACATATAAATGTCGGACCTTTTCACAACTTATTTTTTCAAACAAATCTCACCAAACATGAGAACACAAAAGAACAAGAACAGAAAAGGGACAAATAAAAATCCCGACGTCGACAATATAATAAAGCTTATAAATAAAGTTTAATCGAGTTATTAACTTATTAATTACCCGGTAAAGTCTTTGGACACCGAAACCATATTGAACTTAACCTAAACATAAATAGTTTATGTATTTGAGTATTGTTATCAATACTAATGTGTTAGATTTATATGAATGAACATCTTAGGTGTTTATTAACGAATCGAATAGCGTTGCTTGATTGATCTTCTCTCAGGCAAGTTCTCTAACCATAATTACTTTCGCAAGTTTTCTAAACCCTGTATTAATTCATTGAACAAGATTCATATCTTGAATTGCTTTCAATATATTATACCAATCCTAAACTTAAACTGCCAATTATTGTAAAGTTATTGCTATAGCTTCAGCTTAACTAAGAAATGAATGATTTATTCATATGATATTATTTATTAAGCATAAATTGTTGTGCCAAACCAAAATTGTTTGGTAAGACATCCTATACTGAGTTGTATGTCCCAAGAGGGATAGATGTGTGTCAATTGAATCTGAAACTTAGTGCAAATGGGCATGATTGAAAGTAATATGCATACAAGCCAATCATGTTTGATGATAAAGCATATACTTTGTAACAATCTTATTCATTTATTAATAAAAAGTATTAATTTATTAAAGGCTTTTAATTATCTACATGATCTTTTTTTTATAATATGTGATAAACCCATAGTTTTAAGCAATGCTTTTAGAATAATGATGATGATCATTCTAATGAGATCTAAATTCTTAGAAAGCTTAAAACTAAAATAGTTCCCAATCGTTGGATTACTAAATTGGGGATTAGTGAATCCGGATAGATTGTACATACATACGTTGCTTGCTTCATTGGATGAGGATGATTGATCTCATGATCATTTGTGTGGAGACACTAAAGCAAGTATGTAGGTGCTTATTAGAGAATAAGTTCATTTGAGCGTGGCTCGCTAAGGAATACCTAATGGAGTTTTACTTGCTCGTCAATAGGAATTCTCGTAGTAATAGTAGTACAAGTAATCCTTGGACTTGAGATCATCATAGTATCTTGTGTATGATGAGTTATACTTTGACTTATTCCTTAAGACCCTTAGGGTATATCAAAGGGTATGCTTGGGTATAATAAGTTGTACATTGAGATAATGTATGATCAATAAAGAATCTACCACTTCTAATAAAAAGAGAAATGTCTATGTGATTCGATAAATGACAACCCGGTAGTCCTTGGTTAGCGGCGTAATGAAATTAGAAAGGAGTTTCTAATTTGCATTATTTGGAGTTGTGCATTTAAGGATCGAAATACATATAATTAAATAAAATAAGACTTGACAAGAATTCCATGTCTTATATTTAATTGGGACATTGTATGGTGGAAGGATTGAATTGTACGGTAACTATTTACTCAAAGGTTCTTTTATGATTAATGTTGAAATCTATATTATCCGGAAAGTCGTTGATCATTATGGAGGCTTATCCCTATTGTAGAATAAATATTATTTATTTAAATAAATTAATTATTTAATTTATTTATTTAAATAACATTAGAATTGTTCTAATTGATTTATTCACAACAGTTTAATATGGAGAACCTAAAGGGTCACACTTATAAAAGGAAGAATAATTATTTAAGAAGTTAATGGCATAATCGTAATAATATATGTTATGTATATTTAATTTAATCTATGGTGATAGAATAAATTAAATAGCTTAATATTTATTATTTAATATTTTAGAAATATTAAATATAAATTAATAAGAGGAGTCTTATTAATATTATTACAATTATTATTATTTTAATTTCTAAAAGAGTTTAGGAATTAATTTAATATAAGTACTCTCATTTATTCCTAATTGGATTAGGAAGGAAAATTAGTTAAAAGAGTTTAATTAATTATCCCTAATAAGATTAGGGAGCTTAATTAATTAAAAGAATTTAATTAATTAAATAAATCTCAATTCCTTAATTTTTAAGGTGGGTTGCCCACATCTATAAATAAGAGGAGTCTTATTATGGGTGTTAGGGGTTGTTGACTTTTACAACATACGACATAATTCTAATTTGTTGGAGAGTACGTCCTTTTCTATAGAGATAGAAAACTAGGGTTTGAGCCAAATACCCATCTTCTTGAATTTTCTTCTTCCTTGGTGGATCACCTCTAGAGGCCAAACATTTGGGTGGCTAACGTTGATCAAAGGAAGGAACCAAACCCGGTGGATTCAAGTTGAACGCGAAAGGATTTGGAGGTGAACTTGTACCTGAGGAAGCTCGATCTTCAAGGGTATGATTTTATTCCTTATCTTTTCGTTTAATTAATAATTGTGCATAAAGGGTGATCCGGGTTTATAGTTTGTAAAATTTTTTAAACTCTGATTTTACACGTTTCCACATTTTTATGCAATTTGATTGCGTTCATGAATATTACAAACCTAACAGTTGCATCAGAGCCAAACCTTTATACGAATTATTAATTATTTTAATTTGATATTATATTGATATGTGTTTAGAACAATTTAATTGGGCATAATTTAATTGTATAAAATTTAAATTAAAAAAAATAAAAAATTCGCGAATCCATGCTGCTGATCCGCGTGGCATGGCTATAGCTAATTCCCGAAGCCGAATCAAGCTTTTAAATAAATAAAAAAAAAAGGTGTTGCCGAATCAAGCTTTTAAATAAAATAAAAAAAGCTACGGTCTAATATATAGTACATATATAATATACGAACAAAGCTGCTATTCTGCCGATTTTTTTTTTAAAGGAATGCACGGAAATCAAAGGATTACTGGGATGGTTCAAGGATGCACGGTTTATATATATATAATATATATTATGAAATCTCCCTATTGATGGTTAAGTTATTATATATATATAATAGTTATATATTATATATATAATATATAATATTAATAATTTTATTATTAAAATAAAAGTTTATTTTAATTTTAAAATAAAAAGTTTATTTTAATATTAAAATATAAAATTTATTTTAATTTTAAAATTAGAATTTTATGCTAACTAATTAGAGTTGGAATTGGATTCCATGATAACTAATTGGAGTTGAAATTGATCTTTCCTTAAATAAAGGAGTTTATTTAAATATGAAATAAGATTTCATATTATTCAAAATAAAGGAGTTTATTTGTGAATAGAAAAAGATAATCCGTGTTTTCTTTAATAATTTTTTTTTTAACATGGAATTGGATTCCATAATTAATTAAAATAAAAGAGTTTATTTTAATTAAAGATTTTTTTACATGGAATTGGATTCCATAATTAATTAAAATAAAGAAGTTTATTTTAATTAAAGATTTTGATTAAAATAAAATAGTTTATTTTATTCAAAATTGGATAAATTAAAATAAAATAGTTTTATTTTGATTTAAATTTGGATTAAAATAAAGGAGTTTATTTTAATTCAAAATTAGATTTTATACTAACTAAATTTGCCCATTAAATGATATCAATATATATATTAAATGTTTATTATTCATAAGATGAATGTTATTTATTGATACATATGGTGATGTGTATGATAATAAATGGGATTGATTATGGACTATTGACCAATATGATTGGATTTTATTTTAGTTGGATGCATGAATGTATGGGTTTTATTAAATGGGGTTCTCACAGACCTCGCCTTCTCTAATTTTTCTTAATGTAAATTTATCTCTCTCCTATGTACTTCCCTCGATCACGATCAAGGTTTCTATTTATTTTAAAATAGTTATGTAATAGGAATAGTTAGAATTAATTTTTGAAGAATTAGAGATCAAGGAGCAAGGAGCGCTTGAAGACCCGTTTGTAATGGAGCCCGGGTTTAAATGTAATAGTTATATTTAAATATTATTTCTCGCACCCTAGGGTTTGACCTTTTGGTTCACTTGGTGGCTCTAGTGAACCAAACTAGAATAAAAGTCCATAATCAATCCGGGTAGAATATAGTATTCTATATGTGCATGCTTATATTATACTATATATATTATATATTATGCAAACATGCTCACATGTTAATTAATATGACGCGTATTTTATATATATATATAATAAATGCGCGCTAAACAAGATGAGACAAATTAATAACAACCCCTCAATTTTTATATTAAGTCCTAAGCGTTCAAAGATATTTGGAATATCGAACGTCAGCTTTCTAGCATTATAAAATTAATAGAGTATTAAATATTTAATATGAGTTTGTTGTGTCACCACAAGGCAAGTATTAAGTATTTAAGATGTTAATTTATCACATTTGATGCTTATAAAGAAAATTGAACAATATTGTTTTGTTGTGTCACCACAAGGATGATATTTTTCTTTTTTGAATATATGGAGTGCTAGGTCGGACTTAACTTGGATAATTTTGATTGGATGTGCCACCACTTTGATCAAAATAATCTAAGAGCAAAAAGAAAAGGAGTCACAGATTGATGTAATTGACAAAAGTTGTCTACCTATTTATTTATATATAGTTTGTTGTGTCACCACAAGGCTATATACATTTGAAATGGGATCCTTATTCTCACTAGCAAATCTTTAATTAGATTTTGCCGAACTATATAAGTGAGGGTAATATAGTTTGAAGAAAATAGTGGGAGATACCAATTTAAAACAAGACCTAATTTATTTTGGTAATTAATAAAAGAATGTATGTTAAAATGTTGTTAATTACAAATTCATTTACTGTAATTTTACAATGTCTAAAATTACTATCATCGCGAAGCATATTAGATGTTAAATTAACCGCAAAGAATTAAAGCGGATTGGTTAAGGAATTTGAGAATAGTTCTCATGGTTGAAAAGCTATCTTATGTCCTTAATATGCCTATCCCCGCAATGGTTGCGCATAATGCCTCTCGAGGAAGAGATTGCTACTTTTAGAAAGTGGCGAGATGATGCACGATTGGCTCGATGCATCATGCTCGCATCCATGAAGTAACGAGCTTCACACAAGATGAAACTATGGACGCTCCTACTATATTCACGAACATCAAGTAGTTGATGGTGAGGAAAGTGGGGACCTGATAGATATCGAGATATCTAAGGAGCTCTTCCGATTTAGAATGACCGATGACACTACAAGATGCAGATAAAAGTCCTTAACATTATCAATTTGATTGATCAATTAGGACAACGAAGTTTTGTCATGGATGGAGAGTTGAGCCAAGATTTGATCTTGCACTCACTCCGGACTCCTTTCACAATTGTTGTGAATTTTTCATATGAACAAGCCGGATATCGACCTCATTGATTTGCTTAACATATTGAAAATGTTGAGAGTCACTTTCAACCAAGAAAGATCAAGTCTCATTGGTAGGGGCCAAAGGATCTTCCAAAAGAAGAACGATTCAAAAGAAGGTAAAGCGTAAAGGCGTAAACAAAAGATAATAAGAACAAAAGCGTCACGGATAGCAAAGGAGTTTGCTTCCACCGCTATAAGCACTGGACCTTTGGAAAGAAAGCTGCAAGAAGCATCTTGAGAGGCTAACCAAAGAAGCTTAGTGAAGTTTGGTTCATAATACGATTTTTGTTCATAATTTAAAATAATTTTTTCTTTAAGTCGAGGTTCTACTTGGGTATTGGATACCGCTTTGATTATCATAAATATAGATTTATGAGGAGACCAAAGTAAGTAGAAATTTAAACAAAGATAAGTAATCCTATATGTGGAAAATGAAGCAAAGGTTCTTTGCATTAGCTATAGAAACTTATAGTTTAAGATCGCTTACTGGGCAAATCTATTAAGTCGATAAGTTGTTATTGTATTCAATTCTTGTTAAAAACATTATTTCCATTTAATTGTTGGACAATAAAATTTTTGGTATTATAATTAAGAACAATTGTTGTTCTATTTATAATAATAATGTTTTTATAGAAATGAAATATTACTTAATGGATTTTGTATACTTGATTTACGTGAAAAATATATTTTGCAAATTTAACAAACTAGTATAAGAAAATGAGATGATCATTCAAAGAGTTGAATGTGTGTATTTTCTGAAATACAAGTATGAATTATTTGAAAGGTTCAAAGAATTCAGAAGTGAAATAAATTGATAAAGTATTAGAATTATTTGATCGGATCAAGGAATAAATACTTGTGCAATAAGTTTCTAGATCATCTCAAATGGTTTTCTCATAATGGACACATCCTGATACGCAATAATTGATTGATGTATCTGAATGAAAAATTATACTTTGTTGGACATAGTGCGGTCCATAATGATTTTACCGACATTCGGTATCCTTACGGGATAATGTCCTAGAAATGGTGCATATATCTACGAAAATGGTAACCTCAAAATCTAGCCCCAAGACTCCATAAAAGTTATGGACGGGGAGGATTCCTAATCTTAAGTATGTTAAGATAAGGGTTGTCAACTTAGGTGAAAAAGGTTTGAAGGATAAGCTTGGGACAAGATTTGACATGTCTGATTTGTGGGACATCCTAAAGTAAGTTTAAGGTATATGTTCTATAATTCTACTTAGCAAAGGTGTTTGTTACGAAACACGGCGCTTCTAAGATAAAGGTGTTTATCATTAAAAGGGGCTAGTGGGAGGATAATAGATCTTGAAAAGTTCAAGAACCACAAAACACTATAAGTCAAATAAGAGGAACCTATAGATAGACCTATTGTACCACAACCGAATCGTAAATCTGGAATAGTACCGAAGATACCTAGGAGGTATGGATTCATCATAGATGATGATGATGAGGTACGCATCATAGATGATGAGGTACGCATCATAGAAGATGATGATCCAGAGTTACATACGATGAGGTAAGTGTTGTAGACACTCAGAGAAATGGATTGAAGCAAGTTTCTCAAATATGGAACATTCATTTTGATGAGCAATCAAAAGAGTTTGATTTTATCAAAAATAAGAATGAACCTAGTGTGTACAAAAGGGTCAGTGGTAGCATCGTGACATTCCTAGTACTATATGTTGATATACTACGGATAAGGAATGACATACCAATGCTACAATCAGTAAAGATAAAGTTGTCTAAACATTCCTCCATGAATGATTTGAAAGAGTATCTTAATTGGGGATATAAATCTATATAGATAGATTTAAGAGGATGCTCGACTTAACCCAAGGAACGTATATTCATTTGATGCTAAAGTCGTTTAGCATGGCAAACTCCAAGAGATGTCTTATGTAGATGAGCTATGGAGTGTATCTCTCTTAATAGTCCCCACAGACTCCTAAAAAGAGAGGTCGCATGAGTGACAATCATGTATGCAATGAAATGTACGAGACCTGATGTTGATCAGTTATAATATGGAGAAGTTCACTATGAGTCAGTGAAAAACATCTTAAAGTGTTTAAGCTAAGCACTAAGGATGTGATCATATTCATGGTGGGTCTAAATTAAAACTAGAGGGCTTAACGGACTCAAGTTTTTTAGGCGGACCAAGATGATGAGAAAAATCCACTTTAAGGTAAAGGGTTACCTTGAACGATTGGTGCGATGAATTGGAAAGGTTCCAAACAATGAAAGAGTTCTTGATTTAGTGATAAAGACAAAGTAAGTAGCTATAAATGAAGTGCGCAAGTTGATTGTTTGGATAAAAGGTCATTCTGAGAACTAGGAATAGTTCCTAAGTCTCATCTTGGATCTAAACATGTGTTGTGGCACTTTCATTTGATTATAAGAATCATTGAAAGATGGGAAATCACTATAGAGATGGTGGACTCTCAAGAACAACATTACATATCCATTAACTAAAGCTTATCCAATGACAGGATAATCGTCACTTAGAGAAGAAAGAGTATAAGATACAATGGCGATTGGCTTTAGTGCAAGTGGGAGATTGAAAGTAATATGCACACAAGCCAATCATGTTTGATGATAAAGCATATACTTTGTAATAATCTTATTCATTTATTAATAAAAAGTATTAATTTATTAAAGGCTTTTAATTATCTACATGATCTTTGTTTTATAATATGTGATAAACCCATAGTTTTAAGCAATGCTTTTAGAATAATGATGATGATCATTCTAATGAGATCTAAATTCTTAGAAAGCTTAAAACTAAAATAGTTCCCAATCGTTGGATTACTAAATTGGGGATTAGTGAATCCAGATAGATTGGTACATACGTTGCTTGCTCATTGGATGAGGATGATTGATCTCATGATCATTTGTGTGGAGAAACTAAAGCAAGTATGTAGGTGCTTATTAAAGAATAAGTTCACTGAACGTGGCTCGTTAAGGAATACCTAATGGAGTTTTACTTGCCTGTCAATAGGAATTCCTGTAGTAATAGTAGTACAAGTAATCCTTGGACTTGAGATCATCATAGTATCTTGTGTATGATGAGTTATACTTTGACTTATTCCTTAAGACCCTTAGGGTATATCAAAGGGTATGCTTGGGTATAATAAGTTGTACATTGAGATAATGTATGATCGATAAAGAATCTACCACTTACAATAAAAAAGAGAAATGTCTATGTGATTCGATAAATGACAACCCAAGAGTCCTTGGTTAACGCGGAATGAAATTAGAAAGGAGTTTCTAATTTGCATTATTTGGAGTTGTGCATTTAAGGATCGAAAATACATATAATTAAATAAAATAAGACTTGACGGTAATTCCATGTCTTATATTTAATTGGGACATTGTATGGTGGAAGGATTGAATTGTATGCAGTAACTATTTACTCAAAGGTTCTTTTATGATTAATGTTGAAATCTATATTATACGGAAAGTCGTTGATGTTATGGAGGCTTATCCTATTGTAGAATAAATATTATTTATTTAAATAAATTAATTATTTAATTTATTTATTTAAATAACATTAGAATTGTTCTAATTGATTTATTTCTATTTGGTTTAATATGGAGAACCTAAAAGGTCACACCATAAAAGGAAGAATAATTATTTAAGAAGTTAATGGCATAATCGTAATAATATGTTATGTATATTTAATTTAATCTATGGTGATAGAATAAATTAAATAGCTTAATATTATTATTTAATATTTTAGAAATATTAAATATAAATTAATAAGAGAGTCTTATTAATATTATTACAATTATTATTATTTTAATTTCTAAAAGAGTTTAGGAATTAATTTAATATAAGTACTCTCATTTATTCCTAATTGGATTAGGAAGGAAAATTAGTTAAAAGAGTTTAATTAATTATCCCTAATAAGATTAGGAGCTTAATTAATTAAAAGAATTTAATTAATTAAATAAATCTCAATTCCTTAATTTTTAAGGTGGGTTGCCCACATCTATAAATAAGAGGAGTCTTATTATGGGTGTTAGGGTTGTTGACTTTTTACAACATACTGACATAATTCTAATTTGTTGGAGAGTACGTCTTTTTTATAGAGATAGAAAACTAGGGTTTGAGCCAAATACCCATCTTCTTGAATTTTCTTCTTCCTTGGTGGATCACCTCTAGAGGCCAAACATTTGGGTGGTTAACGTTGATCAAAGGAAGGAACCAAACCCGGTGGATTCAAGTTGAACGCGAAAGGATTTGGAGGTGAACTTGTACCTGAGGAAGCTCGATCTTCAAGGGTATGATTTTATTCCTTATCTTTTCGTTTAATTAATAATTGTGCATAAAGGGTAATCCGGGTTTATGGTTTGTAAAATTTTTTAAACTCTGATTTTACACGTTTCCGCATTTTTATGCAATTTGATTGCGTTCATGAATATTACAAACCTAACAGAATCATGTTATCGAACCTTAATATATATATATATATATATAACATCTTTTATTTTCGCAACCGTATTTTCTTTACATATATAGATGTAATTAGAATTTTCAATTTAGCTTGAGATCATTGGGAACTATTTATCTGAGTGAGGGTATTGACAACGTGGACTGTTCATGATGTTGTTGATAGTCCGGATTTCATATAGATAAATACTATCGATACGATAGTGTAATTCGCATGATATAGACTATACATCTGAGTGAGTGTATTGGTAATATGAACTGTTCATGTTATTACTGGTACTCTAAATTTTGGATAGATAGATACTATTCAGAGATACAGTCCATACATTCAAGTGAGGGTATCCAAACACATCAATAGTTCTCTAGGGAATTGTTATCTGTTATAAGATGTTGTGAATCTTGGATCTGTGAGAATTGCATCTAGTAATAATTGTATAGTCACTCAATTAGATATAAGCATAGAATCGGATACCATGGACATATAGATTTGAATGCGTTATATTAATTGACTAGTAGTAAGCACCATATCGAATACCATGGGAGTATAGATATGGGGGCATTACAAACGACATACAACTGTAAAACCAATAATCAACAGTCTATCTTTGCACTACGAGCCAAAGATATACAACTATAAAACCAATAATCAACAATCCATCTTTGCACTACGGGCCAAAGATGTACAACTGTAAAACCAATAATCAACAGTCCATCTTTTCACTACGGGCCAAAGACATACAACTGTAAAACTAATAATCAATAGTCCATATTTGCACTACGGGCCAAAGATATACAACTGTAAAACTAATAATAAACGATCCATCTTTGCACTACGGGCCAAAGATATACAACTGTAAAACCAATGATCAATAATCCATCTTTGCACTACGGGCCAAAGATATACAACTGTAAAACCAATAGTCATGATTATACCAATACACAATTCCTGGTCATAATCATACTAATCAACAGTTCATCTTTGCACTACGGGCCAAAGATAACTTTCCAACACAAATTTAAGTCTGAGGATGATGACAATGATTTATATATAATGAATGGACATAAATAATCAAAATAATAAGATAAAATAAATCTTAGTGATTTTTAACTTAATTAACCAGAGTCCAAATTGCCAATATAATATCCAGAAAATCGATTAGAATTCTTGATAGAATATAAAGTTTAAGTAATGTAAAGTTCCCGACTCAAAAATAATAACTTAAAACTGAATAGAAAGATTCAGGTCAAGATATTAGATGAAGTATAAACTATTAAATATATTCTAATCATTTCAGGACTTTCACCATTCAATGATAAGCTGAAGAAACGAATAATAATATCTTACCATAATATGGAGTATGAAAGAAAATGATTTCCTTAACCATAAAAAAATGATTCCCATTACCTTAGCATGTGACTTGATTCTGTTTTCTATGAAATTGATCAACTTAAACAATACTTGCATTCCTTATCTATACTTGGTGTGACCGTATACTCAACAGAAATACTCACAATATTATGCGAATAATATTGTAGTAAAAGAATTTATATTTTTAGTGTAGTGATGGTATGTGTTTAGTTACTCAACCGAGAAACCTATTTATATTGAAAATTGAGGAAACAATTAAGACACACGCTTTGACAAAATAATCAAATGAGCTGCATAAAATAATGGTAGTGGAATTTATGGTTCCATAGAGAAAATTAAATCAACTTGTACACGTTTTAACAAAATTTATTCAATAATAGAGTTGTGGTCCATACTATTTTAGAAAAAGTAGAGTGTCGGCAAGTCCTGCCAGACTTACTTTTGTAAAAAAAAATTAATTTTTTTTTGCATATCATACTTATCTTTAATCAACACATTTTTCATTCTTTGAACCATTATTCACAATTATTAACATAGACTCACAATACTGCCAACTGGTCTAATTATATCATATCAAATAATATGAGTTACTATACAATAACTACTGTGGCAATTATTAAATAAAATACGGAGTAACTTCTTACGTAAGAATCAATAATATGAATTATTGTGCAATATCGTGTCCGACTGTGGAATCATGCGTATTACTGTACTTTTATCATCGAGTATTTCAACAGTTTAACGGAAATTTTTGCCGTTATTTTTATAAAAATGTTATTTATGTTGCTTTATATCCTAGTAGTTATTACATTATAGGGCTCACAATGATGATTGGTTATTTTCATTGCATTGCATACGAATATTCAGATAAAAGGAATATTCCTCGACAAAACAAATATTTCCTGACAAACTATTCACTTCATATATTTTTCACATTTTTCGGATTATCCGACAATTTTTTATAATTATTTCTATTTATAAAAACTATCATTTAATAGCTTCAAAATAGAAATACTAACTTCACATACTTTTATATCTTTAAAACATCATCAATATTAATCTTATATTATAAAATATTTTTATAAATTTCATAATTTTCCACCATTCATAGAATTTTCTATGAATTTCTTCTATTTTCAAATTAACTATAAATAGTTTTAAAATACAATAATTACTTCTACTTTTCAATAATTCATCAAAAATTTACAAAAATTCTAAACTGATATTATAAGATTTTTGTAAAAATATTTTAGACCAAATAATTTTTCTGATAATTTAATTATAAATTCCAATATTCAGAAACTTCAATAATTCATAATAATTATCCCTTTTATCATAACATTACGGATCTTATGTTTTGTCCATGTGAAATTTAATTCTCTACAACTTTGTAGAAGAAAGTTTTTCCAAATTCCACCTCTAACATAGAGAATTAGTCTTACCGAAAAAGTTCACCAGAAAATATTTTCCGGTCATCTTCTCTAGCGATCCAAAACATTTTAGGAGAGTTTTCTCAAATTTTCTTGGCCACATCAGATCTACTATATTTCAGGAGTCTAACCATGTTTTTAGTTTTGAAAATAAACCACCAATCGCCGTTAGATCTAAATTTTTTAGCGAAATTCCAGCGAAGCTTAATTTCTTAATTTCTTGATTTCTTTTTTTATTAGTATTCTTGTTTATACAAGTTTTGATCATCCTAACATGCACATACATAATCTCTGTACATAAAATCCATATATGGAATTAAAAGTTTACAAAGGTTAATGAATTTACCTTTCTTATTTTCCATTTTCTTCTTTCTTATTTCTTCTTTCTTCTTTCCTTCTTCTTCTTCTCTTCTTCTCTCTAATTTTTAGAATATTTGGGGGAGTACTAAAGTGAAGTGTAGGAAAAAAATGATGAGATGAAATGATGGTGCTTTCTTTGCTAAAATCTGTAAGACCCCAACTTTTTATAAATAAAATCGAATTTCCTCTAAATATTATTTTGAATAATAAGGTGTTAGTTTGATATAATGCTCTGGTTATGGGTGAAATGTGCAAATTTTGCAAAATAAGTAAGTGGTTATAAAATATTCATTGTTGTCAGGGAATATTCGTTTGGTCGTGGAATATTCTTGTTGTCGGGGAATATTCGTACGACGGAGCATCCATTTGTGGGCCCCCATAACGGAAAACGGTGGGATGAAGAAAATGACAAGTTTTAGTTTTTACAAATAACAGGTAGTAGTTTATTACGAATTAACACTTCGTTGGAATACCTTGGTTAAAATCTGATGTAATACACGTGGTCGCACAAAGAGTGATACCAAGTATTCCACAGTATTTTTGAATTATTGATTCTTATGTTAGAAGGCACTACTTAATAATTATTACAGTAATTACTGTTTAATATTTTATTGATTCAATATTTAATACGTTGATATTTTATATTATTGTTGTTTCAATAATTGTCACTGCACGGTATTTCCCATTATCAGATCAATTATTCATATTATTTGAATAATATTATTAGATAGCATTATTGGCAATGTCTAAGGAAGTTCTGTTTAGGAAAGGGGTTTGGTCACCTAATTGCGAGCCAATAAAGAGAAATCCTTATCGGAAAGCCCACTTCTTTCTTGGGAATGACCTGGTTGTCATTATTGTGATTCTGTAATATTATTTATGAATAATTAATTATTAATTTATATGATAATAAAATATTTATTTTTATGTGGATATAAATGAAGGAATTAATGTTGAGGTGTTTTATCAGTATTTTGTCAGAATTGAGGTATTAAAAATCATCCGTATATGGATTTTGGTCATTTTCTGTTTAGAATTTGGAAAAACTTTCTTCTACAAAGTTGTAAAGAATTAAATTTCCCATAGAAAGGATATAAAATTCGTATTTTTTTGATAAAAGGGTGATTTATTATGAATTATTGAAGTTTCAGAAATAAATGTTTTTATTAAAAATATGGTGGGCCCCACTTTTGGTTGGTGTGGAGTTTTTGAATTTGGTGAGCCCCACTGTGGTGTGCTGAAGTTTGATCAATCGTGGTGAGCGTGAAAATTGTTATAAAATATTAATATTTTATTAATTTAGTCTGCTTTGGCGTTCTAGCATTTTTCTATAAATAGGGTGCTTAGTTAGAATTGAAAATCACACCAGAATCATAAGTTTTTTCTCTATATTATCGAGCGTATTTTGTGAGTATTTAGATATATACTTTGAGAGTTGCTATTTAGTGCAAGTTTCCTTCAGCGTTATATCCGATATTTCAGTCAGAAATACTGTTCTTTTGAGTTAAGGGATGTTATTTTCTTCGTAAATGATGTTATTTCGTTCAATATCATTATGCCAAAATATTGGTATAAATTTTTTTATGAAATTTTTACCTTTTTATGTCGAGGTTACTATTCACGTATACGACACTATTCACGAATACGACACTATTCACGACTACTATTCACGAAGTATGATTTTTCTTGTGAAATTTTTACCTTTTCGTGGTGAGGTTACTAATCACGTATATGGCACTATTCACAAATACAATACTATTCACAAAAAAATGAAAATTTCTTTTCTTTGTCCAAGTTGTCTATTATGGTTACTTTCTTTGATTGTATCCATGCTTTGATCTACATTCTTGAATTTTACTCCATTATGGTTTATTACGGAGTATTTTTTAACTTGGATTATCTAAAGTATAAATCCCTAATCTTTGTCCTTTTATCTCACTGGATTCGTTTCTTTTAAATATTTTTCATCATCCTCAGTCCTAAATGATGATATAACTGAATATCTTTGGCATGTAGTGCAAAGATGAATGATTACCTGATTAATATCTTTGGCCCGTAGTGCAAAGATGAACAGGTGTTGAGATGAACATGACCAACTGGTGATACAAATGAATATCTTTGGCCCGTAGTGCAAAGATGAATATTTGATTCAAGATGTATATTGATTGATGTTACAGGAATAAAATATTGATGATGAACTTTTACATTTATAGATGATAGTAGATTTCATTCTCTACTTAACTCTTCTAATGAATTGATATTTCCGCTGCGAATATTGATCTAAAACTGGTTGTTCATTATGTTATAAAATATTAATGTTTCAAGTCGATTGTTTTAGCAGTCCTCGCTATTTTGTAAAATAGTGTATCAATAATTGTAATGAGGACTTATTTGAGTGTGGATATTGTCTAGAAGATAATATTTGTATTTAAACTCACGGTATATGTGTTGTCGTATTTTACGACAATTGTAATAATGAAGTTGTAGTTATTTTCTGTACCATGTATTTGTCGACTCAGAATGGGTTGTGTGGACCTATTTTGGGGGCGTCACAGTTGGTATCAGAGCTTAGGGATATGGTCTCTGGCAGAGATCGGGGAATAGAACTATAAGGGGAGAGACGAGTAAATCATTCGCTAGTGTGTCCTACCTAAGCTTATTTGGTATTTAATTGGTCGGTCAGAATATAAGGGTATTATGTGGTATATCAATTTCTTTAATTACCTTATTTTATGACAGCATTTGAGAATGGCAGCTGAAAATGTTAACAATGGAGTGAATGAGACCATTGAGACACCTCTAATCACCAACCAAGATAATGTGATGTCAAGCGAAAAAGAAATTAGAGATATCCATGTGGTGAATGAAGAATTAATAGTTGCACCCGAGTTAGTCGCAGAGGTAGCAGCTGAGATTGAGGAAGAAGAGGAACCTGAGGAGGATTTATTATGAGAACTTTATGATCGAAATGTAGAATTGCAAAATCATATTCATGAGTTAGAAGACTAGGCTGAAGAACAGCAGGAGGTCGTGGAGCAAAATGATGCAACAATTCAAGCTTGTGTTGCCCGATATGTGATGCTTGAACAGAAGCACTCTTTGGCAGAGTATAAGATGATAAAGCTAGAATCTGAGAATTCAAATGTCAAGGATCAGCTAAAAGAAGAAACAACTAAACGAGTGAGAATGAAGGATGTATGGGTAAAAGCCGCACGACGCGTTGATATTGTGGAAAGAGAAGTCTGATAAAAAAAGGCTAAAATAGATGATATGTATTTCTCTTTTTGGACAGCAATTGGGAGAATCCAACATCGAGTTTTAAATTACCTTGTATATTGCGGTCAACCCCAATTCTATATGGATCGAAGATTAATGATTCAGATCATGTAACAAGAGTACGACGAAGTAGTTGAGGGTGGAATATGCCCTATATAGCGAAAGTCAATTCTAGCGGTAATGATGACACCAAAGGCTATCCCAGACAAGTCAAAATTGGTGGTTCAAGTGAGAACACTTTTTGTAACTTCCCAAAAAACAAGGAACCGAACGAGGTGATCACGGGTAAGCTAATCATAAACTCTTACGATGTTTATACCTTATTAGATACATGTTCTACCCATTCAACATTTGAACTTAACTCCGGAGAAATTAGACTTTGACTTATCTGTTGAGACTCCGTTAGGAGAAACTTTCATTACATCCACTGTTTATAAATCTTACTTGATTCAAGTTGGGACCCTCACATTACCTGTCGATCTTATTTCTTTAAAAAATACTTGCATTTGATGTGATTTTAGGGATTGATTGGTTAACCACTCATCATGCCCAAATTTATTGTTTTCGTAAGGTTGTTAGTTTTCATATTCCTAACCAACCTGTTATGCAAATTCAAACAACCAAACCACTAAAGTCAATCATTGTCATATCAAGCCATAAAGCCATTCATTTATTGAAAAATAGATGTCAAGCTTTCTTAGCCCATGTCATGGACTTGAACAAAAATACGTCAGATTTAAATTATATTTCTAGGGAATTGTTAAATCCACAACAGAAAATGTTATTTCCACAACAAAAGTGTCGCTATAGATCCTATAGCGACGATTTTCACCGTCACTATACATCTACAACGGCACTTTTGTTGTGGAAATAACAAAAAGTGTTGTGAATTTAACAATTCCCTATTTCTATTGTTAGTGAATTTCCTGACGTATTTCCTTAAGAACTTCCCGGTCTACCCCCAGAACGTGAAGTTGAATTCTTTATTGACCTTGAACCTGGTACAAAACCCATTTCTAAAACCCCATATCGAATGGCTTGTATTAAACTTCTAGAGTTAAAGGTCCAACTACAGGAGTTGTTAGACATCGGTTTCATTCGTCCTAGTACATCTCCTTGGGGTGCCCCTATTTTATTTGTAAAGAAGAAAGACGGGAGTATGCGACTTTGTATTGACTATCGGGAATTGAACCATGTCACCATCAAGAATAGGTATTCGCTAGCTCGCATTGATGACATGTTCGACCAGTTGCAAGGAGCACAATTCTTTTCAAAAATCCATCTTCGTTCTGGATATCATCAACTGAAGATTAAAACTGAGGATATTTTGAAGACTGCCTTCAGAACTCGGTACGGGCATTATGAATTCTTAGTCATGTCTTTTGGATTGACTAATGCCCCTGATGCTTTCATGGATATGATGAACCGTGTGTTCAAGAAATATTTGGATTAGTTTGTTGTTGTCTTTACTGATGACATCCTCATCTATTCAAAAAGTCGTGAAGATCATGAGTGCCATTTGAAGCTGGTACTTCAAAGGCTTCATGATAACAAGATATATGCCAAGCTAAAGAAATTCAAGTTCTGTCATGAAGAAGAAGCATTCCTTGGGCACGTAGTGTCAAAACATGGAGTATCTGTGACGCCCCCAAATCTGGGTATCTTCCAACTCGACAGATGGTGCTACACGGTGCTACAGTTTACATAAACATTCAATTGAAATGCCTCAAAAGAACGGATATGTCTTATATATATAAAAAGAATATTTACATTCCCCAGGTTCTTTACAACCAATACATTTGTCTTTGTCATAATATCAAATATTATTCTTACAAAACCTATACTATTACATATGTAATCTATGGGTTTGCCTTTACCTTTTCTTTATCCTATCTGGGTCCATCGGTCCGTTCGGTCTTAGCTGCATTCATATGATTCAAGCAAGAATGAGCCTAACTAGCTCAGCAAGTACAATAATTCTGGGAAAATAGCATGCTTGAAACATAGGAATAGTATATCTTCAATAACTGAACAATAGCTATGAAGTACTATCTATAACTCAAAATAACACTTCTTTTCATTCAAAACATTTTACAACAACAATATTCAGTAAAACATCAATTCCGGTTCAAGACCATAAGCATATCATAAGTACTTTGAAAAAGGACGTCCTGGCACTAAGTTTGTAAGTCCGGCATAGCTTACGAGCACGTCTAGGTGATCAGCCTATAGTACTCTATGTTGATCAACACTACATTCATTAAACGTGTATACGTTTAAGTTGTGGCAACCTCACATGCCTGTCGTTTGACGATAAAACATTTTAGCATACTCAGACTACTTTTGAAAACCACAACAATATTAGTTTGGTAAATTCTTATCAACACCAGATAGAATAATATAGCATACGTCTAGCTGAAAGGATTGGCTTTGACTTCCTCAAACATTAACTCATTTGAAGAATACATGATTCACAAAGACTTGTCCAGATCGAACTAGAACAAGGGTTAGAGTACTTGCCTTTAGCGTCTGCTTATAAATATAATCCAAGCACTGTAGGTCTTTAAGGTCTCTACATTAGATAATAACATCATATAGAACATTAGGTCATGAATGATCATACATGGTTCCTAAAGAATCTTACCCTTCTTCTCAATCTAAATACGTATTAGATTTGTTCTTAAAGGTTCCGGCTTTCCATTACGACATTCTTACGTTCATAAGTAATTGACTTAATCTTAACCCTAAGTGTTCATACTTGAGGTTTAATATGTCTTAACAATGTTTCATTATGATATTTAATTAAGTGTTCATTCATTACAATTCATGTTCAATATGTAAACCTTTTTCTTTATCTAGGTCATGAAATTTGGTACTGCGCTTATTTTGGCTATTACACTAGGTTTTTATTGCTGCTGCTACCTCTTATTGCTCAAAAACCCGGACTTTGTATTTGCATGAAGTTTCTTTTGTTATGTGTCATCTTTGTCGGCCTTGAGTTTGCGAAATTTGAGGCTCCCTTTGTGCCATTTAAATGACTTGGAGTCGTCCAGTTGTGTGACTCGTGCCCGTAAATGTTTGATGATTTTTTCAAAGAATGAGATTCCCGGACTCGTAACTTCTTCGTTATAAGTCCAAATTGGCTCATTCAAGAGCCTACGGGTCACAAATTACGTACTCTATGCGTTCACGCAAGAATTTTATCTATTTTACTTCGTTTGCTAAAATTTCACCTATTAGTCCATTTTAACGAAAAAGATAAACGTTCATGAACGTTCAGCGCTCGTTTCTTCGTTCTAAGTCGGAATCCGGTCATTTTTGAGTCTGCAACTCTATAATGCCAAATATGACTTGTCTCCATCGAAAACAAACGTTTACGACTTCAAACACAAAATACGACTTCCATTCCGAGAATTTCACGAATTCGACGATTATCATCCAATCGTGTGAATTCTGGCGAAACTTCAATACTAATCATTCTAAATGGATTTTAATCAACAAATAAACATTTCAAGTTACCTATTACACTCACTTATCATCAAAGTAGGTTTTGACTTATTCTCATAAGTCAATGACTTATTCAACTTATTAACTACAAATTTTCATGCTTATAACTTACTATGAACTTAAGTCCATCAATCAATGTTCTCATACTATTTTGAACATACTAACATCATATGACAAACATATGGCAAGTTCTTCACAAGCTCATCAACTTATTTAGGTTCAAGTTGCTTATTCAACTTATTCGGCTTAAGTTCATTCATCAATGACTTATTACATGTTATCATCAAACCATCCCACTTCTTTATCAATCCTATCATAGAAGAGATAAAGATAATAGATATGAGTCTTACCCTTGAAGACTATTACTTCACTTCACTTTGGAAAATCTAGCAAAAGTTGAAATGGCTTATAAGTGCTTATGTGGCTTATTCTCTCTACCAAGTAAGTTGTTTATCTTGAGAGGAGTTGGATGAAATTTGAACAACCAACAAATGAAATGAAGCTTGGTATTTATAGGCAACTCAAAGTGAGGGCACTATGGACATTTAGGCCATCCCACCTCCTTAGTTAACCTCCTCAACTTCCACCTCCTTACTATTCATAACCTAGCAACCAAGTAAACTTGCTAGCCACAACACTTGCTCATCACATAAATTGTTTGCCCATCAAGTCTACCCACTTACACTTGGATTGGTCCATGGATCATGTCCAATTCATTGGGCTTGCTAATTAATCTAGCTAATTTCGTATTGGGCTTATGCTAAAATAATTTGGACTCATGACTTATCAAACACTTGGGCTTGAGTTTTACTTTCTATTGGACTTCTATTATTAAGCTAATAATTCTACAAGTCCATTACCTTTAATTAAACAACTTAACATAAATACCTCACGTATAATTCTCGTATGCTAGCTCGTATACTAATTCGTAATATACGTTATTTCATTCTCCATACACAATAGTGTAATACATCATATTATACTCACGTTCATTACCTCGTATAATGTATACGTATCATACGATTACAACTTTCTTTCCTTAACGCTTAATAAACCTAACGTTTCCAAATTAAGTCTGCATGCGAAATATTACATTTTTCATACTTAGATTATTATTACATAATCCATCTCGTCTTGATATTATAACGTTACGTATTTCACGGAAGTTCAAAAGTATTTTTCGAGCGTTAAACGGTGAATAGTATTTTTTGTAAACTTACTCGGAAAACTTTTATATTCGTCTTGGAAATTCAAACACTTTAATTCATTCACGTGGTTCAAATACTACGATGTTCCGACGTTTCTAGGTTATATAACGATATACATCTTATTAACACATATAATGACAAATAAGATTATTTTATTCATTATTTAATTCTTTCAAATATTTTATAAAGGATCCAAATTTCTCGGTCGTTACATTCTTTCCCCCTTATAAAGATTTCATCCCCAGAATCTTGCCCTACATTACTCAAACAAAAGAGGGTAATCCGTCTTTATCTTCTCTTCCAATTCCCACGTTGCTTCCTCGACATCGTGGTTCTTCCATAATACCTTTACCGATGATATTACCTTGTTTCGCAGAACTTGCTCTTTACTATCGATGATTTGAATCGGCATCTCTTCATATGTTAAATCCTTCTCGATTTGAATAGGCTCAAATTCTATCACATGCTTGTAATCTGGTTTGTAAGGACATAGCACTAAAATGTGAAATACATTATGTATTCGCTCTAGGTCTGGAGGTAACTGTGACGACCCCAAAATAGGTCCATTCCATCCAACCCATTCTGAGTCGCCAAATATATTGTACAAAAACAAATACAACTTCAGTAATACAATTGTCGTGCAAAATACGACAACACATATACTGTGAGTTTAAATACAACTATTGTCTAATAGGATGATAAAAACTCAAAAGGGGTCCTCATAACAATTATTGATACGCTATTTCACAGAATAGTGAGGACTACTAATGCAACCATCTGGACCGTCAATCCATTCCCCGACTAGTTCCAGCTATATTCTCATTTCCTGAAGAGAACAGTGAAAGAAAGGGTGAGCTCAACTAGCCCAGTAAGAAAATATTATGACTAAGATAATATACAACAAATTATCATTCTTCAACAGGAAAAAATCTGATAAAATATAATAGACAACAAGTTTTAGATCAACAACTACAGCGGAATAAGCAATCCATTAGAAGAGTCAAGTAGAGAAAGAATTCTACTATCTTCTAAGATTTAAAAGTTCATCATCAATATTTTATCCTCAGAACAACAATCAATATACATCTTTAATCAAATATTCATCTTTGCACTATGAGCCAAAGATATTCATTTATATCACCGGTTGGTCGTGTTCATCTCAACACATGTTCATCTTTGCACTACGGGCCAAATATATTCATTAGGTAATCATTCATCTTTGCACTACAGGCCAAAGATATTCACCAGTTAATCATTCATGTTTGCACTACAGGCCAAAGATATTCAGTAATATCATCATTTAGGACTGAGGATGATGAAAAAATATTTTAAAGAAAACGAATCCAGTGAAACAAAATAACAAATATTAGAGATTCGTATTACAGTTTATCCAACATCAATAATACTCCATAATAACCATTTTTGAAGCAAAATTCAAGAATAAAGATCAAAACATGGATACAATCAAAGATAGTAACCATAATAGACATCTTGGACAAAAAGAAGAAAATTTCAATTTTCGGTGAATAGTGTCGTATTCGTGAATAGTGCCGTATACTTGAATAGTAACCCCAACACAAAAAGTTCCAAATTTGATAAAAAGTTCAAACCAATATTTCGGCATAATGATATTGAAGAAAATAATATCATTAAGAAGAAATAACATCCCTTACCTCAAAAAGACAGTACTTCTGATTGGAATACTGGATATAGTGCTGAAGGAACTTACAGCGTATAGCAACACTCAAAGTATCAAAATACTCACAAGAATACGCTCAATACTATAGAGAGATAAAGAGCGAGAACTTGTTTCTGGTGTGATTTTCAATTCTAACTTAGCCCTCTATTTATAGGAAAATGTTATCACGCCGAAGCAGACTTGACCTGCAACCTGATGGGTTTACCTGCTACTATTGCCACCCACCACATTTGAAATAAAATTCAGCACATTTCTTCACTAACCATAAGTGGGGCCCACTCAATTCTAGAATTTTCCACCAAAATCATTTATAAACCTAATTTCTGAATCACTCACCTCTTAAAATTCATAACAAATTATACGTTAATTTTTAACGGTTCAAAATTTGTGGACATATACTCAACTTATATATGTATAACATATCCAAAAATCACAACGATCCAACGGTCAGATTAAAAATTGTTACTCACGCAATATATCTCAAGTACAGTGATTTAATTTTTAATACCTCCATTCCGACATAAACACCTCAACATTAATTCTTTCAATTATATCCACATAAAATAAATATATCCATCAATTATATCCACATATAATAAATATTTCCTTATCATATAAATCAATAATTAATTATTCACAAATAATATTACAGAATCATAATTATGACAACCAGACCGTTCCCAAGAAAGAGGGGGCTTTCCGATAAGGATTTCTCCTTATTGGCGCGCAATTAGGTGACCAAACCTCTCCTTGACAGAACTTTCTAGACATTGCCAATAATGCTATCTAATAATATTATTCCAAATAATATGAATTATTGATATGATAATGGAGATACTGTGCTGTGATAATTATTAAAACAACAATAATATAAAATATCAACGCAGAAATTATTGAACGTAAGGATCAATAATTCAATAATACTGTGCAATACCGTGTGCTACTGTGCAACCACGCATATTACTGTATTTTAACCATCGGGTATTCCAACAGTCTTAACGGTAACAACTACGCCGTTATTTAAAACAACCCAAACTTTGTCATTTTCTTCATCCGACAGTTATCCGTTATGGGGCCCACAAATGGCTGCGTCGTCGTACGAATATTCCCCGATAGAAAGAATATTCCACGACCAAGCAAATATTCCCCAACACAATGAATATTTTATAACCACTAGCTTATTTTGCAAAATTTGCACATTTCACCCATAACCAATGTATTATAACAAATTAACACCTTATTATTCATAATAATAATTAGAAGAAATTCGATTTTATTTATAATAAGTTGGGGTCTTACAGTAACGCTACCCTATAAGCTACCTCACCTACCCGTTCTAATACCTCAAAAGGTCCTAAACCTTGGGCTTAGTTTTCCCTTCTTTCCAAAGCGTGTCTTTCCTTTCCAGGGAGATACCTTTAGAAATACGTACGAGCCTACCTCAAACTCCCTATTCTCTTGATGTAAAGTATGCGTATTTCTTTTGTCTATCTTGAGTTGCTATGAGACGCATACATATTAACTTCACCACTTCTGCTGTTTACTGCATCAATTCTGGTCCTAGCATTTGGCGTTCTCCCACTTCATCCCAATACAATGGTGTTCTGCATTTTCTTCCATACAACGTTTCGTACGACGGCATACCTATGCTTGCATGATAACTGTTGTTATACGCAAATTCTACTAATGGTAGATGATCATCCCAACTACCCTTGAAATCCATGACGCAAGATCTCAACATATCTTCTAACGTCTGAATTGTCCTCTCGCTCTGTCCATCGGTTTGTGGATGATATGACATACTCAACTTCAACTGCGTCGCCAAGTGCTCTTGAAGACTTCTCCAAAAGTTTGATGTGAATCGTGGGTCACGATCTGACACAATCGAAACTGGTGCTCCATGTCTGGAAATAATTTCCTTAACATAAATTTTCGCTAATTGATCTAAGTTATACTTGACTCGAATTGGCAAAAAGTGAGCCAACTTTGTCAACCAGTCCACTATTACCCAAATCGCATCATACCCTTTCTGAGTAGTCGGAAGTCCCACCACAAAGTCCATCGTGATATGCTCCCATTTCCACTCCGAAATCTCCAATGACTGTAACAAGCCACTTGGTCATTGATGTTCGGCTTTAACTCTTTGACAAGTCAAGCACCTACTCACATACTCGGCTATTTCTCTCTTGATGTTCGGCCACCAAAAACTCTGTCGAAGGTCTTGATAAATCTTAGTACTACCAGGATGAATCGAGTACCTCGAACTATTAGCCTCTTATAATACTTGCTCCTTTAATTCCGTCTCATTCGGAACCCAAATTCTTCCTTCAAATCTTAAAAATCCCTCATTATCAAGATTAAACTTAATATCTTTTTCAGTGGTTAACCGATCCTTCATCTGGTCACACTCAACAGTTTTGAGCTGCACCTCCTTGACTCTCTCTACGATGGTAGATTGTATCTCCGTCGCAAAAAGACTCTGCTCCGCCTCACTTGGCAACTTCACCTCCAACTCCATCCTAGCCATCTATGTTATTAACTCAGTTTGAGCCGTTAACATAGACAACTTCTCCCGACCCTTTCTACTCAAGGCGTCGGTCACAACATTGGCTTTTCCAGGGTGATACAGGATTTCACAGTCGTAATCCTTTATCAACTCCAGCCATCTCCTCTGTCTCATGTTCAACTCCTTTTGTGTGAAAATATATTTTAGACTCTTTTGGTCCGTGTATATCTCACACTTTTCCCCATAAAGATAATGTCGCCATATCTTTAAGGCAAGCACCACTGCGACTAGTTCCAGATCATGAGTAGGGTAAACTTTCTCATAATCCTTCAACTGCCTAGATGTATACGCAATGACCTGGCCATGCTGCATGAGCACGCAACCCAATCCTTTATGTAAAGCATCACTATAAACTACGAAATTTCATGTGTCATCGGGTAATGACAAAACAGGTGCTTCACTCAACCTTTTCTTCAGTTCTTGAAAACTGTCTTCGCATTTCTCAGTCCATACATACTTCACCATCTTCCTCGTCAAGTTAGTCAACGGAGTAGCTATCTTTGAAAAATCCTGAATAAATCTCCGATAGTAACCCGCTAACCCTAGGAAACTCCACACCTCGGTTGGCATTTTCGGTTGTTCCCAATTCATCACGGCTTCCACCTTCGTTGGATCTACTGAAATCCCCTCATGGTCAATGACATGACCTGAAAATTATACCCTCTCTAACCAAAATTCACACATAGTGAACTTCGCATATAAGTTTTCCTTTCTTAGTGTCTCCAACACTATTCTCAAGTGTTCAGCATGATCTTCTGGCGTCTTAGAATAGACTAGAATATCATCGATAAACACCACGACGAACTTGTCCAAATATTATTTGAACACTTTGTTCATCATGTCCATAAATGCAGCAGGTGCATTAGTCAACCCAAATGACATCACCAGAAACTCATAATGACCATAACGAGTTCTGAATGCTGTCTTTGGCACGTCTTCATCCCTAACCTTCAGCTGATGATACCCCTTCCTTAAATCTATTTTGCAAAAATATATTTCCCCCTTCAACCAATCAAAAAGATCATCAATCCTAGGCAACGGATACCTATTATTTATCGTTAACCTGTTCAACTCTCGATAGTCGATACAAAGCCTTAACGATCCATCCTTCTTTTTGACAAAAAGTACTGGTGCTCCCCATGGCGAAACACTCAGTTGAATGTACTTCATGTCTAACTGTTCTTGTAACTGCACCATCAACTCCTTCATCTCCACTGGCGCCATACGATACGGTGCCTTGGAAACTGGTGCCGCTCCTGGCACAATGTCTATTACGAACTCGGTCTCCCTATCTGGCGGAAGACCCAGTAACTCACTCGGAAATACATCCATGAACTCACTTACTATAGGTATTTGTTCAATGGTCGCTCCCACCCTCTGGGTATCAACCACATGACACAAATAACCTACACACCCCTTCCTTAATAATTTCCTAGTTTGTGTCATGGTAAGACAACACGAACGTCCCGACGATTTATTCCCGTAAAATATTACATGAGATTGAATTGATGTTTTAATATTTACGCATTTCTTTTGACAATCTATAATTTTCCCATGATTTATCAACCAATCCATTTAGAGAATTACGTCGAATTCTCCTAACTTTATCGGTATCAGATCTACCGATAATTTACAACCTCGAATGTCTACGCAACAACTCCTATGAATATCTTCAATAGGAATTATCTCTTCGTTTGCTACCTTAATATTTAAAGGTATAGGCAATTTTTCGGGAAGTAATCCTAATCGTCTAGCAAAATCACATGCGATAAACGAATAAGTAGCACCCGAGTCAAACAGCACGTATGCATTTAAGTCGTTGATCGGAATAATACCTACAACTACGTCCCCCGAAGCCATCACGTCTTGGACGGTCATATTAAAGGTACGGGCCATCGGCCTACCCAGCTGCGCTGGACCCCCAATAGTTAACGTACCACTATTGGTGCCCCTATTTCCGTCTGTCCCCTTCTTTGGGCAGTTCTTTGCCATGTGGTCAGTTAACCCACATACAAAGCATCCATGGTTCTTCTTCGGGCTTGCACAGTTTGGCGCAATATGCCCCTCATGTCCGCATGATTATAACATTACTACCTTACCTTTGAGACAGACTCCTAAATGAGTCTTCCCACAGGTTTTGCAAGCCTCCATCCTCCTCTTCAGGTCTCCTTGTTTCACTCCAGTATTCCCAGAGCTAACTACCTTCCTCTTATAACCTTCGCCACTCCTACTGGCACCCTCGTTCTTTACTCCCCCGTCCACCTTCCCCTTGATTTTCTTATCCTTGTGGTATTGGCTCAACGCCTCACTACCACCTTCGAAAATTATTGCCTTCTCTAAAATGATTTCAAAGGAAGTACTTTGGAACACAGAGATATGGTTATAGAGCCAGGGTTTCAAGCCCTGCTCAAACTGTTGAGCCTTCCTCACCTCAGTATCCACTTGATGTGGAGCGAACCTTGCCAGTTCATTAAACTTGGCATCATACTGGGGAACTGTCATGTCCCCTTGTTTTAAATCTAAAAATCGTATCTCCATCCTTCCCTGCATGCTCGTGGGAAAGTAGTTCTCATAAAATATTTCCTTGAACCTCACCCACGTTATAACATCTATTCCGGCCCTAGCCTGATTGGCCTCCCACCAAAAGTTGGCCTCTCCCTTCATCATGTAGGTTGCAAAGGCAACCTTCTAGGCCTCATCGACATTTTCTATCACAAATGCTTTCTCGATTTCCTTCACCAATGTTTGGGCTTCGATAGTGTCCGTAGTTCCTTTAAACTCCAGCGGACCCACACTCTTAAAGTCCTTAAATGTAGTAGCTCGTATTACACCAGAATTTACGGGGATGTTAGCCCCAGTTCTATTAAATGTTGCGTTTAATAGATTTACGAACTCCTGCATGGGGTTAACCGGACCTCCCTCTGGTTGATTTGTGTTCGCACCCTGATTACGTGGTACTCTTCTTGGCGGCATTTTGCTGTTACAATAAACACATATTTCGTTATTATTCATTTCCTGTCACTTAGTTATTATTCAATGTTAAACAATAACTTAAACATTCATTACTCAACATTTTTCGAAAAGGACTTATATTGATTCCTTGTAGTATAATACTACATCGGTTACATAACACAGCCTAAGCTTAATACATTACTTTCCCGCAATTGCTTTCCAAAAATTGGGATTTACAAAAGACTACCCTTGATTATACAAAAGAGGGTTTTACGTCGCTACTAGATACAAAAATATGTACATATCTAATTACTCTAGCCACTACTAGATTACATTTGCCTTAAGGCATTCTCAAAATCCACCTTGGCAAGACCGACGATAATATCACGGCTGATAGTATGCCGCATCTGCCCTGCTTCGACGGGATAACCGGCCACCTGCAGCTGGAAATCCTCATGAGAACTCCTATTGATATAGGACATTCTTCCTATCTTCTGCTTCTTGGTCTTTAGCTCCCCCCGAGCTCAAAGACCTCTTGTTTTAACTCATGGACCTTGTCCTTAGCCAACACCCTTTCATCGTGCTCCTGCTCCCACATGGACTCCACGTCTGTCTTATCCTCTATAACAGCCTGGAGCTCCGCCTTCAACTCCTTAACCTCCCGACAGTAGTGGATATTTTTATCCAAGATCGACATGAACAAAGGATATCATGATTGACTCACGGAGTCATCTCGCTTCGCTATTTCTACGGGATTGAAGGACACTACCTCCACTTCTTCTTCCAACATGTCGTCGAACACGGACATGAAGTCTAGGCTCTCCGAGTCTCCAGACTCAACCACCACTATCTCAGGATCTACTGCTATAGGGCTCGGTAAAATCTCTACCTGATTAACCGATCCTTCACTGACTACCCGCACATCTCTATTTTCTCCTGACATCTACAACAACACGAAAGTTTGACTAGTACACGTTAGTAGAATAATAAAAACACATAACATATATAATGCAATTTTATATGGTTACCTTCCATCTTTTATTCTTTGACTTTTCTTAAGGTTATGACTTAAGGTTTTATTTCCCCCCCCCCCCCCCTTAAGTTTTATAACCAAATGCTTTGATACCAACCTGTGACGCCCCAAAATCCGGGTATCTTCCAACATGATAGATGGTGCTACACGGTGCTACAGCTCACATAAACATTCAATTGAAATGCCTCAAAAGAACGGATATGTCTTATATATATAAAAAGAATATTTACATTCCCCAGGGTCTTTCCAACCAATACATTTGTCTTTGTCATAATATCAAATATTATTCTTACAAAACATATACTATTACATATGTAATCTATGGGTTCGCCTTCACCTTCCCTTTATCCATGTCTGGTCCATCGGTCCGTTCGGTCTTAGCTGCATTCATATGGTTCAAGCAAGAATGAGCCTAACTAGTTCAGCAAGTACAACAATTCTGGGAAAATAGCATGCTTGAAACATAGGAATAGTATATCTTCAATAACTGAACAATAGCTATGAAGTACTATCAATAACTCAAAATAGCACTTCTTTTCATTCAAAATGTTTTACAACAACAATATTCGGTAAAACATCAATTTCGGTTCAAGACCGTAAACATATCATAAGTACTTTGAAAAGGACGTCCCGACACTAAGTCCGTAAGTTCGGCATAGCTTACGAGCACGTCTAGGTGATCAGCCTATAGTACTCTATGTTGATCAACACTGCATTCATTAAACGTGTATACGTTTAAGTTGTGGCAACCTCACGTGCCTGTCGTTTGACGACAAAACATTTTAGCATACTCAGTCTACTTTTGAAAACCACAACAATATTAGTTTGGTAAATTCTTATCAACACTTGATAGAATAATATAGCATACATCTTGCCGAAAGGATTGGCTTTGACTTCCTCATACATTAACTCATGTGAAGAATACATGATTCACAAAGACTTGTCCAGATCGAACTGGAACAAGGGTTAGAGTACTTGCCTTTAACGTCTGCTTATAAATATAACCCGTGCACTGTAGGTCTTTAAGGTCTCTACATTAGATAATAACATCATATAGAACATTAGGTCATGAATGATCATACATAGTTCCTAAAGAATTTTACCCTTCTTCTCAATCTAAATACATATTAGATTTGTTCTTAAAGGTTCTGGCTTTCCATTACGACATTCTTACGTTCATAAGTAATTGACTTAATCTTAACCCTAAGTGTGCATACTTGAGGTTTAATATATCTTAACAATGTTTCATTAAGATATTTAATTAAGTGTTCATTCATTACCATTCATGTTCAACATGCAAACCTTTTTCTTTATCTAGGTCATGAAATTTGTCATTGCTGGCCATTATTACACTAGGTTCAGCAAAGATTGCGCTGCCACCTCTTATTGCTCAAAAACCTTGGGACTCGGCATTGCGGTATGAGTCTCTTTGTTATGTGTCACTTGCTTGAGTTTGCGAAGGGTGAGGCTCCCTTTGTGGCTGTGGGGCGCCTGGCTAAATGACTTGAGTCGCGTGGGCATGTAGACATCGTGCTACGTAAATGTTTGATGATTTTTTCAAAGAATGAGATTCCCGGACTCGTAACTTCTTCGTTATAAATCCGAATTGGCTCGTTCAAGAGCCTACGGGTCACAAATTACGTACTCTATGCGTTCACGCAAGAATTTTATCTATTTTACTCCGTTTGCTAAAATTTCACCTATTAGTCTATTTTAATGAAAACGATAAACGTTCATGAACGTTCAACGCTCGTTTCTTCGTTCTAAGTCAGAATTCGGTCATTTTCGAGTCCGCAACTCTATAATGCAAAATATGACTTGTCTCCATCGAAAACCAACGTTTATGACTTCAACCACAAAATACGACTTCCATTTTGAGAATTTCACGAATTCGACGATTATCGTCCAATCGTGTGAATTCCGGCGAAACCTCATTACTAATCATTCTAAATGGATTTTAATCAACATATAAACATTTCAAGTTACCTATTACACTCACTTATCATCAAAGTAGGTTTTGACTTATTCTCATAAGTCAATGATGTGATGCCCCCAAAATTAGGTATACATCACCCATCTTGGGTCGCCAGATACATGGTATAGAATACAAATACAAACTAATTATACAACAGTCGTGTAAAATACAACAAAACATATGCTATGAGTTTTAATACAAATATTGTCATCTAGACAATATCCACACTCAATGGAGTCCTCATTACATTTATTATCACACTATTTCACAGAATAGTGAGGACTACTAATGCACCATCTAGGACCGTCACTCTGTTCCCCGACTAGTCCCAGCTACGTTCTCATTTCCTGAAGAGAACAGTGAAAGAAAGGGTGAGCTCAACTAGCCTAGTAAGAAATATTATGACTAAGATAATGCAGAATAAATTATCATTAGCCTTCAACAGTGTTAAACTGATACAATATAACAAACATCAAGTTTAACTGCAGTGGAATAAGTAATCCATTAGAAGAGTCAAGTAGAACATAATGTCTACTATCTCCTCTAGATCAAAAGTCCATCATTGATATTTTATTCCTGTAATACTCATCAACAGTTCTTTATTATACTCAAGATAAATAGAACTTTCATCACTTGTCTTCACCTGAACCACCAAAGATGTTAGTTAAATTCATAATTCATATTTATAATAATGTGAATTAACAGTTCCTTCTTGCCACAAAGGCTTAATAGAACGTTTACTCAATATCTTTACCCCAAAGGCTTAAGATGTTCAAATGTAATAACAATGATCATACCAATCAGTTGTCTATCTTTGCACTACGGGCCAAAGATATTCAACTATAAAACCAATGGTCATGATCATACCAATCAATTGCATGTCAGTGCACTACGGCCAAAGACATTCAATTGTTAACTAATGGTCATGATCCTGCCAATCACATCATTGAATTATCCATGCACTACGACCAATGATATTTGTTAGTATCACTAGTGGTCATGATCATGTCATACACCGTCCATCTTCGCACTACTACGTCAAAGCTATCAAACAACAGATCATCTTTTGCACTACAGCCAAAGATATTCAACAACATATCATCTTTGCACTATGTGCCAAAGACATACAAATGTAAAACCAATAACCAACAGTATAATAAAGAATGGAATAATAAAAGAATTTCACCATGTATGCAGTACTTCGCATAGAAAGGTTATTCCAACATAATAATAAAGAATGGAATAATAAAAGAATTTCACCATGTATGCAGTACTTCGCATAGACAGGTTATTCCAACATAATAATAAAGAATGAAATAATAAAAGAATTTCACCATGTATACAATACTTCGCATAGACAGGTTATTCCAACATAATAAATAATAAAGAATGGAATAATAAAAGAATTTCACCATGTATGTAGTACTTCGCATAGACGGGTTATTCCAACATAATAATAAAGAATAGAATAACAGAAGAATTTCACCATGCGTGCGTAATCCGCATGCATGGAGTTATTCAAATGTAATAATAAATAATGGAACAGTCATGCGTAATCGCACAGACAGGATATTCCAACAGAATAAATAAGAATGGAATAACAACAGAATTCATCATGCATGCGATAGATCGTACAGACAGGTTATTCCAACAAAATAATAAATAATGGAACCAGGTCATGCGTAAACGCACAAACAGGGTATTCTGACAGAATAATAAAGAATGAAATAATAGAAGAATTTCATCATGTATGATACCGCGATAAAGCAAAAGTTATTCAACATAATAATAAAGAATGGAATAACAGAAGAATTTCACCAAGTATAGGGTAGCCCGCGTATACAGGTTATTCCAACAGAATAATAAGAAATGGAATAACAACTCTTACGAGTATTGAAAGAAAATAACTCTCTTCGTGAATACGAAAGAATAATACCCCTTACGAGTACAACAAATAATATCTCTTACGAGTACAACAAATAATATCCCCTACCTTTGAAAGAAGAGTATTCCGACTGGTAGGGCGAGGATATACTCGAAGAAAACTTGCACTACGCTCAAAGCTTTCTTAAACTCTAAAGAAATACACTCACGATTATAGAAGAAGAACTCTCTCTATCGTTTCTTTCTCTAGAGTTTCAGTTTCATAAGAAATAATGAAGGAATGAGCTTCTATTTATAGGAGAATTGACTGAATAGTAACTAATTCATGAACGGTCCAGATTGATTTACTTTTAATCGGACGGTCAATATTTAAAGCAAAATCTTTTAAATAAAATATAATATATTCTATTTATAATCTAATAAAACGAATAACTTTATAAAAGTATTCATTTTTTATATAAAAAGATTTTACTATGCAAAATACTATCGGAACATTATGCAACACTATACATAATAAAAATAATATATTCTATTTATAGAATAACTTTATAAAAGTATTCATTTTATATAAAAATCTTTTTCGCTTTTCTTACATTAATAATACCAATAAAACAAAACTTATCACCTTTATTATAATTTCAACCAACTATTCGAAAAATTAGCACATCTCTTCATGGAATAATATTGTACTAAAATGATTTGACCGAAAAAATATATTTTTTCGGGTGAATAGTTCCCGTGAATAGTACTTCGTGAATAGTACCACCGTGAATAGTACCCCAGAGCACAAAAAAGTGTCCCAAATATCCGAGTGAACAATACTAGAGTGAATAGTAATCGGGTGAATAGTAACCCGTGAATAGTAACTCGTGAATAGTACTCCGACATGAAAAATACCCCAAATACCCGAGTGAATAATATTCGGGTGAATAGTAATTTAGGTGAATAGTACTCTGACAAAAAAAGTGTCCCAAATACTTGAGTGAGCAATACTAGAGTGAATAGTAATCGAGTATTTTATGATAACTTGTCTACTTTGAAAAATTTTCACATATCACCCTTAACTTTAAACTGTTATCAATTTAACTATTTACCAAAATAGAAAAATTGAATACTTTTATTTCATAAAATTCGGGGTCTCACAAATGACTTATTCAACTTATTAACTACAAATTTTCATGCTTATGACTTACTATGAACTTAAGTCCATCAATCAATGTTCTCATATTATTTTGAACATACTAACATCATATGACAAACATATGGCAAGTTCTTCACAAGCTCATCAACTTATTTAGGTTCAAGTTGCTTATTCAACTTATTCGGCTTAAGTTCATTCATCAATGACTTATTACATGTTATCATCAAACAATCCCACTTCTTTATCAATCCTATCATAGAAGAAATAAAGATAATAGATATGAGTCTTACCCTTGAAGACTATTACTTCACTTCACTTTGGAAAATCTAGCAAAAGTTGAAATGGCTTATAAGTGCTTATGTGGCTTATTCTCTCTACCAAGTAAGTTGTTTATCTTAAGAGGAGTTGGATGAAATTTGAACAACCAACAAATGAAATGAAGCTTGTTATTTATAGGCAACTCAAAGTGAGGGCACTATGGACATTTAGGCCATCCCACCTCTGTAGTTAACCTCCTCAACTTCTTCCTCTTTACTATTCATAACCTAGCAACCAAGTAAACTTACTAGCCACAACACTTGTTCATCACATAAATTGTTTGTCCATCAAGTCTACCCACTTACACTTGGATTGCTCCACGGATCATGTCCAATTCATTGGGCTTGCTAATTAATCTAGCTAATTTCGTATTGGGCTTATGCTATAATAATTTGGACTCATGACTTATCAAACACTTGGGCTTGAGTATTACTTTCTATTGGACTTCTATTATTAAGCTAATAATCCTACAAGTCCATTACCTTTAATTAAACAACTTAACATAAATACCTCACGTATAATTCTCGTATGCTAGTTCGTATACTAATTCGTAATATACGTTATTTCATTCTCCATACTCAATAGTATAATACGTCGTATTTTACTCATGTTCATTACCTCGTATAATGTATACGTATCATATGATTACAACTTTCTTTCCATAACGCTTAATAAACCTAACGTTTCCAAATTAAGTCCTCATGCGAAATGTTGTGTTTTCCATACTTAGATATTTATTACATAATCCATCTCATCTTGATATTATAATGTTACATATTTATTGGAAGTTCAAAAATAATTCCCGAGCGTTAAATGGTGAATAGTGTTTTTCATAAACTTACTCGGAAAACTTTTATTTTCGTCTCAGAAATTCAAACACTTTAATTCATTCACGTGGTTCAAATACTACGATGTTCCGACGTTTCTAGGTTATAGAACGACATACATCTTATTAACACATATAATGACAAATAAGATTATTTTATTCATTATTTAATTCTTTCAAATATTTTACAAAGGATCCGAATTTCTCGGTCGTTATAGTATCTATTGACCCGGCGAATACAAAGTTGGGAGCAACCGAAGTCAGTGACCAAAGTACGTAGCTTTCTGGGCTTAGCTGGTTATTATCGAAGATTCATGGAAGGGTTTTCTCGAATCACTACTCCGTTAACTCAGCTGACTCGGAAAGATACAAAATTCGCATGGAGCGAGGAATGCGAGAAGAGTTTCCAAGAGCTCAAGAGGAGACTCATTTCGGCACCTGTTCTGACAATACCATCTGGTTCGGATGGATTTGTTATCTACATCGATGCTTCATGCAAAGGGTTAGGATGTGTTCTCATGCAACATGGGAAAGTCATAGCCTATGCCTCGCGACAACTCAAAGAATATGAGAGGAATTATCCTACTCATGATTTGGAGTTAGCAACAGTCATTTTCGCATTGAAGATCTAGAGACACTACCTGTATGGGGAGAAAGTGGAGATTTATACGGATCATAAAAGCCTCAAATATTTCTTCACCCAAAAGGAACTCAACATGCGGCAACGACGTTGGCTCGAGCTATTGAAAGAATATGATCATAAACACAAATGCCCATTTTGTACAACTTACAAAGGATGGAGATATAGTTAAAGGCTCCAATTACTGATGAGTGGGATTTATACCTGCAAATCAGATACTTAATGACTTAAGTAATTGCCTGAATTCGTAGTCTTTATATAGTTTTATATGATTATAGTGTTATTGTGTTTAATTGACGCAATGCAGAGCTTATCAGGTGTTTTCCAGCTTTCAAGGGCAAAACGGTCATTTTCCATACACTGGCACCGCAATGCCAATGCCTAGTGTTAATCTCGCGCCGCGACGCCACCTCATGGACACTGCTGACATCACCTCGCGTTGCAGCGCCACTCATCTCAGATTGGCTTGCAAAGGCAGCATGAGCTCTCGGTTTTCCTAACTTACGGCACCGCGCGGCGCCAACCATAATGCTATTGCTTTCATGGCGGCAACATGAGCTCCGGTGTCCAAGCAAAAAGGGCTTGTGTTTGACCTAGCTAAGAAAGGAAAACATATATAATGGAGGGCAGCCACTGCATAATAAGAGACAGACATCCTATATCATATTTTCACATAGATTAGCTTAGTTTTTAGTTTTTCTTTGTAATTTCTCTTTCTTTCCCTTAGTTGATGTATGTACATATAGTTTAGGTAGAATTAGGGAGAAGTATATTTTTTTTTGGAGCACAAGGGCAACGAGTGACACGGATTGGAAAGCTTGAAAGGAGCGGATTGCTTGGTGACTGAAGGGCCTTGACAGAGTTCCTTCTTTTCCATTTAATTCCTCTATTATTGTAATCCATAAATGTTGTCTTATTTGCTACTTGTATTTGGTTTATTAAATAGGAACTGATTATTAGCTCTAAGGTTATAATGGATCCCTTTGTTATTTGAATTAACTGTCTTTATCTCTTTGGTTGGCACCATATGATTTGGGTTAATATATTTGTGCTTTATGATTCTTGCTAAGACATTAGTGATGATTTTGGTAATCTGCATGATATCGACAGAAGAATTGTAGATTTACACCAAAATATATTGGCATGTGATTGTGGGTTTCGACTGCATAAGTTGTGCGTAGAATAGACATATCTCTGTGCGCCACGTGCGACCTAATTGAGAACCTATGCTTAAATCCTTGTTATGATTGATTCGCATAGACATATGTAGGATTGCATCTAGCTTGGACGTTCCTTTCTGTTATGTTCCCTTTAGGGTGGATCTGGAGAGGATATGTTTGTGCATACCTCGACAGAGGTGCATTAGCACCTGTGCATTCTCGGTCGACAAATCGTCATGACCATTAAGACCAAAGAGAGATAGGATAGCTAGTTTGATGAAACATAACACGCCAGGTGTTCGACAGAATGCTTGTGTGGGGGTGAAGTTGTGACCTTAGCTTGTATTTCCTTAGATTTCCATCCCATATCCACTTACTTGCTTTTTTAATTAGTTAAATAGATTAATCACACGTCCATTTACTGTTGTTCGAATAAGACTTTAGCGATACATAGTCGGTATTTGGTAAATATTAGTCATAGTTCCTCGTGGGTACGACACACTCCTTATCACTGTATTACTTGTTAAACCGCGTATACTTGCGCGTGTTTAGTGATCGGTTTTCCGACCAACAAGTACCAACGTGATGATATCAAATATACGAGTAGAACCAACTTTAATCGATAAAGTTAAAGCTGCTCAAGCTATGGACCTGGAGCTGATGCGTATGAAGAAGAAAGTGCAAGAAGGTGCTATTCCAGAAGTAAGAATCGATGAAGAAGGAATACTTCGAGTCAACTCCAGACTTTGTGTTCCTAACGATTCTGACTTGAAGCATAAAATCATGATGGAGGCACACAACACACCGTTTGCAATCCATCCTGGGAGTACCAAAATGTATCATGATCTTCGACATACATTTTGGTGGAGCAATATGAAGAGAGAGATCGCGGAGTTTATCTCGAGGTGTTTAACTTATCAACGTGTAAATGCGGAGCATCAGGTGCCAATGGGTCCATTGCAACCACTTGCAATTCTGAAATGGAAGTGGAAACACATTACCATGGATTTCGTTACGGGTTTTCCCAAGGTTTCTCAAGGCATAGATGCGATTTGGGTTATTGTTGATAGATTAACCAAGTCTGCCCATTTCTTGCCTATACGAGAGACTTATTCCCTTGAACGTCTTGCTCGTATGTACGTAAATGAGATTGTGAGATTGCATGGCATGCCAGTATCCATAGTTTCGGATCGTGACCCAAGATTCACTTCACGATTTTGGGTTAGCTTGCAGAAAGCTATGGGCACGGACTTACGATTTAGTTCGGCATACCATCCTCAAACGAACGGGTAATCAGAAAGGACGGTTCAAACTCTTGAAGATCTATTAAGATTCTATGTCCTAGATTTCAAAGGGAGTTGGGATAAGTACCTACCATTGGTGGAATTCTCCTACAACAACAGTTATTAGGCAAGTATACGGCTTTATTCGAAGCATTGTATGGACGAAAGTGTCGCTCTCTAGTATGATAGGATAAGGTGGGAGAAGCAACGTTGTTTGTACTAGAATTGGTACGTATGACTACAGAGAAGATCCAAATGATCCAACAATGTATACAAACGACACAGGATCGACAAAAGAGTTATGTGAATCTTCATCGAAAGGACGTGGAATTTAATATTGGAGATCATGTATTGTTACGTGTTGCTCCATGGAAGGGAGTTACAAGATTCGGGAAGAGAGGAAAGCTCAATCCACGATTTGTTGGTCCATTTAAGATTCTTGACCGAATATGAAATGTTGCATATAGACTCGCATTACCTCCAAGCATGTCTCGTGTTCATAATGTTTTTCATATATCTGGGCTTCGTAAATATGTGAAAGACCCAAACCACATTATTGAGTTAGAACTAGACAAGATAACTGAAGATTTAACGTACAAGGAGGTATCTGTCAAGATCTTGAATAGGAAGGAGCATGTCCTACGCACAAAGGTTATACCACAAGTTAAATTTTTATGGAGGAACCATGCTATTGAGGAAATGACCTGGGAGTTGGAATCGGAAATGAAAGTGAGGTACCCTCACCTTTTCGAAACACCAGGTACGTACGTTAATTTCGAGGACTAAATTTCATAAGGAGGGGAGATTGTAAGACCCCAACTTTTTATAAATAAAATCGAATTTCCTCTGATTATTATTTTGAATAATAAGGTGTTAATTTGATATAATGCTTTGGTTATGGGTGAAATGTGCAAATTTTGTAAAATAAGCAAGTGATTATTAAATATTCATTGTTGTCGAGGAATATTCTTATTATCAAGGAATATTCATATGCCGGTGCATCCATTTGTGGGTCCCATAACGGGAAACGGTCGAATGAAGAAAATGACAAGTTTGAGTTTTTACAAATAACGGTGTAGTTGTTACTGTTAACAATGTTGGAATACCCGGTGGTTAAAATACAAGATTTCTGGCGTGGTTGCATAAAGATACATTACCGGTATTGCATAGTATTTTTGAATTATTGATTCTTATATAAGAAGGCACTACTCGATAATTGTTACAGTAATTAATGTTCAATATTTTACTTTATTGATTCAATAATTGTTACGTTGATATTTTATATTATTGTTGTTTCAATAATTGTCACTACACAGTATTTCCCATTATCAGATCAATAATTCATATTATTTGAATAATATTATGAGATAGCATTATTGACAATGTCTAAGGAAGTTCTATCTAAAAAAGGGGTTTGGTCACCTAATTGCGCGCCAGTAAGGAGAAATCCTTATCGGAAAGCTCCCTCTTTCTTGGGAACGACCTGGTTGTCATTATTGTGATTCTGTAATATTATTTATGAATAATTAATTATTGATTTATATGATAAGGAAATATTTATTTTTTTGTGGATATAAATGAAAGAATTAATGTTGAGATATTTTATCAGTATTTTGTCGGAATTGAGGTATTAAAAATCATCCGTATGTGAATTTCGGTCATTTTCTGTTTGTAATTTAGAAAAACTTTCTTCTACAAAGTTGTAGAGAATTAAATTTCATATGCAAATGACATAGAATTCGTATTTTTTTTTAATAAAATGGCTATTTATTATGAATTATTGAAGTTTCAAAAATAAATATTTTTATTTAAAACATTATGGGCCCCACTTTTGGTTGGTGTGAAATTTATGAATTTGGTGGGCCCCTGTAAAGCCCCCAAATCTGGGTACTTGAAATCTGAACTCGGTGCTTCACGATATCATTTCTATGAGCGAAATAATACTAATAATAATAACAATAATATGAATATCAAACTTAATTTACATATGCATCAGAGTCTACTCCCAGGTACGCGACCTTTAAACATTCATTTACATGATACTTAATAGTTATCATTGTCTTAATAAAGTCATACTATTACATAGAATACCAAAAATTTTATTTTGTTTGCTTTCATTTTCCTTTGTTTCTGCATGACCCTTCAGGTTGATCACGATTGGCTGAAAATATTTAAATTAAGCAAGGATGAGCATTTGAGTGCCCAACAAGTAATAAACATTATAAATATAAATAGCTGAAAGAATTAAATATTTTCTTTATACATCACTTCTACAACGATTCTATAGTTGTGAAGTAAACTGATCCGATAATAATAACATAACAATTCTATCTCAAATTTTTGAAACTATGTATTGACTATAAATGGGGTTTAGGTGACATACTATGAACATTTTTTTAAATTTTCGATAAGGTTTAGCAGAACTTCATCTGCAAACCGTCATAACTTACGGGCGCGAGGGCGATCATCCCAATGTGCCCTGTATTGGTCAATACTACATGCAAGAACGATATTATCGTTCACTCTGTTCGCCTTGAGCGCATAAAAGTTTTTCCTTGTTCGGGATGATCATACTTAGTCTAAAATCCGAACAAAAATAATTTGATTAGATACAAAAAGGTTTTATCATATTCAACGATATTTCTAAATCTGTGTCTAGCTGGTCAAATAGCTTAAAGGTATATATATATATATATATATATATATATATATATATATATATATCAACAAGTGTTTAAATACAATGATTATCCAAGTGAGGACACTTGTATAACCATATTTCAAAATTAACGAACAGAATATATATATAGTTATATAATATAATATCATTTTGATAAACAATGATCGGATATAATATATACGACAATAGGGTTAATAATCTAGTACAATGATAATATAAATCTGAAATTTTCTTACTCATGTCCATTGCATAAAGGAAATGCAAAGTTAGGATACTTGCTTGGTCTGCGGCTTATAATACATAACTTAGTTTTATCTTTTATATCACGACCTATCATTAATAAGATCATTCATTCGATTAGAATAACATACTATAACACATAGCACTGCTTATTGCAGTTAGCACATAACCTAATCACATTGGCACATATATTCAACAGTCATTGAATCACAAACAAACATAAATACCGTCAAAATATCTAAGTTCAGATCAATTTTTAAAACATGTCGGTGTACCGACGGCTTTATCGGGTAATTATCGAGTCTAAGACTCTATTCTGTAGCTCAATATATGTAATTATCAGTCATATTATTTTTAAATGACTTATAATAATTTCACTACAAAAAAATGGGCCTTCAGCAACAACCGATTTTCGTTGCTAAAGGTGCCAAATTTCGTTGCTAAAGGGTTTTGGCAACGACTTTACTGTCGTTCGTCTTTTCGTCACAAGAATGATAGCGTTGCTAATTGTTCCATGAACGAACGATTTTTTTCGTTGCCAAAAGTAATATATTTTGCAACGAAATTTGAATTTCGTACAGAGACATCGATCATTTAGCAACAAAATGTATTGTTGCAGAACAATTAAAATGTCGTTGCTAAAAACTCCATTTCGTTGCAAAAGGCTACTAATTTGCAAATTTAATCGAATTTTTTTTTTTTTTGCAACCACCATGCATTTTCGTTTGTAATTGACACTCATTTTGCAAACGACATTTTCGTTCATAAAGAAATTATGAAAATTGTTGCCTAAACTTGCTTTTCGTTGCTTGAATGTAAACTTTTTAGCAACGATTTTCATTGCTGATTATATTATTTGGCAACAACATTATGCTGAATCAGCAACGAAAATGTTTGTTGCTGGTTATTTTTCAATAGCAACGAAAGTCGTAGATTAACAACATTATATGTTGCCGTTTCTTTATATGTGCAACGAAAGTTGATATGATTTGCAACGATTAAAAATGTTGTCTTTTATGTTAGTTTTAACAACAATATCCTCTCCGTTGTTATTAGGTTAATTTGTCGTTGCCAAATATTATATTTTTAATGCCATTAGCAACGAAAATTTATTGCTAAATGTATAAAAAAATGTTACTATATTAAAACTTGTTCAATGCTTTGGTAACAAATTATATTGTTGCCAAATCAAAGTTTGACATTCTTTTTGTGTACCTGGCTGACTCAATGTCCCCATACAAAATAATGGCAAAAATACAAAAAACTAAAATATTATTAACTTAATAAAATCATCCACTACATAATCAATCACTATCTTTACAATTAACCATCTAAAGCTACCACAGTTCTTCAATCAAACTATATATCTACATAAATATAGAAAGCACTCATTGTTGTTTAAAATCAGAGATAAACGCAACAAACTTATATCAAAATGAACCATGCAATTCTTAATCATAATATTAAACAATAACATTCGAGAACAAAAAGAAGCCCCTTAATGGCCCAAATCAAAAAACATCAGTTGGTAACATAGTTAGATAATTTTGCATAAGCTGCAAAACTCAAGAAGTTTTGAGCTTAAGAGAGTATTTCCTTCTAAAAATGATAAGGAACGATAATCTCATGCACTTATTTCCCTGTTTTAATCCTGCAAGCCTTTGTCACAATGGTGTTGCAAGTCCTATAGCAGCAAGTAGAAGAACTAATCAGAATTCACATATGATAAGGAGCAAGAGTAATCCACAATTACCTATTAGTCCTTATGCTATTATAAACACTCCAAGACATTTAATTTATTTGTAACAAAATGCAGCTTGAAATATTGCAGCTAAATTTAAAATTAACTTACTCATTGAGGTTAAAATCAAGTAATATTACTAAGAAATCCGTTGAGATTTGAAACTACCTTGAGAAAGCCAACTCCAGCAGGTAGAATCAACGGCAATACTGGACTTGAGACGAGCAGATGCAATGGCACTGTGAAGTGGCATCATGGACTCCACGCAAGCTTTTCATCATCACTTTGAGCATAAATTGATTGCAGGGTGAAACGTGTAACTGGAATTCCATCTGAATGCTGATGATCATCCATAATAATCTGATAGAAAATATTATTGACTAGTATGAGAAATGCCATCATGAAAAATACATTAGATTTGCCAGCCAAGTTCTATCCAAGTGAATTTGCTAACATGCATAAGAATGATCTTCATAAATTATGTCTATATCACTGAAAATGGGAAACTTTATGATGCTCCTCTTCCATTTTTATGTTAACCAAACATCTCTATTTACTAAGCACAACAAAAAATAACCCCCACCTTTTCCCTTGTAGTAGGATCTAGCATCTGGAGGATTTAAGATGAGGAGAATTAAAGAAGCTTATGAAATGAAACCCCCACCTTTTCTCCTTAGGTTTTAGCTTAGTGAGGCTCATAATTTGATAAAATAATTTCAGCCTAGACACTAATAATGCCTCTATAGTCTGCACAACATTGTCTTAACTAAGTAAAACGCTAAATGTTTACTTGATACCGACATACTGCATTCAGTGTTGTGAAAACATTCATACTAGTGTCACTATTTAAAGTAGAAAGCACTCTCATAGGTTTCTGCATGAATATCAGAAGGAAGCAGTGAAATCCTCTGTCATATATTGGAGTCTGTCCCAAAATCCATCTTTTTACAGTATTTCAAATGGAATAGGTATCTGTAGGCATTTATTATATCTCCGTGTTTCTGTCCAAAAGAAAATCTTTTCTATTATATTACATAACTATGTTTCCACCTGAATAAGTTCCATTGGGTTTACCAACATTTGTATTTCTAGAAATGCAGTCGAACCAATATCAGTGGGTAAAAATTTGCATTTGATTATGATCAGGGTCACTGATGACAAACCAAAACAACTGCATAGAATTTAATACCTTGTAACCAAATAGTTCACAGCATGCCCTTCTGAAAAATGAGATTCTAACATCCAATAAAGCAGGTTTAAGAAAGGAATTCAAAGATGAAATTCATTAAAAACTAAATTGACAATCTATTCCTCTCTGTCCAATTTTGTAATTCACCAACAGCACAATACACCAGGATTAGGTAAGAAGAACATAACACAACCACAAGTTGTTTTTGCAAAGAGGCCAAAAGACGGGTAAAATGAAAATGAAAGAAACTAAATTATACATATAGGCAAATTCAGTAGGACTATGAGACTAACCATTTTAGTTTAGGGTCAATGAAACCAGGACCCTTCTTCATGCATCCAAGGTATGTTTGAGTGTGAGAGCGTTCTTTAGCCAAAAGAAGTGAAAGCCGATCTAACAATGATTCACAGACCAGGGACTAAATTATTGCATGCAAATGAAAAGGCAAAGAAGTCTCGTGAATAAGGATGTGGAAATATATAAACTCATGAATTTAATCACCGGGCCTCAAGTTAATGTCATCATCAGCTTTAACATAAAAATCAGAATCATAAACTGCATAGGCAGCTCTGAAGAAGGCTAACCTGAAATGAATATGCAAGTACACATGAGTATCAGACTATGTACCAACTGAGAGCACGAAGTCATCAAATTCTGCCACCTCCTTCCTGAGCTCTGACATTTTTGCTTTATCCCGTGTTCTACCAATAATAAATCTAAAGGCCAACCCAGTGGCTTCTTCCAAGCTGCCAATCAATTCGAAGAGAATGATCAACCAAAAAACAACAGCACAAAATTGCATAAGGCATACTGAAATATAGGTTATTTCACCAGTACTTGAACAACTAAGCTTTTCACCCTCTCATTTCTCATCTTACAGTACTTCTACTAATTTTGTGTCTGCAGTCTGCACCTAAAAGACTGTTCCATAACCTTTTTTTTAGCCATATAATAGAGATCGATAATTATTTAACTTTATATATGTACACATATAAACAGAGAGTTTTATTTGTTTCTCTCACACAAAAAAAAATAAAGAAATTTAAGTGAAACGGGAACTGAAATATACCGTTGAAGGCCTTGGTGATCAGAGGGCATCCAAGTCCGGCGAAGTGATCGTGGCCTTCCAGTAGACCCAAATCCAATTTTAATCCAGTTCACAGCAGCACCAATAAGTCAAGTTCTCACCTTTCCTCGTGTTTTTCTAATGTTGCAATTTGCTCTTTCAGCTGCAAAATCTTTCCAGATATGTAGGAGTCAACCAGTGTCCCAGCGTCAGCTGAATAGTTCACAGAACACCATTCAGATCTATGACTCAATTTGCAGGTATTAAGCACATTCTATTTGAGAAATTTAATAGCACTAAAACAATCAGTAGATACTGATCCATCTACAAACCCGGCTCGGCTTGACTTAGCTCTATTTATCAGCCTCTAAAATACCACACACAGTTGATTTTGGAGTCCAACTTGATTGACCCTCCACTGTAAACTAATACCAACCCTCCTGAAAGAAATACCATGACAATCAAATGGTAATATATATATATATATATATATATATATATATATATATATATATATATATAATTCAAATCCTGATGGGGGAGACATGACTTCATCACATTCAGAAATAAGACCTTCCATGGGTATGAAATCAACAAGCAATCAATCAATGACATCAATGAGTAACCTTGGCCTTTAAGTCGAGCAAATTATTCACCTTGATAGGCAAATTGACAATATCATGCTCAACAACAAACTCACAACCTCCAACATAGCTCTCATCAATAGCGCACATCTCCCCCTTCCCGTAGACATGCCGATGAAACATTCTTTTTACATTTTAATTTACAAAAAAAAGTAAGATAAAAAAACATACTTTAGCATTTAATGGCATGAAATACTTTCTCTATAAATGAAAGGATAAAATTCTTGATTATATTTCTAAATATATCCAGGCTAGATAAACATATCTTTGATAATTGTTCCAAAATCTCCAAACAGGTAGCAACAGTTCTAATAATTCCAAACAAATAAAAGAAAAGTAATCAATGCTAACATCAAAACCCAAGATTAAACAATGTATGCCATAAATAAACCACCGCGCAACAATGTCAACAAAATAACCAAAAAAGACCCTTAATTTATAACCACCCCTTAGAACCACATTTCGAGAGGAACAAAAGAAAAGTGTGGACTGGAGTGAGAGAGTTGTTACAAAAGATAAAATAATTCGATTTGTAACCCATGCACAAAAAGCCTTCTAAATCTTTAACAATGAAACCCTTGTTGAGCATTTGGCCACAATTTCCCCCAATTTTCCCCTCATCCAAAAAAAAAGAAGGAAAATTGATGTCTAGAGAAAGAAATAAGGAATACCCAGCGATGAGACGGTAGCCGTCCTCATAGCGCTGCTGATGACGACCAGTGCGGGCCACCAATTCAGACATCTCCGTCTGGTTTCTTCAGGAACCGATTGACGTTCAAAACCTAAATACCAAATAAAAAAAATAATCAATTAATAAACTAATTAATTACTCACATCACACCATCAAATAAACCAGAAGAATTGGGGAAAAACTAGGGTTTTAGCGATTGGATGTACCTGGACTTGAGCGGTGGGGGTGAGAGAATTGAGATTGTCGGTGATAGAAGCAATGGTGCACATAAAAACCTTTTTCACCGCCACTTCCTCCCTCCTCCTCCTTGTTCTCCTCCGTCCGCCGCTCCATTAAGTGCAGGGGAATCAAAGGAACTGATTTTGAATCAATCGCTAAAAGCCTCTTCAATTTTAAGTTTCTAAAGTCAGATCCCCAAATTTTTGTCGACTGGACTTGAAAAAAATGTTAAAAGCTTACGGCACATTTTCAGATTTAAATTAATTAATTTAACAACAATTTTTATAAATAGAAAAAACTTTATTTTTTTTTTAAAAAAAAAAGCTTTAATTTTTTTAAAAAAGATTTTATTTTTAAACGAATATTTTTTAAAAAATAAAAATTTCAACGACTTTCGTTGGGAGTGAAGGCTCTCGCATATAATTTGGGAAAAACTCCTAAAAGCCATTTGAACTTTTGGATTTTTTTGGCTAAAAATCAGAAAGGCAACCAACGCAATTTTTATTTTTTATTTTTTAAAAACGAATTAGCTTCTATTTATAGAAAAATATAGTTTCGATAATTGTACGTTTTGGGGCTTGAAAATTTCAGTACAATACCTCTAACTTTTCTTTCATTTATAATTTAGTCCTGCAAGTATTATCAACCTTGCACCAACTCCCCTAATAGTAAATAATGTGAATCAATAGTTCAATTATGTGAATCAATAGTATAATCATGTGAAAAATACGAATTACAATATAGTACCTCCATCTATACCTCTATTTTTAACTTAGTCATGCAAGTATTATCAATCTTGCACCAACTCCCCTAATAGTAAATAATGTGATTCAATAGTACACATGTGTGAACAAATAGTTATATAAGCATGTGAATTAGTAGCAATTAATTGCTCATTTATCCGATAAATTACCTGATTTATCAATATAACCCCTGAACATCAATTATCATCGGAATAAATGTCGATTTTCACTAACACAAACAATTCCAACATAATGAAACTATTTTTATCAAAATATAAATTTTGAAATTCGAAGTTTGATTTTTCCGAAAAAGTCAACTGTTGACTTTTTTGACCAAATAGTGAATCCGAAAAATTTTATGTTTATAGACTATTTTTACTAATTTTGTCGTTAGGACTCAAATATCACGTCTGCGTCTCCAAATTCAACTCAGACACAACATTAATCATTAATATTATAACTCACAATATTTATCAACCGTGTCGTTAAGGAAAGATGGGGCTTTCCAATAAGGATTTCTCCCTATCATGCGTTAATTAAGTGACCAAATCTCTCCTCGATGTAACTTCAGACATTGTAAATATTGCAATTTATAATATGAATAACTTTGTCGCCTCAAGTATTGATTTAATAAAAACATTTTACGCAGATGATATTGTGACAATAATTGAATCAATAATATGATAGATATGATGCAAAGAATTCATCGTGAGCAATAATTGAGTATAAATGAGTGACTTCTCACGTAAGCATCAATAATCAATACTGATGTGCTACTATGCAACCACGCCAGACATCGTATTTTTAACACAGGGTGTTTCAATAGTTAACGGTAAAACTTTCGCTGTTATTTTCATAAAGTATTTTTGTCGTTTTCTCAATCCGACAATAATTCCATTGTAGGGGTCCACCAATGATTGTACCGTCGTACGGATATTCCCCGACAAAAAGAATATTCCCCGACCAATCGAATATTATATAACAACTTGCGTACTTTGCAAAATTTATAAATATTACCCACAACTATAACATTATATCAAATTCACACCATAATATTTAAAAAATTATTTCGAGAAAATTAAATCTTTATTCATAAAATCTGGGGTCTCACAATTAAACTTTTAAATTTTCAAATTACCTCATTAAACAAATTATTATTTTGAAATTGGGTCATTCCGTTAAAAAAAATAAACGGACGTTAATTTTTTATCGACAAAACTAATGATTTACCTACTATAGTTGGCACGTTTTACTGATTACACCATTGAAGTTTTAATTTTTTAAATTACCCCATTAAACTAATTAAAATTGTATTATTTTAAATATTTTCAAAAATAATTATTATTTTCAATAAAAGTATTAGAAACTTTATTTTTTCCATAAAATGAGTAAACTTTAGTTTTTCTTTTTAAAAAAGTTTATTTTTTGAATCTATATATTTATAAAATTGTACTCATTTTTTAAAATATGAAAATATTTCCAATTGTTTTCCCTGAAAATAATATTTATTTAAAAAATTATTAATTTCTTTTTTAAATGAATTAGCTTTTTTATTTATCTTTTACTATATTTTTAGTTTTTGTTTTTCAAATTTCTAATATTAAGAATGGTCATTCATTCTCGCTAAAAAAATTAAGTAGACATTAATTGAATTTAAAATCACTTTAATTTTTTTGAATCTATATTTTATGAAACTTTACTCATTTTATGAAGAAAAAAAAAATTCTAATAATTTTTACTGAAAATAATAATTATTTTTAAAAATATTTAAAATGATCAATTTTTGCTTAGTTGGTTTGATCATTTGTTTAAGGAGAGTGGAAGGTTTAGAGTTCAATTCTTAAGGAAAGCATTATTTTATTTTATTTTTTAAAAGCGCTGTGTTTGGTAGTGTTTTTTATTATTAGTACTATTATAATTATTGTAATAATTATTATTATAATAATAATAATAATAATAATAATAATAATAATAATTAATAATAACAATAGTAATAGGAATAATAATAGTAATTATAATAATGATTAATAACAACAATAATAATAGTAGTAGTTATAATAATAGTAATAGTAATAGTAATAATAATTATAATTAATAATAACAATTATAATTATTATTATAATTATAATAATAATAATAATAATTATAATAATAATAATAATTATTATAATAATAATAATAATTATTATAGTAATAATAATAACAACAATAATAATAATAATAATAGTAATAATAATAATAAAAATAATAATAATATAACAACAACAACAACAACTTTAATAATAATAATAATAATAATAATAATAATAATAATAGAAATTATAATAATAGTAATAATTATAATTATTATAATAATAAAATAATAATTATAAGATTAGTAATAATTATTCTAATAATAATAATAAAATTAATAATAATAGTAATAATAATAATAATAATAATAATATTAAATATAATAATAATTATAATAATAGTAATAGTAATAGTAATAGTAATAATAATAATAATAATAATAATAATAATAATAATAGTACTAATAACAATTATAATAATAATAATAATAATAATAATAATAATAATAATAATAATAATAATAATAATAATAATAATAATAATAATAATAATAATAACAATAACAATAATACTAAAGTTGCACCAATGGTATTAATAGATAACTTGTGATGTTCCAGCGGTCAAATGACCAAAGTTCCAAATGATAGGTCACAGGTTCGAATATGTTTCGCATTTGGACATAATTTTAAATACTAAATATGAATATTTTTGACAATTCTAAGAATCATAGAATATGGTCTTACAAAAACATGCTTATTGGGATTATCTTAATTTAAGGCAACATTTTAATAGTCGTTACAAAAAGTTGTATAAGATATGCAACGAAAATAAAAATTATTTAAATGAATGTCAGAAGACCCCAACTTATTATTAATGAAATTTAATTTTTTCTATTTATTATTTTGAAATAGTAAGGGTTGATTTGATTAATGTGGATAGTTATGGGTAAAATACTTAAATATTTTAAAATAAGCAAGTGGTTATAAAATATTCATTCATTGTTGTCGGAAATATTCGTTTGGTCGTGGAATATTAAATCTTGTTGGGAATATTAAATGCGATGGCTTGTGAAATGTGTGGGCCCCATAACTGAAAGCGATTGGATGAAGAAAATATAAAAAAATAAGTTGTTTAAAAATAAGGCGTAGTTGTTACCAAGTAATATTGTTAAAATACTAAATTTGGTTAAAACACAAGAAGACACTTCAGGTATTGCACCAATTATCGATTCTTACGTAAGAAGGCACTACTCAATAATGGTTACGGTAATTCTTGCTCAAGATTTTATTAATTTAATAATTGTTGCGTTGATATTTTATATTGTTGTTGTTGTTTCAATAATTGTCATTTACACGTATTTTTCATTATCGAAGAAATAATTCATATTATCTGAATAATATTATTAGATAACATTATTGGCAATGTCTAGAAAGTTCGCTAAGGAGAGGTTTGGTCACCTAATCGCACGCCAAGAAGGAGAAATCTTTATTCGAAAGCCCCTCTTTCCCGGAACGGCACTGGTCACGATTTGTGATTCTCGTAATTTTTTGTGAATAATTAATTATTGATTTATATGATGAGGAAAATATTGATTTTATGTGGATATAGATGGAGAAAATTTTAAAATGACAATTGTTGAAAATTAATATTTTATCTTTTTTTCGATAAAATAATTCATTTAAATATATTATTTTAATAATATAATAATGGTGATATTTTTACAACGAATGTGGGATATATGAGTATACGAGGAGGAAGAGTATTTTTGTTACAATAAATGTTTAAAACATGTTAAACATAATAAATTGGACCCCATTTATTCAATTTGAAATTTGATTATAGCACCGTAAATTGCCCGTTTGTGGATTTGATTCAATTTACATTTGGAATTTGAAAAACTTTCTTCCGAAAAGTTGTAGAGAATTGAATTTCCTATAAAATTTGCGAGATTTGAATTTTTTGATAAAAAGGCTATTTATTACTTAATTATTGAAGTTCAAGCTCAAATAATTGATTTTGGAAGTTTTAATTATTTTTATTAAGAAAAACGTTTTTATTATTTTTGGCACATGTGTGGCTGAAGTTTGGACCAGATTTGTGTGCATAGGAAATTTGATTATATATATTATTATTATATTAAATTTTTCGCTTTGGTGTTCTAAGCATTTTCCTATAAATAGGGTGCTTAGGTTAGAATTGAAAATCACTTTTAAACTGAAGTTTTCTCTCTATATTATCGAGCGTATTCTTGTGAGTATTTTGAGTATAATTTGAGTATTGCTATACTGATTGCAAGTTCAAGTCATAGCTTTATATCCCGTGTTTCCGCTAGTAATCTTGATCTTTCGAGGTAAGAGATATTATTATTTTTTCGTAATGATATTATTTTTCAATATCATTATCTTTGAAATATTGATCTCAAGTTTTATCAAATTTATAACTTTTGGTGTCTGAGTTACTATTCACGATACTAAGACTATTCACGATACTCTGATTATTATTCACTTATCACGACATTATTCATCGAAAAATGAAAATTTTCCTTTTCGTCTAAAATATCTATTGTGGATACTAGCTTTGATTGTATCCATGTTTTGATCATTCTTGAATTTTACACCACTATGATTATTTTTGAGGTATTTTTGGACATGGATAAAACAAAGTACGAATCCTTAATCCTTAATCCTTGTCATTTTGTTTCACTGGATTCGTTTATTTAAATGATGATATTATTGAATATCTTTGGCCTGTAGTGCAAAGATGAATGATTTCTGATGAATATCTTTGGCCCGTAGTGCAAAGATGGACAGGTGTTTAGATGAACATGACCAACTGATGAATATCTTTGGCCTGTAGTGCAAAGATGAATTTTTGATTCTAGATGTATGTTGATTGATGTTGCAGGGATAAAAGATAGACGATGGACTTTTAAATTCATACATAGAAGATAGTAGTTTGCATTCTCTACTTAACTCTTCTAATGAATTATTATTTACGCTGCGAATATTGATTTAAAATTTGTTGTCTATTGTATTCTATTAGATTTTTCCCTGTTGAAGACTAACGATAATTTGTTGTATATTATCTTAGTCATAATATTCTTCTTCGGGCTAGTTGAGCTCACCCTTTTCCTTGTTGTTCCATTTTTCTTCTCGGGGAGGCGAGAATGTATGCAGTACTAGTGGGGTATGGAATGAAGGTTCTAGAGAGTTGTTTAATAGTCCTCACTATTTTTGTAAAATAATGTATCAATAATTATGATGGGGATTTATTTGCGTGTGGATATTGTGCAGATGGCAATATCTCGTATTTAAACTCACGATTTATATGTTGTAATAATAAAGTTGTAGTTGTTTACGTACTACCATGTGTTGACAACTTTCGAGAATGGGTGATGTATACCTATTTTGGGGCGTCACGGTTGGTATCGAGCTTAGTATATGATCTCCGGCGCAGATCGGGAATAGAATTAGGAGGGAGAGACGAGTAAATCCTTCGCTAGTGTGTCCTACCTAAGCTTATTTGTTAGTTGGTCAATATATAAGGATATTATGTGATATATTGATTTCGTTAATTAACCCTTGTTTTATGACGGTGATTTGACAATGTCGTCGAGAATATTAACAATGGAAATGAGACCATGGAGACGCTGTACTCACCAACGAGGAGAAGCGTAACAGTGGGCAATGTTCCTCCCTGTGAACAACACCACCGAGCGAGATGATGAACGAGGGATGTTTAGAAGCTTTTTGCGATTCATGCAAAAATCGACGAGGAGGAGACTTCGTGTTCAAAATACAGGAGGAAATGATAGCAATTCATGGGTTGTCACACAACCAAGCGATTCAAAGAGTTGGGACCACTGAATTTAAGGGAAAGCGGATCCGATCGTGGCGGAAACATGGGTCAAGCAAATTACCAAGATATTCAATGTCTTGGGATGCACAGAGAACAGAAGGTTCCATTCGCCACCTTTATGTTCCGTGGCGAGGTAGACTCGGTGGGAGATCGTGAAGCGTACCCATCCAACCTTTTTCAAGATGTCTTGGGAGACGTTTGAGAAACTATTTAATGACAAATACTTTCCGAAAGTGTTCGTCTATATGAAGGAAGTGGAGTTCTTGATTAGAACAAAACAACATGGCGGTGTCTCAAGACGAGGCAAAGTTTGCAGAGTTATCCGTGTTTGCACCTCATTTGGTGGAGAATGAGGAACGATGACGCGGATATTTCGAGAGGTTTGAAACCCAAAGATATGACAATATCTCATTTCTCATAAATTTTCTCTCTATTCGGATGTTGTTAATGTGGCTCAATTGTTAGAGCGAGATAACGAGTATGTTCAACCGAGGGACCATAACCGAGGATCGTACTCAGAGATAGCGATCGATAGAATAATGATAACCAAACGGAGAAAGAAATAGACGGACAAAAATGGTAACCACTCTGGTGGTAATCATGGCCATGAAAATAAAAGAAGCGAGTCGGAGGAGATTTTAAAAGTGGAGATTTAACAACGACCATGTGAAGACGGCGGTCAAGCAAAGAATCGGTTCTAAGGGAGGAGAAACCACCCCATTATATGCTACAAATGCGAAAAGAGGGACATATTAGTCCAAACCGCCCACAACAGATTCAAGGTATGCTATAATTGTGGAAAGGAAGGACATATCGCTGAGATTAGACGGTAGCGAAACCTAGTTCGCTGGGACGGTGACTCAAAAGATCGTCCCAAAAAGTCAAAGTCAATGATTCCTAGAAGAGCGTTTGTTGTGACTGGTCATAATGCGAGGAACCCAAACGAGGTGATCACGGGTAAGCTATTTATAAATTCTTGCGAAGTTTATACCTTACTTGATACCGGTGCTACCCATTCATTTATCTCTCCTGCTTGTGCTCAACGTTTAAACTTGACTCCGGAGAAATTAGACTTTGACCTATTTGTGAAAACTCCGTTAGGAGAGAAACTTTCATCACATCCACTGTTTATAAATCTTGTTTGATTCAAGTTGGCACCATCACCTTACCTGTTGACCTTATCTTTTAAAGATACTTGCTTTTGATGTGATTTTAGGGATTGATTGGTTAACTACTCATCATGCCAAAATTGATTGTTTTTGAAAGGTTGTTAGTTTTCATATTCCTAACCAACCTGTTGTACGAATTCAAGCAACTAAACCATTAAAATCAATCACTGTCATATCTAATCATAAAGCTATTCATTTATTGAAAAACGGATGTCAAACTTTCTTAGCCCATGTTATGGATTTGAATAAAGACACGTCAAATTTGAATAATATTCTGTTGTTATTGATTTTCCGACGTATTTTAAGAAGAACTTCCCGCCTACCCCGTAAGCGTGAAGTTGAATTCTTTATTGATCTTGAACCCGGTACAAAGCCCATTTCTAAAACCCCATATCGAATGGCTCCTATTGAACTTCAGGAGTTAAAGGTCCAACTACGTGAATTGTTGGACATCCGGTTTCATTCGCCCCTAGTACACATCTCCTTGGGGGTGCTCTGTTTTATTCGTAAAGAAGAAAGAGACGGAGTATGCGACTTTGTATTGACTATCGGGGAATTGAACCATGTCACCATCAAGAATAGGTATCCTCTACCTCGTATTGATGACTTGTTTGACCAATTGAAAAGGGCACAATTCTTTTCAAAATCGATCTTCGCTCGGATATCATCGGTGAAGATTAGAGGCGAGGATATTCCAAAGACCGCCTTTAGAACTCTGAGACGGGCATTATGAATTCTTATTCATGTCTTTCGGACTGACTAATGCTCCTGCGGCTTTCATGGATATGATGAATCGAGTATTCAAGGAATATTTGGATCAATTCGTTGTTGTCTTTATTGATGACATCCTCATATATTCCAAAAGCCGTGAAGATCATGAGCACCATTTGAAGCTGGTACTCCAAAGGCTTCGTGAAAACAAACTATATGCCAAATTGAAGAAATGTGAGTTCTGGCTTGAGGAAGTAGCATTTCTTGGGCACGTGGTGTCGAAACATGGAGTATCCGTGGACCCGGCGAAGATTGAAGCAATACAAAGTTGGGAGCAACCGAAGTCGGTGACCGAAGTACGTAGCTTTCTGGGTCTAGCTGGTTATTATCGGAGATTCGTGGAAGGGTTTTCTCGAATCGCTACTCCATTAACCCAGCTAACTCGGAAGGATACAAAATTCGTTTGGAGCGAAGAATGCGAGAAGAGTTTCCAAGAGCTTAAGAGGAGACTTATTTCAAGACTTTTCTAACAATACCATCCGGTTCGGATGGATTTGTTATCTACAAATGATGCTTCGGGCAAAGGGTTAGGATGTGTTCTCATGCAACGTGGGAAAGTCATAGCCTATGCCTCAGCGACAACTTAAAGAATATGAGAGGAATTATCCTACTCATGATCTAGAGTCAAGCAATGATCGTTTGCGCTTAAAGATATGGAGGCACTATCTATATGGGGAGAAAGTGGAGATATATTCGCACCATAAAAGCCTTAAATATTTCTTCACTCAAAAAGAACTCAACACGCGGCAATGACGTTGGCTCGAGCTATTGAAAGACTACGACCACACTATTCAATACCATCCTCGAAAAGCGAACGTGGTAGTGGTGACACGTTGAGTAGAAGATCATATGCGGAATGAGTGCGATGATGTCAAGTATACGACAGAGCCAACTTTAATAGAAAAAGTTAAGGTTGCTCAAGCCACCCACCCGGTGGCCGATGCGTATGAAGAAGAAAGTACAAGAAGGAGCTATTCCTAAGCTTAAAATTGATGAAGAAGGAATACTTGAGTCCACTCTAGACTTTGTGTCCCTAACGACTCGATTTGAAGTACAAGATTATGATGGAGGCATACAATACACCATTTGCAATCCATCCCGGAAGTACTAAAATGTATCGTGATCTTGACATATATTTTGGTGGAACAATATGAAGAGAGAGATTGCAAAGTTTATCTCGATGTGTTTAACTTGTCAACGTGTAAAGGTGAGCATCTAGTACCTAAGGGTCCCATTGCAACAACTTGAGATTCGAAATGGAAGTGGGAACATATTACCATGGATTTCGTTCACGGGTCTTCCTACGGTTTCTCAAGGCATCAATGCTTTATTTGGGTTATTGTTGATAGATTAACCAAAATCCGCTCATTTCTTGCCGATCACGGAGACTTATTCCCATGAACGTCTTGCTAGTATATACGTGAATGAGATTGTGAGGTTGCATGGCATGCACAGTATCCATAGTTTCGGATCGTGACCCAAGATTCACTTCAAGATTTTGGGTTAGCTTGCAAAAAGCTATGGGCACGGATTTACGATTTAGTTTAAGCATACCATCCTCAAACCAGACGGACAATCGAGAGGACTATTCAAACTCTTGAAGATCTATTAAGACTCTGTGTCCTAGACTTCAAGGCGGTTGGGATAAGTATTTACCATTGGTGGAATTCTCCTACAACAACAGCTTATCGTGCAAGTATAGGTGTGGCTCCATTCAAGCATTATATGGACGAAAATGTCGCTCTCCAATATGTTGGGATGAGGTGGGTGAAGCAACATTGTTGGGACCCGAAGTTAAGACGTATTATCACCGAAAAGATCCAAATGATTCGACAACGATACAAAGCGGCACAAGATCGACAAAAGAGTTATGCGGATCTTCATCGAAAGGATGTGGAATTTAGTGTGTGGGGATCATGTATTGTCATGAGTTGCTCCATGGAAGGGAGTTACAAGATTTGGGAAGAGAGAAAAGCTCAATCCACGATTTATTTTGGTCCATTTCAAATTCTCGACCGAAAGTAGGAAATGTAGCCTATAGACTTGCGTTACCTCAAAGTATGTCTCGTGTTCATAATGTGTTTCACATATCTCGTATTTCGCAAATATGTGAAAGACTCGAACCACGTTATAGATTTAGAACAAAGGATTTAAATAGTGAAGACTTAACGTATGAGGAGGTACTCATTACGATCTTGGATAGGAAGGAGCATGTCCTACGCTTAAAGGTCATACCACAAGTTAAAGTTCGTGGAGGAATCCTCGCTATAGAGGAAATGACACGGGAATTGGAAACGTAAATGAAAGCGTAGGTATCCTCACCTTTTCAAACACTGTGCAGATCGTACGTCAATTTCGAGGACGAAATTTCATAAGGAGGGAGGTTGTAAGACCCCAACTTATTATTAATGAAATTTAATTTTTCTATTTATTATTTTGAAATAGTAAGGGTTGATTTGATTAATGTGGATAGTTATGGGTAAAATACATAAATATTTCAAAATATTCATTGTTGTTCGGAAATATTCGTTTGGTCGTGGAATATTCATACCGCTCGGGAAATATTAAATACAATAGTAGCAAAAATGTGTGGCCCCCCATAACTAAAAGCGATTGGATGAAGAAAATGAAAAAAATAAGTTGTTTAAAAATAATGGTAGTTATTTACAATTAATCTTTGTTAAAATACTCTATGGTTAAAAAATACAAGAAGATACCAGATTGCACCAATTATTGATTCTTACGTAAGAAGGCTTTACTCAATAATGGTTACGAGTAATAATTATTCAAGATTTTATTAATTTAATAATTGCTACGTTGATATTTTATATTCATTGTTATAATTGTCATTACACAAAGATTTTTCATTATCGAAGCAATAATTCATATTATCTGAATAATATTATTAGATAACATTATTGGCAATGTCTAGAAAGTTCTCGCTCAAGGAGAGGTTTGGTCACCTAATCAAGGCCAAGAAGGAAAAATCTTTATTGGAAAGCTCCTCTTTTCCAGGAACTACCTGGTTGCCGAGATTGTGATTCTCAGTAATATTATTTGTGAATAATTAATTATTAATTTATATGATGAGGAAAATATTGATTTTATGTGAAGATAGATGGAGAAAATTTTAAAATAACAATTGTTGAAAATTAATATTTTATCTTTTACGATAAAATAATTCATTTAAATATATTATTTTAATAATATAATAATGGTGATATTTTTACAACGAATGTGGGATATATGAGTATACGAGGAGGAAGAGTATTTTGTTGCAATAAATGTTTAAAACATGTTAAACATGTCGGTGGACCCCATTTATTGATTGAAATTTGATTATAATTTTGTAAAATCGTCTGTTTGTGGATTTTGGCCAATTTCATTTTGGAATTTGGAAAAACTTTCTTCTGCAAAGTTGTAGAGAATTGAATTTCCTATAAAAATTCGCAAAATTTGAATTTTTTGATAAAAGGGCTATTTATTATGAATTATTGAAGTTCCGAAGCTCTGAAATAATTGATTTTGGAAGTTTTAATTATTTTTATTAAGAAAACGTTTTTATTGTTTTTGGCACATGTGTGTTTGAAGTTTGGACCAGATTTGTGTGTGAGAGGAAATTTGATTATGTATATTATTATTATATTAAATTTTTTCGCTTTGGTATTCTAAGCATTTTCCTATAAATAGGGTGCTTAGGTTAGAATTGAAAATCACAATTTAAATCTGAAGTTTTCTCTCTCTATATTATCGAGCGTATTCTTGTGAGTATTTTGAGTATAATTTGAGTATTGCTATACGGTGCAAGTTCAAGTCATAGCCTATATCAGGTGTTTCAAATTTAGAAGTCTTGATCTTTCGAGGTAAGGATATTATTATTTTTCGTAATGATATTATTTCTTCAATATCATTATGCTGAAATATTATTATTTTTCGTAATGATATTATTTCTTCAATATTTAAAGTACGTAGCTTTTTGGGCTTAGCTGGTTATTATCGGAGATTCTTGGAAGGGTTTTCTCGAATTGCTACTCCATTAACCCAGCTAACTCGGAAGGATACAAAATTCGTTTGGAGCGAAGAACGCGAGAAGAGTTTCCAAGAGCTTAAGAGGAGACTCATTTTAAGACTGTTTCTAACAATACCATCCGCATGCGAATGGATTTGTTATCTACAGCGATGCTTCAGGCAAAGGGTAAGGATGTGTTCTCATGCAATGTGGGAAAGTCATAGCCTATGCCTCGCGAAAACTTATAGAATATGAGAGGAATTATCCTACTCATGATCTAGAGTTGGCAGCAGTCGTTTTCGCGCTAACGATCTGGAGGCACTATCTATATGGGGAGAAAGTGGAGATATATTCAGACCATAAAAGCCTCAAATATTTGTTCACGCAAAAGGAACTCAACATGCGGCAGCGACGTTGGCTCGAGCTATTGAAAGACTACGACCACACTATTCAATACCATCTTGGAAAAGCGAACGTGGTAGCTGACGCGTTGAGTAGAAGATCATATGCAGGAATGAGTGCGATGATGTCAAGTATACGCATAGAGCCAACTTTAATAGAAAAAGTTAAGGTTGCTCAAGCCACCAATTCGAGAGATGATGCGTATGAAGAAGAAAGTACAAGAAGGTATTATTAGGGCGAGAATCGATGAAGAAGGAATACTTGAGTCCACTTGACTCTTTTCCTAACGACTACGATTTGAAGTACAAGATTATGATGGAGGCACACAATACACCATTTTCAATCCATCCTCGAAGTACTAAAATGTATCGTGATCTTGACATACATTTTGGTGGAACAATATGAAGAGAGAGATTGCAAAGTTTATCTCGATGTGTTTAACTTGTCAACGTGTAAAAGCGGAACATCTAGTACCTAAGGGTCCGTTGCAGAACCACTTGAGATTCCAAATGAAAGTGGGAACACATTACCATGGATTTCACACGGGTCTTCCTATGGTTTCTCAAGGCATCAATGCTATTTGGGTTATTATTGATAGATTAACCAAGTCTCGCTTCATTTTTCGCCGACACGGAGACTTATTCCTTGAACGTCTTGCTCAGTATGTACGTAGATGAGATTGTGAGATTGCATGGCATGCCAAGATCCATAGTTTCGGATCGTGACCCAAGATTCACTTCAATATTTTGGGTTAGCTTGCAAAAAGCTATGGGCACAAATTTTTTATCTGGCTTCAAGATACCATCCTCAAACGGACGGACAATCGAGAGGACTATTCAAACTCTTGAAGATCTATTAAGACTCGTGTCCTAGACTTCAAAGGCGGTTGGGATAAGTATTTACCATTGGTGGAATTCTCCTACAACAATGCTTATCGTGCAAGTATAGGTGTGGCTCCATTTGAAGCATTATATGGACGAAAGTGTCGCTCTCCAATATGTTGGGATGAGGTGGGTGAAGCAACATTATTGGGACCCGAAGTTAGTACGTATATGACTCACCGAAAAGATCCAAATGATTCGACAACGATATAAAACGGCACAAGATCGACAAAAGAGTTATGTGGATCTTCATCAAAAGGACGTGGAATTTAGTATAGGGGATCATGTATTGTTGCGAGTTGCTCCATGGAAGGGAGTTACAAGATTTGGGAAGAGAGGAAAGCTCAATCCACGATTCTTGACCGAGTAGGAAATGTAGCCTATAGACTCGCGTTACCTCCGAGTATGTCTCGTGTTCATAATGTGTTTCACATATCGCTACTTCGTAAATATGTGAAAGACCCGAACCACGTTATAGAGTTAGAACCGGACGAGATAGCCGAAGACTTAACGTATGAGGAGGTACCTGTCAAGATCTTGGATAGGAAGGAGCATGTCCTACGCGCAAAGGTCATACCACAAGTTAAAGTTTTGTGGAGGAATCATGCTATAGAGAAAATGACCTGGGAATTAGAAACGGAAATGAAAGCGAGGTATCCTCACCTTTTCGAAACACCAGGTACGTACGTCAATTTCGAGGACGAAATTTCATAAGGAGGGGAGGTTGTAATATCCCAACTTATTATTAATAAAATTTAATTTTCTCTATTTATTATTTTGAAATAGTAAGGGTTGATTTGATTAATGTGGATAGTTATGGGTAAAATATGCAAATATTTCAAAATAAGCAAGTGGTTATAAAATATTCATTGTTTGGGAATATTCGTTTGGTCGTGGAATATTCTTGCGTCTGGGAATATTAAATCTGACGACCACACGTCTTTTGTGGGCCCCATAACTAAAAAGCGATTGGATGAAAAAATGACAAATATAAGTTGTTTAAAAATAACTGCCAGAAGTTGTTACCAAGTTAATATCGTTAAAAATACTCGGTGGTTAAAATACAAGAATATTACCAGTATTGCACCAATTATTGATTCTTACGTAAGAAGGCACTACTCAATAATGGTTACGTAATTATCGCTCAAAGATTTTATTGATTTAATAATTGTTTGCGTTGATATTTTATATTATTTCGTTGTTTCAATAATTGTCATTACACAAGATTTTTCATTATCGAAGCAATAATTCATATTATCGAATAATATTATTAGATAATATTATTGGAAATGTCTAGAAAGTTACGTCTAAGGAGAGGTTTGGTCACCTAATGCGGCGCCAAGAAGGAGAAATTTTATCGAAAGCCCCTCTTTCTTCGGGAACCGCACGGTTGTCAATATTGTGATTCTCGTAATATTATTTGTCAAAATAATTAATTATTGATTCATATGATGAGGAAAATATTGATTTTATGTGGATATAGATGGAGAAAATTTTTAATGTGACAATTGTTGAAAATTGAAATTTTATCTTTTCTCGATAAAATAATTATTTAAATATATTATTATATTTTAATAATATAATAATGATGATATTTTTTACGATGAATGTGGGATATATGAGTATATGTGGAGGAGGAGTATTTTTGTTACCAAAAATATTTAAAGCATGTTTTATGTGTTCATGGACCCCATTTCTTGACTGAAATTTGATTATAGCTTGTAAAATCACCCGTTTGTGGATTTCGGTCAATTTTTATTTGGAATTTGGAAAACCTTTCTTCTGTAAAGTTGTAGAGAATTGAATTTCCTATAAAAAGTCGCAAGTTTTGAATTTTCTGACAAAAGGGCTATTTATTGTGAATTATTGAAGTTCCGAAGCTCCGAAATAATTGATTTTTGGAAGTTTAAAATATTTTAAATAACAAAAACATTTTTTTTCATTATGGTGTGTTACACATGTGTGTTGAATGAGCTGAATTCAGTTCTTGGAAGGTTGGCGTAGGAAAATTTAATTTATATATTAATATTATATTAAATTTTCTGCTTTGGTGTTCTAAGCATTTTTCTATAAATAAGGTGCTTAGGTTAGAATTGAAAATTACACCAGAAACTGAAGTTTTCTCTCTCTATATTATCGAGCGTATTCTTGTGAGTATTTTGAGTATATTTTGAGTATTGCTATACGGTGCAAGTTCAAGTCATAGCCTATATCCGGTGTTTCAGCTAGAAGTACTGATCTTTCGAGGTAAGGGATATTATTATTTTTAATGATATTATTTATTCTAATATCATTATGCCGAAGTATTGATCTGAACTTTTTAATCAAATTTGGAACTTTTAGTGTCGGGGTTCTTATTCACGATATCTGCAAGACTATTCACGATATCTGATTATTCACTTATCACTAAGACTATTCATCGAAAAGTGAAAATTTTCCTTTTCATCCAAAATATCTATTCGGATACTAGCTTTGATTGTTTCCATGTTTTGATCATTCTTGAATTTTACACCACTATGATTATTTTTGAGGTATTGTTGGACATGGATAAAACAAAGTACTAATCCTTAATCCTTAATCCTTGTCATTTTGTTTCTTTGGATTCGCTTTAAAAATATTTTTCATCATCCGCAATTTTAAATGATGATATTATTGAATATCTTTGGCCAGTAGTGTAAAGATGAATGATTTTCGATGAATATCTTTGGCCCGTAGTGCAAAAGATGAGCAGTGTTTAGATGAACATGACTAATCGATGAATATCTTTGGCTGTGAGTGCAAAGATGAATATTTGATTCAGATATATATTGATTGATGTTACAGGATAAAAGATAGACGATGAACTTTTAAATTCATACATAGAAGATAGTTGTTTGCATTCTCTACTTAACTCTTCTAATGAATTATTATTTCCATGTAATATTGATTTAAAACTTGTTGTCTATTGTATTCTATTAGATTTTTCCCTGTTGAAGACTAACGATAATTTGTTGTATATTATCTTAGTCATAATATTCTTCTTGGGCTAGTTGAGCTCACCCTTTTCCTTTTTGTTCCATTTTTCTTCTCGTGATGCGAGAATATAGCGAGTACGAGTTGGGGTATGGAATGAAGGTTCTAGAGAGAGTTGTTTAGTAGTCCTCACCATTTTGTAAAATAATGTATCAATAAATGTGATGAGGATTTATTTGAGTATAGATATTGTCTGTAAGATAATATTTGTATTCAAACTCACGCTTTTATCTTGTTGTAATAATAAAGTTGTAGTTGTTTCGCACCATGTATTGACAACTCAGAATGGGTGATGTATACCTATTTTGGGGGCGTCACATCTGGGTTTTCCAGAAAACCTTCATGAGGTAGTTTGGTCAACCTACTTTGACCGTGATTATATTTCATTATAGTTGTGATCTAAGTGATCTAGTAACATACATGTGTAGTTAATATACTCTTCTACAACCACAAACTAACAACACGACCAAAAGATCAAACGACTGTAAGATCAGAGGCTTGCAAAAGCTTGTCAGAATTTCGGGAAACTTCGGGTAACCTAGAAGCAGATTAGTGAACAGTTAACGTGGTTCGACAAAGAGCATAATCGATGATCTAGACTAGATCTAACCTCGCTTCCAGATTTCGAGATCAAAGTCCTCATGTCATAGAACAGATTCAAAACATAAAATACAAAAAATATCAAACACATAAAGATCTAGAGGTTCTGACATATGACTGTCAGATCCAAGCTCTTGAAAATCTTGTCAGCGCTTTCTGGGCTCGTTCTGGGTTACCCAGAACTTGTCCAGTCATGGTTGGTCAACGATGTTTGACCACCCATAACTTGCAATCTACAACCAATTTGACCTTGATTTGAGTTCCAGAGAAAAGATCTCATATCATACCACAAGAGCAAAGCTTAAAACAACAAAAACACAACAGGTTGAGATCTATGGGACCTGACATTTGGTTGTCAGACCATATTTCTCACTTTTCCAAATTTTTGAAATCTTCAAATCCGAGCCTATAGATGTTATGGATCTAACATCTATCAACCCAGATCATCTTAATACACTACAAACAACACATTTTAACACTTAATCATAACTTTTAACACATCATCAAAGGTCATAATTTTGAAATTAGGGTTATATCTTCTATGATAAATTTTGATTCTTGGCTTTCTAATCTGATATAAGTGATGGTGGGGCTCGGTTTTGTGACTGAAATATCTTAGAATTTCATAGGTTTTAGAGAGAGAATGACTTGGATGTGTGTTGTGAACAAATGGCTAAAAATATGACTTTTCTCTCTTTCAATCTATTTATATCACTTGTATGCAATGTATTTGGCTGGCATAAGTGGCCGATCTGTTGAGATTTGTCAATTGGGAAGTCAAGGTTAGCTCACCAACTCCAATTATTGCTAGATATACAAGTTATCTCAAATAATGCAAGAAGGGTATTTTGGTTAATTGGCTTAGGATTTTAATGGCACAAATGTAATCCTTGCAGACCCTTAGGGTTTAACCCTAAGGTTTAGCACAAAATGAATTTCTAGGTTTTCATTTAGGGTTTAAAATAAAAAAAAATTAGTTTCTAAAAATAGAAAATTAGGGTTTGTTAATTAGATTAGATTTCTAATAACATTATACGGGAACATTATGGTATTAATAATTTAATAATTATAGTTAACCTTGCTAATTTAGCAATTAGGGTTTACAATTAGAAATTAGGGTTACTAAATATTGAAATTAGGATTTCTAATTTCATGATTAGGGTTTCCAACAATAAATAGGTTTTTCCTAATTAATTAAACTTACACATTAGGTTAAACAATTTATTAATTATCGTTAAGCGTGCCAAACTAGCGGTTAGGGTTTACCATTTGTAATTAGGGTTTCTAGAAATTAATATTTCTAAATGTTAATTAGGTTTACCTAATTAATCATAAAATCATATAACACAATTATATAATAATCTCGAACTCATAATTGAGTTTCAAATTAGCATTTGGAAATTCACTAATAATTATTTAAGGTTTCTAATTTCAGAAATTAGGGTTTTAATTTGGAAATTAGGGTTTCAAATTTACAATTAGGGTTTCCCATAATTAGGGTTTTTTTTCCTAATTAGCATCGAATCTTTATCTTACACCACATAACCCAATGACTTAATAGATTTTAAAGTCTCATTTGACTTCGAAACTAGAGTTTAACAGTAATGCTAGGGTTTTATAAAAATACTGTTAGGGTTTGGTCATAATACACCATACTTGATCAACCATTATCAATACGTACATACAGTACATATTTATAGCACTAAAAAATCAAAATATAATATTATTATATTATTATTCTCATTCCTTGATAAAAATCCAAAATTAGGGTTTGGATTCCATATCTCGATTTATTATTCATATTTAACATTATTAATTAAGTTAAAATAATTAACTTAATTAATATAGCATAAATTCATGTAATAAAATAGATTAATTATTATAATAATTTAATAATCATTTCATATATTATTTAAATAATATATAATTATATTTTAATGGAAAATAAATAATAAAAACATTTCTACTATAAAATTAATTATTAAAAGAATATACTTTATAATAATCAATAATTCTAAAATAAAATTACTTGTAATTATTCTTGTAATAAATATATTTTTATTTATCACATAAATACTTACGCTTTATCTTGTACAAATACTCATCTTCAAAATAAAAAAATTTATACGCAAAATTTCTGATTTAATTGTATAGAAAATATCGGGTTGTTACATTCACCCTTCCTTATAAATATTATGTCCCCGGAATCACCGTTTTAAAACCTATACATACTAGGGTACATAGCATACACAATCATTGCAAGTAGATCTCGATCAAAATTGATCGAACCGATCTTTAACTATTCGGCAAAAAGCTTGTCTATCTGCTTAATCAGAAATTTGATTTCTAAAAGAACTCAAATTCCTACTTCAAAATAATTTGTAAAATAATTCATTATATATATGAAAATCATATATAAGAAAATATAATTTGTTCGAATAATACCTGAAGTAGCATCCCCGGCTGCTACCGAATCCTGAACGCTCATGTTTTACTCTTGCGATTGGTTCTGTTGGTTTGTTTGTTGAAGTTGGTCCCGTTGTCGCCAGCGTCCTGCTGCCTTTTCCTGTATTCGAATTCTTTGCCTCCTTTATCCTTCTTGGACAGTCTTTCACCTTATGCTCCATTGATTCACAAATAAAACACCCACTATACAGTCTTGGATTGGGGCAGTTAGGAGAGATATGTCCCTCCTGCCCACACTTATAGCACAAAAACTTTCTTTTTTTTTTTTAAAAAACACACTCCTGACCTAATTCCGATATTATCAAAATTATCTCTGTTCATCGTATAGGTGGCAAAAGCTTGCTTTTGTCCCTCCAATACCCTAGTTATCACAAATACGTCAACAAGGTCAGTTGATCTTCTAGATCCTGGCAGTACGACGGCCTTGAAGCCTTTGAAATTCGTCAATTGATTGTCTGGCTGATTTCCCGCGACTAGTATTCCATTCTGCATAGCTTGAGCGATCTCATTCGAGAAATTCTGTATCGGGTCTGGTTGTTCTCCAGCTTTGTTGACAGGTTCTTCTATCCTTGGGTTTCGTTTTCGTCTTGGCGGCATTATCATAAATTATTCTTACATTCTAAGCCTTATCATATAAGTTTAATATATTAAACTTGTTTCATTACATAAACATAGATTCATATTCATTTAACGAATACTTTACATAGCATAACACATAATGCTTTAAACATCAGCTATCCCTTTTGTGACCACAAAAGTCGGGATTTACTGTCTTGACTAATACAAAAGTTGAGAATATTACATTACACATGCACATTCTCATACATACATAATCAACTACTAATCCTAATTATTCCTACACCTTATTCCTAATTATGGACAATCTTTCGCCCAATGACCTTCCAACCCACAAATAAAACATGCACCTTGCCTACAGTCGGGACAATGAGGAGAGGTATGTCCCTCATGGCCGCAAATATAAAATATCTTTTTCCCTTGGTTTTTATTGGATTTTCCTAAGTCGTGGTCTTTCATCTTTCTTTTCCCCTTATTGCTCGAAGCTGCACTAGATATGTTGCTTTTGGCTCCCATCTGATCAATTTGGATTTTGAGCTTATCTTGTTGTTGGTCGATTTTTCAATCAATGAATACGTGCAAGTATACACGGTCAACAAGTAATAAAGTGAAAGTAGAGTATCGTTCCCACTATGAATTATTTAATAAAAATCACCAAGTACTAGTTCTTAACCAAACTTATTTTATTTAAACAATCTCAAATCGTGATTTTTCTAATTAGGAAAACTAAATTAACTAATTAAACTGAATTGCTTTATAAATGAATTCAAATAAATAAAGGTTAAGACTACGATATCCCCAATTATGAACTTTAAACTAATTATCCAATTATCCTAATTATTATGCCTAATGAATTGTTAATAGGAATTCCAAGTGTCAAAAGCCCTTTTCCAAGTGATCAATTAACTTCTATTTAATCCAATTAATCTTGCTATATTCCTATGCAAAACAATTAAATTAAACGCATTAAATTCCAATTCCCAACGTATTACATGCAGTGAATAGATATTTTCATTCCATTCACAACCCTAATTATTCGTCATGCAAATAATTAAGAATACAAGTTATCATGTCCAGTTCTAACCCTAGATCTACTCTCCTGAATCCTTATAGAGTAACAAGGTAATTACTGATCAAATAATTAATCAATAAGCACAAAACATGATAAACAATTCACCTTGACATAAATACTTGGAATAAATCAAATAATTAATTCATAGACATAAAAGGTTCAATTGTAGTCTTAATAAAAGAGTTAGTTCATGATTAATGAATTAAAACCAAAAATACACAATTGAATAGACATTAAAAGATAAAAGTAAGATTAGAGTGAAGAATAAATCTGTTGTCAACAAATCTCCATCTTCCTCAAGCTCCTGCTCTTTTTCTTCAATGGTCTCCAAGTTACTTTAATCTCCAAAACTAATAAGAACTAGGGTTATGTTCTAATCTAATGGAGTGTATCTTTAATCTAATCTATGTAATCTCCCTCTATTTTATGCCTTACATCATGTATTTATAGGTTACAAGTCCAATTTTTAGCTTAGGAACAAACCCAATCCAATTTGAAGTCAAAAAAGTGTCAAAATTCGCCCCAAAATGCGTCCAAGCCTCACCAATCTCTTTCCCAATACCGACACTGGGCACACATTAACACATCGCCTCCCAAGCGCCCGACATTTGGTCCCTTTTTGGAAATTTTTTGCTCCGACGTCCTTTGGGAAAATAGCCATAACTTCTTCGTCTGATTTCGATGATTCAAGATGTTCCCGAAATAGGAGACGTAGATCTACAACTTTGATTCTTTAAGTTTTTCAAAATAAGGTCCAGAGCCATACTCAAATTGGCTCTGAAGTGACTGCTGTGTAAAAAGCAAGCCAAAAACGCGAATCTAGCCACCCCAAACGTCGATCCAAGTAACTTTTGTCCCAATTCCTATAAAACAACGTAAAACATGCATGAATAGACACAAACACTTAAAAACATCCAAAAGATTAAGCTCAAACACACTCAATTCATGTGTATAAAACTCACTCATCAAATACCCCCAAACTTAAACATTTGCTTGTCCTCAAGCAAAAATACAAAAGAACTAAAAATAAACAACCGAACTAAACTACATGAATGCATATGCATGATCTACTTCCTAATATACCTACGAACCCAGTAATAAATCAGTATGATATATAGCAACAGGCCTCAAAGATACCATTGATACTCAAACAATATATGCAATCAAGTCAAAATCCATAACTCTAACCAATTAGTCAATCCAAACCAGTCATCACCCATGTTGTGTGTGTGTGTGCTTGTTAACCATTCTAACCAACCACAGTTCAAGATAATCACATAACAAACTTCTTAGAAGGAAAATTTTAGTTCCAATTCAATTACTTTTGTAAACATGACAACTCCAGTTAAAACTAAGCAATTACCAAGTCTAAGGGTAAATACAAGATTTATTTGTACTTTTATTCAACCACGAGGGCATTTTTGTTCTTTCTCATGTTTTATTCATTTTTTTATTTTTCTCATGGTTGTGGTCTTATTCCCTTAGGCTTTTCAATGCTACCTTAACGAGCTTTCGACCAACGACTCCCACACCATTAAGACCTTAGGGAGCTAGGTGTAAAGTCAATCCCCTCGGGCTTACTTACTCAACTAACAAAGGCCACAAAACTAGACAAGCATGCCACAGTGTTTATTCATTTTTTTCTTCTGGATTTTTTATTTTTTTTTCTTTTCATCGTTTTTTTTTTCATTTTCATTTTGTATATATATACCCCATAGATTCCCCCAAACTCAAGCTTTTACGTCATTCCAACCTTTACCGCCAGTTCACTAATTTCCTTAAATTTTAACCAAGTTTTTCATCAGAAATAAATTATGAAACCCTAGAACCAAGTGGATTAAAACAGTTAAACTTTAAGTGATAACCGGTTACATAAGTTTTAGACAGACTCAGATTATCATCATGATTAAAATTAGAACTCATCATCAATTATCAACACTGTTCAATTTAACATGCAAAACCAATCTTATCATAGGCCGAGCTAAGACCACACCAACCGATCTCACAGATTTATGCAAAAAAAATATGCAATTATACTACATGAACACATACTAATGCAACACATATATGAATATGCAAATAACTACCATGTATTGTATGCAACCTAAAAAAACACAATGCTAACACATAAAAAAATGAACTACCATGAAGATAACTAACTATATGCAATACGACACTAAAATGCCCCCAAACTTAAACTAGACATTGTCCTCAATGACTAAAATAGAAAAAATTAAAGCAGAGGACTTCCCTGAAAATATAGCAATCTTCCTCCTTGTCCGCTAAGTTTAGAGAATAGGCTAGGCACATGGAACAAATTGGGCACCACACTTGAATCTAACTTGAATAACTTGTAAACCATGATAGAAACAATTTTATTAAATTCTAAATAAATGCAAATTCAAAACTACTAATATAAAACCTAATAAAAACTATAAAAATAAAAATTAAACTTGGGTTGCCTCCCAAAAAGCGCTTGTTTTATAGTCTCAGCCTGACTTCTTCAATTCTCTATCCAATTCCCCTACGAAAATTGAGGAACCCTCCATCCATCAGAAGCAATGTCTCTTTTGGGAGGTTCCCATTAGCAATGACCCTTGAATGAAAGTCACCTAGCATGCTCTTTGTATATATTTTCCCCATTAAGAACGTCCAAAAACTAGGTGTTTCCTCCATTATGTCGATGATCAGATTAGGGCATTGAAGCTTAATAAACATAATGGAATCTTCCTCTATCTTCTCCTTTTCTTCCCACCATGACTCCACAACTGTACTAGCTCTTATGTCACAAAGAGCTTTGCCGACGACATGACTGCCAATTGGGCATGGTTTTGCAAAACTTCCCGGATTATTGAACTTTGGTGGAGGAGGCATATGGGATACTAATGAAATCGGTTCATCTTTGTCGAATCTTATAGTTAAATCTTCGTCGATCTCCTTTTCTTGGTTCCCAATTATTTCATCTCTTTCAACATCTTGTGGCTCATCTAGTTGCAGATTTTGTTCGGGCTCTCCATCAGTCTCGGAATCCATGTCATAGGGCCAAGTGTATTGAGGACAAATGTTCGAGGCATTGGTTAGTTGTTCCATTTGGTTCGTAAAATTTTGACTCAATATCTCTCGATTAATCCTCCACTCTTCACCTGAAGCTATGAACTTGGACAAAGCTTTCTCCCAATTTGAATGTTCTTCCTTTTGTAGTGGAGGTGGACACGAGAAATCCGGTGGGTATGTTGGACTTGGAGTATAAAATTGATCTTGATGAGTATGACTCCATGAAATATCCGGGTGATACCCCCAATCTTGATAATAGTTGTTGGGATAGACATAATTATTGGGGTAATCACCACCATACGGTACCGACTCGAAACTGGTGGTGCATTAATGACTCATATGATTTCCAGCACAATAGTCACAAGTAACCGCCACACTTTGACGACGTTGAGCTTCAAAAGCGTCGACCCTCTTCGGAAGTGTCTCAATTTGTGCTGATAATGCAGAAAGTGCCGTCGCGAGTCCATCATTCTCCGCCTCCCTTGGGTCGAAGTCATTGTCGTGAGGACACTTGTATAACCATATTTCAAATTAACAAATGTAATATATATATGAGTTATATAATATAATATCATGTTGATAAACAATGATCTGGATATAATATATAACTACAATAGGGTTAATAATCTAGTATAATAATAATATAAATCAAACTTTCTTACTCATGTCCATTGCATAAAGGAAATGCAAAGGTAGGATACTTGCCTGGTCTGCTACTTACAATACGCAACTTAGTTTTATCTTTTATATCATGACCCATCATTAATAAGATCATTCATTCGATTAGAATAACATACTATAACACATAAGACCGCTTATGCGTATCGATACAAGACATAACCTAATCACATTGGCACATATATTCAACAGTCATTGAATCACAAACAAACATAAATACCGTCAAAATATCTAAGTCCGGATCAATTTCTAAAACATATCGGTGTACCAACGGCTTTATCGGGTAATTATCGAGTCGACTCTATTCTGTAGCTCAATATATGTAATTATCAATCATATTATTTTTAAATGACTTGTAATAATTTTAAAACATTTATTATAATTTATCATTAATTTTCAAACTCTCAAATCATTATTAAATGATTTAAATATTAAATAATTCAATTATCATTAATATTAAACTATTAATGAAACCATTGCCAAAATATTAAAGTTATTTATAATAACTTAAACTATTTTTACAATTATTAATAGTACACTTAAATGATTTTTAAAACAATTAAAATCATTTTAAATAATTACCATTAATATTTAAATATTAATGCACTATTTATCAAAATATTAAAAGTCATTAATTATAACTTTAAAATATTTTTAATTCATTTATATCCTTTTTAAACTATTTATTTAATATAATTATTAAATAAATTTAATATCATTAATATTAAATTAATAATCATTAATATTAAATTATTAATGAAATTATCCTTTAAATATTAAAAGTTATATTTTTAACTTAAAATATCTTTAAACACTTTATTTTTATTTAAAATGATTTTTATAATAATAAAATCATTTTTAAACTAATTTATTTAATATAATTATTAAATAACCTTAATATCATTAATAATAATTAATTAATGAAATTTACCCTTAAATATTGAAAGTTATATTTTATAACTTAAAATATTTTTAAACTCTTTATTTTCATTTAAAATGATTTTTCTAATATTAAAATCATTTTTAAATTAATTTAATTAATATAATTATTAAATAAATCTAATATCATTAATATTAAATAATTAATGAAATTTTCTTTAAAATATTAAAAGTTATATTTTATAACTTACAATATTTTTAAATAACTTATTATCATTTAAAATGACTTTTAATATAATAAAATTATTTTTAATTAATTTATTTAATGCATTGAATAAATAAATTAAATATCAATAATATTTAAATAAATACTAATATTTATGAAAAATATTTTAAATTATTAAAAGTTAATTTTTACAATTTAAAATAATTTTTAATTTTTTTTTATTTTCAGAAATTAATTTCTATTTTTAAATGATTTTTAGAAATTAATTTAATTAATTTTAATAAAACTGTCGCTAAAGACTGCCTATAGCGACAAAATCGTCGCTATAGGTGTTTTTCGTGTTCTTCATGAAACCCAGAACATGCATGTCAGTTATCAAGTGGCCTACTTTGACCAAGATTTCTGATCAGATCATGATGTTTCTGGACTATCTATTGCTCACAGGTTATAGAACTAATGTAGTACTATATGATACAGCAACAATCATAATCATAAAATACATATCAAGGAGATCTGATCATCTAAAGTGGCTGTCAGAGCTGTTCTTCATTTCTGGGTTATGCAAAAATGAAGAACAGTTCGAGTGGCCACTTTTGGGCTTCCACAACTTGTAATCCATGTAACATTTGTGTGAGATGATGCGTGTAGTGTGTAGTCGGACTGACAAGGAAGAGATCCATCACTTAAACTTACCATAACAACAACAATTCAAGCAGATTTGTGCCGGTCAAAGTATGTGAGAGGACACGTTCAAACGTTTTCTGGGATACCCAGAAAACATGAACTATGATCAACTGAGCTACTTTGACCGGTCACTGAATCCAGTCTATTTGATATATAGAGGTTCTAAAAGCATGAATCTAAAGTTAACATAACATACTACAACTTAGATTCAAAGATCCATAACGAAACATCAAACCACTGTAAGATCCAAGCTCTTTAAAATCTTGTCAACGCTTTCTGGGCTTGTTCTGGGTTACCCAGAACATGTCCAGTCTTGGTTGGTCAACGATGTTTGACCACCCATAACTTGCAACATACAACCGTTCCGACCATGATTTGAGTTCCAGAGAAAAGATCTCATATCATACCACAAGAGCAAAGCTTAAAACAACAAAAACACATAATAGGCTGAGATCTATGGGACCTGACATTTGGTTGTCAGACCATATTTCTTATTTTTCCAGATTTTTGAAATCTTCAAATCCGAGCCTATAGATGTTATGGATCTAACATCTATCAACCCAGGTCATCTTAATACACTACAAACAACACATTTTAACACTTAATCATAACTTTTAACACATCATCAAAGGTCAAAATTTTGAAATTAGGGTTATACCTTGTATGATAAATTTTGATTCTTGGCTTTCTAATCTGATATAAGTGATGGTGGGTCTCGGTTTTGTGACTGAAATATCTTAGAATTTCGTAGGTTTTAGAGAGAGAAGGACTTGGATGTGTATTGTGAACAAATGGCTAAAAATATGACTTTTTCTCTCTCTCAATCTATTTATATCACTTGTATGCAATGTATTTGGCTGGCATAAGTGGCTGATCTGCTGAGATTTGTCAATTGGGAAGTCAAGGTTAGCTCACCAACTCCAATTATTGCTAGATATACAAGTTATCTCAAATAATGCAGGAGGGGTATTTTGGTCAATTTGCTTAGGATTTTAATGGCATAAATGTAAATCTTGCAAATCCTTAGGGTTTGACCCTTAGGGTTTAACCCTAAGGTTTAGCACAAAATAAATTTTTAGGTTTTCATTTAGGGTTTAAAATAAAAAAAAATTAGTTTCTTAAAATAGAAAATTAGGGTTTGTTAATTAGATTAGATTTCTAATTACATTATACAGGAACATTAGGGTCTAATTAATTATTTAGTAATTATAGTTAACCTTACTAATTTAGCAATTAGGGTTTACAATTAGTAATTAGGTTTTATAATTTCATGATTAGGGTTTCTAATTTCATGATTAGGGTTTCTAACAATAATTAGGTTTTTTCTAATTAATTAAACTTACGCATTAGGTTAAACAATTTATTAATTATCATTAAGCGTGCCAAACTAGCGGTTAGGGTTTACCATTTGTAATTAGGGTTTCTAGAAATTAATATTTCTAAATGTTAATTAGGGTTTACCTAATTAATCATAAAATCATATAACACAATTATATAATAATCTCGAACTCATAATTGTGTTTCAAGTTAGGGTTTCCATTTGGAAATTAGGGTTTCAAATTTACAATTAGGGTTTCCCATAATTAGGGTTTTTTCCTAATTAGCACCAAATCTTTATCATACACCACATAACCCAGTGACTTAATAGATTTTAAAGTCTCATTTGACTTCGAAACTAGAGTTTAATAGTAATGCTAGGGTTTTATAAAAATACTGTTAGGGTTTGGTCATAATACACCGTAATTGACCAACCATTATTAATACGTACATACAGTACATATTTATAACACTAAAAAATTAAAATATAATATTATTATATTATTATTCTCATTCCTTGATAAAAATCCAAAATTAGGGTTTGGATTCCATATCGATTTATTATTCATATTTAACATTATTAATTAAGTTAAAATAATTAACTTAATTAATATAGCATAAGTTCATATAATAAAATAGATTAATTTTTATAATAATTCTAATAATTATTTCATATATTATTTAAATATTATATAATTATATTTTCATGGAAAATAAATAATAAAAACATTTCTACTATAAAATTAATTATTAAAAGAATATACTTTATAATAATCAATATTTCTAAAATAAAATTACTTGTAATTATTCATGTAATAAATATATTTTTATTTATCACATAAATACTTACGCTTTATCTTGTACAAATCCTCATCTTTAAAATAAAAAAATTTATTCGCAAAATTTCTGATTTAATTGTATAGAAAATATCGGGTTGTTACAGCCCCACTGTGGTATGCTGAAGTTTGATCAATTGTGGTGAGCATGAAAATTGTTATAAAATATTAATATTTTATTAATTTAGTCTGCTTTGGCGTTCTAACATTTTCCTATAAATAGGGTGCTTAGTTAGAATTGAAAATCACACCAAAATCATAAGTTTTTTCTCTCTATATTATCGAGCGTATTTTGTGAGTATTTAGATACTTTGAGAGTTGCTATTCAGTTCAAGTTTCCTTCAGCGTTATATCCGATATTTCAGTAAGAAGTACTGTTCTTTTGTGGTAAGGGATGTTATTTTCTTCGTAAATGATGTTATTTCGTTCAATATCATTATGCTGAAATATTGGTATGAAATTTATTATGAAATTTTTACCTTTTTATGTCAAGGTTACTATTCACGTATACGGCACTATTCACGTATACGGCACTATTTATGAATACGGTACTATTCACGAGTACTATTCACGAAGTATGATTTTTCTTGTGAAATTTCTACCTTTTCGTGGCGGGGTTACTATTTACGTATACGACATTATTCATGTATACGACACTATTTACAAATACGAGACTATTCACAGAAAAATGAAAGTTTCTCTTCTTTGTCCAAGTTGTCTATTATGGTTACTATCTTTGATTGTATCCATGTTTTGATCTTCATTCTTGAATTTTACTCCAGTATGGTTTATTACGGAGTATTTTTGAAATTGGATTATCTAAAGTACGAATCCCTAATCTTTGTCCTTTTATCTCACTGGATTCGTTTATTTAAAATATTTTTCATCATTCTCAGTCTTAAATGATGATATAACTGAATATCTTTGGCCTATAGTGCAAAGATGAATGATTACCTGATGAATATCTTTGGCCCGTAGTGCAAAGATGAATATTTGATTCAAGATGTATATTGATTGATGTTACAGGGATAATGTGACGCCCCCAAATTCGGGTACTTAAAACCCGAACTCGGTCTTCAACGATACCATTTCTATGTTTGAATAATACTAATAATAATAACAATAATATAAAATTCAAACTTAATTTATATATGCATCAAAGTTTACTCCCAGGTACGAGACCTTTAAACATTCATTACATCATAGATAATAAGTATCATTTTCTTAATAAACTATAACTATTACACAACATAATATAAATCTCATTCGAATAGCTTTCCTTTCCCCTTGTTCTTTCCTGAACCTTCTGGTTGATCATACTTAACTGAAAACATTTAAATTTAAAGCAAGAATGAGCATTGGATTGCCCAGCAAGTAATAACAACAATATATATTAGCTAAAATAATTAAATATTTTCTTTGAAAGACACTTCGACAACGAATCAACAGTTGTGAAGTAAGCTGAACCAATAATAACAACATATCACTTCTATATGTAATCTTTGAAACTACGTATAGACTATAACTGGAGATCATTCGATAGACTATGAACATTGTTTTTCATTTTCGCTAGGGTTTAGCAGAACTTCATCTTCAAACCGTCATAACTTACGGACACGAGGGTGATCTGCCCAATGTGCCCTGTATTGATCAATACTACATGCAAGAACGATATTATCGTTCACTCTATCCACCTTAGGTGCACAAAATTTTCCCATATTCGGGATGTTCATACTTAGTCGGGAATCCGAACCAAAACAATCAGTTGGATACAATAACGTTTCTATCTTGTTCAACAATATTTTTTATGTCTAAAGTGAATCAAATAACTTTAGGCGACTTTTAAGTCAACGATACATACTTGAAATCGATAAGTATGTATCAACATATGGTTAATATAATGGTTATCCAAGTGGGGACACTTGTCTAACCCTATATACTAATTAACGAACAAAATAAATATCCGAATTATACAATAATACAATGATTGGATAATGTAAGAACTTGTATGAATACAAAGATTGGATACATAATCAATAATAATAGAGTTAATAACCTGGCACAATAATATGATTCTGAAACTTTCTTTGCAAAGGTAGGATACTTTCACAATGTAAATAATAGATCGATACTTGCTCAATAATAATTGGAGTAAGTTTAGGAAACTTCAGATAACATGATATACCGTTTGCATCTAAATAAAAGTAGTGCATAAGGTTTAGATACTTACTCGAGTCATTGCCATAATAACGCAACTTAGATTAATCTTTTATACAAATAACCTATCGTTAATAAGATCATTCGTTCGATTAGAATAATATATCGTAACACAAAACACTGCTAATTACAGTCAGCACATAACCTAATCACTTTGTCACATATATCTAACAATTATTGATTCACTAACAAACACATATCTAGTCAATTTATCTAAGTCCAGATCAATTTCTGAAATATTTCTATATACCAACGGCTTTATCGGGTAATTATCGAGTCTAAAACTCTATCGTGTAGTTCAATATTCGTTTAGATATTTTAAATATCAGTCATATTATTTTTCATAGCCTTATAATAATTTTTAAATAATTATTATACTTTATCATGCATTTTCAAACTCTGAAATCATTATTAAATGATTTAAATATTAACTAATTCTATTATCATTAATATTTAATTAATATTAAACTATTAATGAAACTCTTGCCAAAAATATTAAAGTTATTTATAATAACTCAAAATATTTTTAAAGTATTAATATTACCCTTAAATGATTTTTAAAATATTTTAAATATAAAATCTAGTGATTAAACCCTAGATTCAAGCACCTTGGACAAGAGAATTTTGCATATTAATTTTTTTTATTTTAAAGATGAGAATATGTGTCAAGTAATGTGTCAGATATATGTGATAAATAAAATTATTTATTTCATGAATAATTTCAAATAATTTTATTTTAGAATTATTGATCATTATAAAGTATATTCCTATAGTAATTAATTTTTGTAAGCGTAAATGTTTTTATTAATTATTTTCCATGAAAACATGATTTTATATTATTTAAATAATATATGAAATGATTATTAGAATTATAATAATAAATATTTTATTATATGAATTTGTTCGTAATATTTAAGTTAATTATTTTAACTTAATTAAAGATAAACCGAGATATGGAATGCAAACCCTAAATTTGGGTATTGATCAAAGGATGAGAATAATAATATAATATTAATTATATTTTAATTTTTCAATCTTTATAAATATGCATCGTAAATGCGTAGAGATCGATAATGGTGGGCCAAATATGGTAAATTATGTCATAACCCTCATATCAGGTTATTAAACCCTAATTGTTAAACTCGGTTATGAGTTCGAGACTGTGTAGTAATTGTGTTATATGAATTTTACTGTGTATTATATAATTTCTGTAATTAGGAGAAACCCTAATTATTTATTTGAAAACCCTAATTTTCTAATTAGGAACCCTAATTGCAAATTTTTGAAACCCTAATTATTATTTTTGTGAATTATAATGATAATTAGGAAACCCTAATTGTTAATTTGGAAACCCTAATAGTATTAAGGAACCTAATTTAAAAACCATAATTTCCTATTAAAAACCCTAATTTTAAATTAGTGTGTTTAATTAAAATTTTATTACACTTTAATTTTAATCTTTCAAACCCTAGTAATTATTTGGGAAACTTTAAAAATATATAAAAAAATTAATATGAAAAATTTCTTATTTATTTATATAGAAAATATTGGGTTATTACAGATAAAATATTGATGATGGACTTTTAAATTCATAGATGATAGTAGATTTCATTCTCTACTTAACTCTTCTAATGAATTATTATTTTCGCTGCGAATATTGATCTAAAACTGGTTGTCCATTATATTTTATCTGATTTATTGAAGGCTAACAATAATTTGTTCTACATTATCTTAGTCATAATATTCTTTACTGGGCTAGTTGAGCTCACTCTTTTCCTTTTTGTTCCATTTTTCTTCTCAGGAGGCGAGAATATAGTGGGAACTAGTCGGGGTGTGGAGTGATGTTTCAGTCGGTTGTTTTAGCAGTCCTCACTATTTTGTAAAATAGTGTATCAATAATTGTAATGAGGACTTATTTGAGTGTGGATATTGTCTATAAGACAATATTTGTATTTAAACTCATAACATATGTGCTATCGTATTTTGCACGATAATTATAATAATGAAGTTGTAGGTATTTTCTGTACCATGTATTTGGCGACTCGGAATGGGTTGTGAGGACCTATTTTGGGGGCGTCACAAAATCATTTAGCCAACATTTCATGTCCCACCATTCCAAATATTTAATTCCTCCTCTTTTATTTACTCACTTATTCATTTAATTGTCCGTTTGACCATTTATCAATTTAATACTTTAAAGTTTTAGAATAATAATCATAAATTAAATTAGACTTTTATTTTATAAAAGTTGGGATCTTACAATCACCCCTCCTTATGAAATTTTGTCCCCGAAATTTACGTACATACCTGGTAATCCAAAGAGATAATGATATTTAACTTTCATTTCAAATTCTAGCTTCTAGGTTATTTCCTTTGTACCATAGTTCATCCGTTGCTCATCTCTTGAACTTTAGATATCATTCTAGAATACAACTTCAAAACAAAGGTTAATTGACATATCACAATTTGTCAACTAAATAAGTAACAAAAATTCAGCTTAGGTAGGACACACACTAGTGAATGATATTAATCGTCTCTCCCTTCTTAGTTCTAATCCCGGATCTCCTCTAGAAATCATATCCCTAAGCTTTGATACCAAATGTGACGCCCCCAAAATAGGTCCACACAACCCTTTTTGAGACGCCAAAAACAACACTACTGACGCGAACTTTTCTATTACAACTATTGAACTGTTGTGCAAAATACGACGACACATAAGATCTGTGTGAGACCCCAAATTTTATAAAATAAAAGTATTCAATTTTTCTATTTTGGTAAATAGTTAAATTGATAAAAGTTTAAAGTTAAGGGTGATATGTGAAAATTTTTCAAAGTAGACAAGTTGTCATAAAATACCCGGTTACTATTCACTCTAGTATTTGGGGCACTTTTTGTGTCAGAGTACTATTCACGCGTTACTATTCATGGGTTACTATTCACCTAAATTACTATTCATCCGAATATTATTCACTCGGGTATTTGGGGTATTTTTCGTGTCGGAGTACTATTCACGAGTTACTATTCACTTGGTATTATTCAAATTAAAAATATATTTTTTTCATTCAAATTATTTTGAGTACAATATTATTCCATGAAGAGATGTGCTAATTTTTCGTAATCGTTGGTTGAAATTATAATAAAGGTGATAAGTTTTGTTTTATTAGTATTATTAATGTAATAGAAACGAAAAGCTTTTTATATAAAACATAATACTTTTATAAGGTTATTCTATAAATAGAATATATTATATTCTATTATGTATAGTATTTTGCATAGTAAAATCTTTTTATATAAAACAAAATACTTTTATAAAGTTATTCTATAAATAGAATATATTATATTTTATTATGCATAGTGTTGCATAGTTGTTGCAGATAGTATTTTGCATAGTAAAATCTTTTATATAAAACAGGATACTTTTATAAAGTTATTCGTTTTATTAGATTATAAATAGAATATATTATATTTTATTTAAAAGATTTTACTTTAAATATGGACCGTCTAGATTAAAAGTAAATCAATCTGGACTAGTTCATGAATTAGTTACTATGCAATCCATTTTTCTATAAATAGAAGTTCATTCCTTCATTATTTCTTACTTAATTCCTTTGAAACTCTGAGAGAGAAACTATAGAGAGAAAATATGAAAAGTGTTCTCACATCTTCACTACTTCTATATCCAAAGACTCTTCTTTCTAAGGTAAGGGATATTATTTGTTGTACTCGTAAGGGGTATTATTTCTTTTGTATTCATGAAGAGAACTTCTGTTATTCCATTATTTATTATTCGTTGGAATAACTCAGATCATGAAGCTACCCTATACTTGGTGAAATTCTTTTGTTATTCAATTTCTTTATTATTCTTTTGAATATCACGCTTCGGCATAATTTCGCCGACTCGGTTCCGCTTCTATTATTCATTGGAATAACTCGTATGCATGGCCTATCAGCATACATGGTGAAATTCTTTTATTATTCCATTCTTTATTATTATGTTGGAATAACTTTCATACATCAAGTAATTTGCATACATGGTGAAATTATTTTATTATTCCATTCTTTATTATTATGTTGAATAACTCTATCTATGCAAAATAATCGCATACATGGTGAAATTCTTCGTTATTTCATTCTTATTATTCATTGCTGAATAAACCTGTTTATCTTAAGTACCGCATACATGGTGAAATTCTTCTAATATTACGTTCTTTATTATTTCGTCGGAATATCCTCGTCACAATGCTTTTTACGGGACTTGGTTCCATTATTTATTATTCGCCGTAATATCCTATCTCGTCGTGCGTTCTGGTGGGACCGTTCCATTATTTATTATTCGTCAGAATATCCTATCTCTGCGTTTGCCGTAACACGGTTCCATTATTTATTATTACATTGGGAATAAACTGTTTTGTGCGATCTATCGCACGCATGGTGAATCCTTCGTTATTCCATTCTTTATTATTCTGTTGGAATAACCTGTCTATGTGGATTACCACATGCATGGTGAATGATTCTTTGTATTCATTCCTTATTAAATTATGGAAATGATCTGTATACGTGGAATTGCCGCATGGCGGGTGAAGATCCATTTGCAGTTTCATATATTCTATTATAATCAGTTGGTTAAAGTTTTGACTTCTATACTCCATTAAATTAGTGGAATATCCTTGATATTTGCGCTTCATCCAGTATCTTTTCATGGAAATATTCTTCTGAGCATTCTTTAATTTTACCCTACAAAGCAGTATAATGTTGACAATTTGGACGTTGTTGTTTCCTGGATAAATTAATTCTTGAACTTGTTTTATTAAATTGTTATGCCATTATCATCATCCTCATGTTTATATTATGTTGAAAGTCATCTGTGGCCTGTAGTGCATAGATGGACTTGGTATGATTATGACCAGGGATTATTCAGTGTAATCATGACCGTAATGTTACAAATGATGTGGAAAAAGTCTTCATCGCCCGTAGTGCATTGATGGGACGCTTTTGGTATGATTATGGCTATGGATTCTCTTGACCAAGGGTGCAAAGATGAATTGTTTTATGGCATGATCAGGACCGTTGATGAAAATATGATTATCTTTGGCCCGTGGTGCATGGATAATTCGTGGTCGTGATACTAAAGAATATCCTCGCCCAGTAGTGCGGGGATGATTTGATGATGTGGATTATTTATTTGTCGAGTCTCAACGATAAAAGTGATGAAAACCTTTTAAATCATAGAAGATAGTAGATTTTATTCTCTACTTGACTCTTCTAATGGATAGCTTGTTTCTACGCAGCTTAAACTTGATGTTTGTTATATTGTATCAGTTTAACACTATTGAAGGCTAACGATAATTTATTCTGCATTATCTTAGTCATAATATTTCTTACTGGGCTAGTTGAGCTCACCCTTTCTTTCATTGTTTTCTTCAGGAAATGAGAACGTAGCTGGGACTAGTCGGGGAACGGAGTGACGGTCCAGATGATAGCATTAGTAGTCCTCACTATTCTGTGGAATAGTGTGATAATAAATGTAATGAGGACTCCATTGAGTGTGGACATTGTCTAGATGATAATATTATTATTAAAACTCTCAGCTATGTTTTGTCGTATTTTTATATGACGTTTGTATAATTAAGTTTGTATTTGTATTTTATACCATGTATTTGGATACCCAATGTGACGCCCCCAAAATAGGTATACACAACACCCATTCTGAGTCGCCAAATACATGGTACAAAAAGCAAACTACAACTTCAATAATACAAATGTCGTGTGAAATACGACAATATATACTGTGAGTTAAAATATAATATTGTCTTCTAGACAATATCCACATGCAAATAAATCCCCATCATAATTATTGATTCATTATTTTACAAAAATGGTGAGGACTACTAAACAACTCTCTCTAGAACCTTCATTCCATACCCCGACTAGTACTCGCTACATTCTCGCCTCCTAAGAAGAAAAATGGAACAACGAGAAAAGGGTGAGCTCAACTAGCCCAAAAAAAAAATATTATGACTAAGATAATATACAACAAATTATCGTTAGTCTTCAACAGGAAAAATCGATAGAATACAATAGACAACAAGTTTCAGGATCAATATTCGCAATGAAATAATAATTCATAGAAGAGTTACGTAGAGAATGAAATCTACTATAATCTATGAATTTAACGATCCATCATCAATATTTTATCCCTCGTAACATCAATCAATATACATCTGAATCAAATATTCATCTTTGCACACTACAAAGCCAAAGATATTCATCATTGGTCATGTTCATTTAAACACTGCTCATCTTTTGCACTACAAAGCCAAAGATATTAATCAATCGGTCATGTTCATCTCAACACTGCTCATCTTTGCACTACAAAGCCAAAGATATTCTTCAGAAATCATTCATCTTTGCACTCTGTGCCAAAGATATTCAATAATATCATCATTTAAGACCGAGGATGATGAAAAATATTTTTAAAGAAACGAATCCAATTGAAACAAAATGACAAGGATTAAGGATTAAGGATTCAGTACTTGGTTTTATCCACGCCCAAAAAAAAATACCTCAAAAATAATCATAGTGGTGTAAAATTCAAGAATGATCAAAACATGGATACAATCGAGTTAGTATCCGAATAGATATTTTGGACAAAAGAAGAAATTTTATTTTTTCGGTGAATAGTACCAGATATCGTGAATAAGGTCAGTACGTGAATAGTAACTCAAGACACTAAAAGATAGAAATTCCACAAAAACATCTTCACGCTTCATGAATAGTACTCGTGAATAGTAACTTATGAATAGTAACTCATGAATAGTAACTCGTGAATAGTAACTCATGAATAGTAACTCGTGAATAGTAACTCATGAATAGTAATCGTGAATAAGAACTCATGAATAGTAACTTCGTGAATAGTAACTCATGAATAGTAACCCATGAATAGTAACCCGACATGAAAAAGTTCCAAATTTGATAAAACTTCAGATCAACATTTCAAAGATAATGATATTGAAGAAATAATATCATTACGAAAAAAAATAATATCCCTTACCTAGAAAGATCAATACTTCTAGCTAGAATAGGGTATAAGGTCAAGGAACTTGCACTGCCTAGCAATACTCAAAGTATACTCAAAATACTCACAAGAATACGCCGATAATATAGAGAGAGAAAACTTCAGCTTTTTGGTGTGATTTTCAATTCTAACCTAAGACACCTATTTATAGGAAAATGCTTAGAACACCAAAGCGGTAAAATTTAATAAAATATATTATTATTAATAAATTTCCTACGCCTCTTTGGAAATCAGATCCCAACATTTCCCACATGCCAACCTTCTAGAAAGAAATGATAAAAAACGTTTTTCATAAAATAAATAATTAAAACTTACAAAATCAATTATTTTGAGCTTCGAACTTCAATAATTCATAATAAATAGCCCTTTCATCAGAAAATTCGAATCTCGCGAGTTTTTATAGGAATTTCAATTCTCTACAACTTTGCAGAAGAAAGTTTTTCCAAATTCCAATCAGAAATTGACTGAAATCCACAAACGGGCAATTTTATAGGCTATAATCAAATTTCGGTCAATAAATGGGGTCCACCGACATGTTTAACATGTTTTAAACATTTATTGCAACAAAAATACTCTTCCTCCTCGTATACTCATATATCCCACATTCGTTGTAAAAATATCACCGTTAATATATTATTAAAATAATATATTTAAATGAATTATTTTATCGAGAAAAAGATAAAATATTAATTTTCAACAATTGTCATTTTAAAATTTTCTCCATCTATATCCACATAAAATCAATATTTTCCTCATCATATAAATCAATAATTAATTATTCACAAATAATATTACGTAATCACAATATTGACAACCGTGCAGTTCTGTGAAAGAGGGGCTTTCAATAAGAATTTCTTCTTCTTGGCGCCATGAATTAGGTGACCAAACCTCTCCTTAGACGTAACTTTCTAGACATTGCCAATAATGTTATCTAATAATATTATTCAGATAATATGAATTATTGCTTCGATAATGAAAGATAATTTGTGTAATGACAATTATTGAAACAACAAGAATATAAAATATCAACGCAAAGAATTATTAACTCAATAAAATATTGAGCAAGAAATATCAGTAACCATTATTGAGTAGTGCCTTCTTCACGTAAGAATCAATAATTGGTGCAATACCGTGCATTGTTCAACAATGCGTATTAGTGTGTTTTAACCCACGGGTATTCCAACAAGATTAACTCAGTAATAACTACGCCGTTATTTAAAAACAACTTATATTTGTCGCTTTCTTCATCCAATCGCTTTCCGTTATGGGGCCCACACACGGTCGCTAGCCGTCGCATTTAATATTCCTTTAACCGCATTTAAATATTCTACGACCAAACGAATATTCCCCGACAACAATGAATATTTTATAACCACTTGCTTATTTTGAAATATTTGCATATTTAACCCTTAACTATCCACATTAATCAAATCAACCCTTACTATTTCAAAATAATAAATAAAGGAAATTCCTTTTTATTTAAAAAATTTCGGGGTCTTACACCCAAGATGCGTGATGTATACCTATTTTTGGGGGCGTCACAATGTGAGTTTCAATACAAATACTATACTGAATATAATATGACAATATACATACTCAAATTGTTACAATGCCATATAAAATACAGCAACAAATATTTCACGTCTTCAAAGGAACACGAGAAGATTTATGTCCTCCTCATTCTAATAGGGTGTATTTTTTACGCTTCCAAATTCGAGTTCACCTCACCCTATTGTTGTTCACCAAAATTAACTATTAAATGATGTATAAAATACGACACACACATTTTAAGTCCTCAATACAATTATATATTGTCATGCTATTTTATAATGTATTGAAAAGCTTCAACAGTCACAGACCATCACTCTAATTCCTTGTTATCCCCGCTCGTCCCAACTACACTCGTATTACTTGAAATGAATTGTGAAGCAAAAGAGTGAGCACAAATAATCCAGTAAAGAATATTATGACTAAAGATAATTAAATTATGAATAGCCGTCCTCAGTAATAAATCAGATATTTAAAACATATGGTAGATGATAAAAGTTTTCAACCATAGTTGCAAAGGAATCAACAATTCATTAGAAGAGTCATGTTGAACATAATGTCTACTATATTCTCCAAATTAAAAGCCCATCATCAATATTTTATTCATGTAACACCAATCAACAGTTCTTCGTTGTACCCAAGACAAAGAGAACTTTCATCACCTGTCTTTACCTGAAACACCAAATATCATGGTTATACCAATTCACAGTTCAAGTTTATAATTATGCCATTAAAGTTATCTTTGCACTCCAGGCCAAAGATATTCAATTGTAACACCAATATTCATGCCAATTAACAGTCCATTTTTGCACTACGGCCAAAGACATACAACTATAAAGTCAATAATCAACAGTCCATCTTTGCACTACGGGCCAAAGACATACAACTATAAAACCAACAATCAACAGTCCATCTTTGCACTACGAGCCAAAGATATACAACTATAAAACTAATAATCAACACTCCATCTTTGTACTACGGGCCAAAGATATACAACTGTAAAACCAATAATCAACAGTTCATCTTTGCGCTACGGGCAAAAGACATACAACTGTAAAACCAATAATCAACAGTCCATCTTTGCACTACAGGCCAAAGATATATAACTGTAAAACAAATAATCAACATTCCATCTTTTCACTATGGGCCAAAGATATACAATTGTAAAACCAATAGTCATGATTATACCAATATACAATTCCGGTCATGATTATACCAATACACAATTTCTGGTTATAATCATACTAATCAACAGTTCATTTTAATTTGCACTACGGGCCAAAGATAATTTTCCAACACAAATTTAAGTCTGAGGATGATGACAATGATATATATATAATGAATGGACATAAATAATCAGAATAATAAGATAAAATAAATCTTAGTGATTTTTAACTTAATTAAACAGAGTCCAAATTGTCAACATGATATCCAGAAAAATCGATTAGAATTCGTGATAGAATATAAAGTTCAAGTAATGTAAATTTCCCGACTCAAAAATAATAACTTAAAACTGAATAAAAAGATTCAGGTCAAGATATTAGATGAAGCACAAACTATTAAAGATATTCTAATCATTTCAGGACTTTTCCCCATTTAATGATAAGCTAAAGAAATGAATAATAATATTTTACCATAATATGTAGTATAAAAGAAAATGATATCTCTTAACTATAAAAAAATGATTCCCCTTACCTTAGCATGTGACTTGATTCTGCTTTCTGTGAAATTGATCAACTTAAACAATGCTTGCATTCCTTATCTACACTTGGAGTAACCTTACACTCAATAAAAATACTCATAATATTATACTCACAATATTGTAGTAAAAGAATTTTATATTTTTAGTGTAGTGATGGTGTGTGTTTAGTTTCTCAACCGAGCAACCTATTTATACTGAAAATTGAGGAAACAATTAGCACACACGCTATGACAAAATAACCAAATGAGTTGCATAAAATAATGTTAGTGGAATTTATGGTCCAACAGAGAAAATTAAACCAACTTGTACACGTGTTATCAAAATTTGTTCAATAATAGAGTTGTGGTCCATACTACTTTAGGAAAAGTAGAGTGTCGGCAAGTCTTGTCAGACTTACTTTTGTAAAAAGAAAATAATTGAAAAAACATATGCATATCATACTTATCTTTAATCAACACCCTTTTCATTCTTTGAACCATTATTCATAATTATTAACATAGACTCACACTACTGTCAACTAGTCTAATTATATCATATAAAATAATATGAGTTACTGTGCAATAACTACCATCACAATTATTGAATGAAATACTAAGTGACTTCTTACGTAAGAATCAATAATATGAATTATTATTTATTAACGTGTGCTAATGTGGAATACCGTGTACTACTGTGGCATCACGCGTATTACTGTACTTTTATCATTGGGAATTTCAACAGTTTAACGGTAAAATTTTTTCTGTTATTTTTGTAAAAAGATTATTTCTGTCACTTTCTATATCCGACAATTATTCTGTTATAGGGCCCACTAATGATTGGTTATTTCAGCGCCGTCGTACGAATATTCCCCAACAAAAGGAATATTCCTCGACAAAACGAATATTTCCTGACAAACTGTTCACTTCATATATTTTTCATATTTTTTGGATTATCAGATAATTTTCTATAATTATTTCTATTTATAAAAACTATTATTTAATAGCTTCAAAATAGAAATACTAACTCCACATACTTTTATATCTTTAAAACATCATCAATATATTATAATATTTTTTCTCGCAAATTTCCTAATTTTCCACCATTTCATATAATTTTCTATGAATTTCTTCTATTTTTAAACTAACTATAAATAGTTTTAAAATACAATAATTATACGCTTTTCAATAATTCATCAAAAAATTAAATAAATTCTAAACTGATATTATAATATTTATGTAAAAATATTTCAGCCCAAATAATTTTTCTAATAATTTAATTATAAATTTCAATATTCAGAAAATTCAATAATTCATAATAATTATCCCTTTTATCAAAAATTATGGATCTTATGTCCTTACCATGTGAAATTTAATTCTCTACAACTTTGTAGAAGAAAGTTTTTTCAAATTCTGCCTCTAACATAGAGAAATAGTCCTACCGTAAAAGTTCACCAGAAAATATTTTTCGGTCATCTTCTCCAGCGATCCAAAACTTTTTCTGCGAGTTTTCTCAAATTTTCTTGCCCAGATCAGATCTACTATATTTCAGGAGTCTAACCATGTTTTTAGTTTTGAAAATAAACCACCAATCGTTGTTAAATCTAAATTTTTTAGCGAAATTCTGACGAAGCTTAACTTCTTTAATTTCTTAATTTCTTGATTTCTTTTTTTTTAATTCTTATTTATACAAGTTTAGATCAACCCAACAAGCACATACATAATCTCTGTACATAAAATCCATATATGGAATCAAAAGATACAAAGGTTAATGAATTTACCTTTCTTATTTTCCATTTTCTTCTTTCTTCCTTCCTTCCTTCTTCTTCTCTTCTTTATCTCTAATTTTCAGAATATTTGGGGTAGTACGGGAGTGAAGATGTAACAATCCAGAATTTTTTTAAAAATTATAATTCAAAATATTTATTGAGTTAGATAAATATTTAATGGATGTGTTTATTGTTGAATAAATATTTGTTTAATTTGATTTGATTTGATTTGATTAATTATTTGTTAAATAAATAATTAATGAATTAAGGAAATTGATTATCATAAGATAATATTCTAATTTAAAGTAATAATTAAGTTAGAGAGTTGATAGGGATTAAATGGATTATTATAATGTTTTCAATTTAATAAAAGTGTGACAAATAACTATGCTATAAATTGGTTATTAAAATAAATCAAAGGAGTTTAATTTAGTTTTGCCAAACAAAACTTAAAGATATTAAGTCTTTAATTTTAAAGAGTTTTTCCAAACAGAGCCTTATGACTTTTGGATTTTGAATTTTTGAATTTTTAAATAATATAAAAAAAATAAATAAATAAAATATATTTATAACCTATACGTTATATTTTTGGTAACTGATGTTATTTAGTATGCCTATTATGGCCATATCCGTTTCTTTTATTTTACGCTTGGTTATCAGTTGGTTTTGTTTACGCATTCTAGCTATTTGCTAAGCCTAAGAAGAAAATTACAGAGGAAAGAAATTTGAGAGAGACTAGAGTGAGTTGAGAGGAGTCTGTGAAGTTGCAGTTATCTGTGGTGAGCAAAGATTTTTTAAGTAATTGAAGGTATTTTTCTATAACCTTAATATATGTACGTATATATGTTTTACGTCATAATTCCTAAAGTCTCTGTGTTCTTCACTATAGTATAAAGTTTCTTTATGATTGGTAATAAGTTATGTGTATATGTAATTGTAATGTTATAACTAGCATATATATATATGTGGTTGTATGCTAAATTTTGTCTGAAAGAAAGGAATTGATTTTACAGTGAATATAAGTATGAACATGGCTTGTAGTAGTACCAAAATTTATATTTGATTGTGAGCTAATTGTGAAATTGAACCTTGAATATGTTAGTTGGGTAAGAAATAAAGAGAAAGTAGTTCAAATGAATCAGTTTGGTGTATAATAGGAATTACAGTGTTAATTTTGTCAAATAATGTCAAACATGAGTTTTGGTTTTAAAATATGGCATTCAAGGATTTAATTTTCTAAGATTGTGGTTTAGTTATTTTGAAATCAAGATATATATATATATATATATATATATATATATATATATATATATATATATATATATATATATATATATGATGGGTAATGTTTATGAGTAATCTATGTAAGTTATTTGTGTTAATTTAGGTGCTAGCAGTGTTAAACAGTCAAACAAATTAGTTTTGTTCTGTTCTTCGTGTTCGGTTTTGTAACTTGGAATCCAATAAAAAAAAAGCGCCATGACTCTAAACTTTCGTGCCTCAAATACCAAAGTTAGAGCCATAAAGACCTAAACTTTTGCATCAAGAAGACTGGTCCATGGTTTGTGCTTCAAGGCCAGCAGCGCCACCCACACAGTAAAACTGTGGCGCATACACAAATGTTAGTTAGCGATATGGCTGAAATGAGTTTTCTTTTACACATAGTCTATAATTGTTGATATAATGCAATACTATGACTGTTAAAAATATAATTTTTTTATTGTGGTATTATTGTGCTAAGAATGAGCATATTATTAATACTTAACAAGTGTTATTATTATTTTATTGATGTAACTTGATTATGTGGTTTAAAATCAAGCCATACATGAAATAGGTACTTATTTGTTTACTGAGTATCTGTAGTGACTAATTGTATCCTAATGATATGTGATTAGGATATTGTGAATCAAACTATTACAGTTTACCTTACACTGTAAGACCACAACTTTTATGAATAAAGATTAATTTTTCTCGAAATATATTTTTGAATATTATGGTGTGGATTTGATATAATGTTATAGTTGTGGGTATTATTTACAAATTTTGTAAAGTAAGCAAGTTGGTATATAATATTCGATTGGTCGAGGAATATTCGTTTTAACAGGGAATATTCATACGACGGCACAATCATTGGTGGACCCCACAACGGAAGTATTGTTGTAGTTAGAAAATGATGTAAGTATCTTTTATAAAAATAACTACGAAAGTTTTCTTCGTTAAACTGTTGGACTACGGTGGTAAAAGTACAAGAATATGCGTGGTCAGATAGTAGCACACAGTATTGATTATTGATGCTTACGTGAGAAGTCACTCGGCTTATACTCAATTATTACTACTGATGGTTGCAAAGATAATATTTCTCATATTATTAATTCAATTATTGTCACAGTATCATCTGCATAATATCTTATATTATTAAATCAATAATTGAGACAACAAAGTTATTCATATTCTTATTTGCAATATTGACAATCTCTAGAAAGTTCTGTCAAGGAAAGGTTTGGTCACCTAATTGCGCGTCAATAGGGAGAAATCCTTATCGAAAAGCCCCCTCTTTCCTGGGAATGGTCTGGTTGTTAAATATTGTGAGTTATAATATTAATGATGAATAAGTTCGTGTTGATTAAAGATGAAATTGATAGTTCTATTATGTTGGGATTATTAGTGTTAGTGGAAATCGACATCTATTTCGATAATAATGTATGTCTGGAGGTTATATTGACTAATCGGGTAATTGATCGGATAAATGAGTAATTAACTGCTCTTAATTCACATGCTTATAACTATTAATTCATATGTGTGTACTATTGATTCATATCCATATACTATTAGGGGAGGTGGTGCAAGATTGATAATACTTGCATGACTAAATTGAAAATGGAGGTATAGATGAAGGTACTATACTGTAATTTTTTTTTCACATGATTGTACGATTGATTCACATGGTTGTACTATTGATTCACAAGATGTACTATTAGGGGAGGTGGTGCAAGTTTGATAAAACTTGCAAGACTAAATTAAAAATGAAGGAAAAGATGAAGGTATATACTGTAATATTTCGAGCCCCAAAACGTGAAATTATCGAAACTATGTTTTCCTATAAATAGAAGCTCATTCTTCTTTCATTCTCATCAATTCACTAAGACTCACAAGAGAAATTATAAAAAGAAAAGCTATAGAGAGAGAAGCTTTAGAGAGAAAGTAGAAGAGAAGTCTGCTACCTCACTATTCCAGTATCCAGTCTTCTTCTGAGGTAAGGGATATTATTTTGTTCAGTATTCATAGGAATAATATTTTATTCCATACTCTGTAGTATATGAGTAATATTATTTCGTTTCGTATTCCTGATTATACCCTTATTTTGTTAAAGTATTGCTTCTATACTCCGTGAAATTAGTAGAATATCCTTGAAATTTGCGCTTCATCTAGTATCGTTTCACACAGATATTTTCTGCACATTCTTAATAAATTTTAAGCTTTTCATTCCGGAGTACTGTCCATGAGTAGTATTCATTTTTACAGTACTATTCACGAGTACTATTCACAAAGTACTATTCACGGGTACTAATCACAAAGTATTCACAAAGTACTATTCACAAGGTACTATTCCTGAAGTACTATTCACGAGGAACTATTCACTCAGGTACTATTCACTCGGGGAATTATTCATGACAAAAATTGATTTCTTTGTTGTCCAAATCATTTTTGATACAATATTATTCTTAATTTTTACTCCATAAAGCAGTATCATGTTGATAATTTGGACATTATTGAATTATGGATAAATTAAGTTATAAATCTTTAAAAATTTATCCTTTGATTTCTTTTAATTGAATTCTTATATTATTATCATCATCCTCATGCTTTTATTGTTGTAAAAGTCATCTGTGGCTTACGTGCATAGATGTAATATTGATTGGTATGATTATGACCAGGGATTATTCGGTATAATCATGACTGTAATGTTACAAATGATGTGGTAAAAGTCGTCATTGGCCCGTAGTGCATTGATGGACAGTTGTAGGTATGATCATGACCATTAATGATTACATGAATATCCTTGGCCCGTAGTGCAGGGATGATTCGATGATGTGGTTTATTTATTAAGCTGAGTCACAGCGATAAAGTTAATAAAAAACTTTTTAAATCATATAAGATAGTAGATATCATGCTCTACTTGACTCTTCTAATGGATTGCTTGTTCCGCTGCCGTTAAACATGATGTTTATTGTATTTTATCAGTTTAACACTGTTGAAGGCTAACGATAATTTATTCTGCATTATCTTAGTCATAATATTTCCTACTAGGTTAGTTGAGGTCACCCTTTTGCTTTCATTGTTCTCTTCAGGAAATGAGAACGTAGCTGGGACTAGTCGGGGAACGGAGTGTCGGTCCAGATGTTTGTATTAGTATTCCTCACTATTCAGTGAAATAGTGTGATAATAATTATAATGAGGACTTTATTTGAGTTTGGATACTCTCTACGAGACATTATCCGTGTTGAAACTCTGAGCTACATTTTGTCGTACTGTATAAAAGAAGTTTGTATTTAAATTATGAACCATGTATTTGGCGACTCAAGATGGGTGATGTTTACCTATTTTGTGGGTGTCACATACATGCAAGGCAAGTTTCCTTACCCTATCTCGATTACAATTACGCAAGTTTACTTATCTTTTTCGTTGAGCCAGTTTCTATTGTTACGATTGTGCAAGTTTTCTATCTCTAAACTTTCGTTGAGCAAGTTTCTTAACTCTAATTATGTTGCGCAGACTCCTAAACCTTATCTCTTGATATTGAGCAAGTTACTCTAATCTTTAACTTGTTATTTAGCATGCAAGTTTATATATTCTGATATACTAATATTGAACAAGTTTTATCGTTCAATTTACTATTTGTTATGCATCCTTAGTACTCAATTCTAAATAACATTGGCTTAATATTGTTCAAGCAAGGTATCTTATGATTATTCAATGTTTATGCTCTTAGATTATTCCTAAAGCATGACCTTAGTATACAACTTTGATTCACTTATGTTTTATTCCATGACATAATGTTATTACCTTTTTATTTAACTAATCCTTAGTTGATTTTCATTGAATTCCAAATTACCTTGAAACGGATCCAAACCAAACTTACTTTGGTGCGGACTTGTATTCTAAATGCTGAGATGGACAACCCTATTATTAGGGGATAATTTACGCATATCATTGAAATATTTGTGCACAATACATTGTACGAAGGGCTGATCCCCCTAAGTACGAGGTGTCCCTATAGTCTTATGACTGTTAAAGTTTAAGTTGAAAGATTACTTATAACTATGGACATAGTTCGTGGTCTTATGACCCTCAGATATGTGATTCAGATTTTGATTATCATTGATAGAACCTATTATTCAGTTCTATTGAGCCTATTATTTGGCCATTGTTGTAAAGTTTTATTCATTATTATTTCAAGTGAGCATTGTTTGTTCACTCTTGCTTATATAAATATTATAGCTAAAGTTGAGAAGGTCGATGTACCTAGCACCAGTAATGGGAAAGGGAAGATGAACAAGTATTGAAGACTTGTAAACATGTTGACATTTAAATATCTTCAGACTTTATTTTAATTATTGTAATGAAGTTATTTAATTTTCCCGCATATGATGTTTGTATTTGAAGGTTAGATAACATGGGAGATTATTCACTACAAGAAAAAGAGCCATCTGCGACCAATAATATCAGCGACCGCACTATCCGGTCGCTGATAAAAGTAATAGCGACCGCTATCTGCGACCGATATGGATTTTAGTTGCTAGTTAATAACAGCGACCGCATGCGGTCGCTGTTCGGTCGCTGATATGAATTTCCCTCCTAAAATTTGGTGCGAAACTTTGGTGAGGCGACCACTCACTGTCCGCGACCGCGTTCAGTCGCTGATATGTCCACATCATTAAAAAGTAGCGACCGCGTCGCAAGGTCGGGCATTGGTGGTCATTGATTCTCATGAACTTAATCAAAGTTTAGCGGTTAAGCTCGTCGATCAAGAGAAAAAAAGAGAGGGAGACACTGACGAGAGCCGAGAGGGAGAAGGAGGAGAAGAGAAGAGGGAGGAAAACTGCCGCTACCGCCGACGCCTTCACCACCGACATCACCGGTCGACGCCTTCACCACCGCCGGTAACCCCTTTAATTAATCCCTAAATTAAACTATTTTTCTGTTATTGTTGATTGAATGGTCATGATTTGTTTTTCTGAAGATGTGAATGTGTTGATGTTCTGATTCTAGATTCCATTTTCTTGAATTTTTTTGGTTGAATTTGAGTTTGACTGAAAATCCAAATGGGGTTGACTGAAAATCTAGTTTAATTTACAGTGTCTTGTTCAAAATGGGTAGAACCCTAATGGGTATGAAACTTACTGCTGGATATAACATTATTGAATTTTTTTGGGTTTAATTTGATTTTTACTGAATATAACATTACTGAATATAACATTTTTTGGGTTTAATTTGATTTTGACTGAAAATCCAAATGGGTTTGACTGAAAATCCAGTTTAATTTATAGTGTCTTGTTCAAAATGGGTAGAACCCTAATGGGTATGAAACTTACTGCTGAATATAAAATTTTGAATATAACATTACTACTGAATATATTGTTGCTGAAATTTAGATAAATTGTTGTTGATATTGCTGAAATTGGGACAATTTTTGGGCTTCTCATTGTTGTTACTAATATTAGATTCTCCTAAATTATGCCCTGAAATTGGTCAAGTATACATGCCCTCGTGCATGTGGATAGTCCATATTATAGGGGAGACTCTGCCGAATTTTTTTCATATATAAGTCAAATGGCTATATAACTTGAACATTAGTGCTTAACCCAAAACCTTGGTTGCAATATATGATCATACTTACACCAATCCAATAATTTAAACATGAGTATGACATATATAAAACATAACTAGGAATTAAGTTTATCCATAATTCAATCAAGAAGAAGGTTCAAAGAAGTTTATCCATAATTCACAGTCGAGAAGACATACTTGTCTAAATCTTCATATATAAGTCAAATGGCTATATATGCATTCGTATTCACAGGGGCTAATAGTATGCCTTCTTCTGCAATCTTGATATACGCATCGATATAGTTTCTAGAACACATTTCAAATTCCATTGGTTGTTCTTCAAACTTGACCATCAAGATATTTTTATCACCTAATGTCCTATCATATGCAGACCATGCATGATGCAATGATTCATATTCTACCCCTAGGAATCTATTGTCTTTAGGTTGTTTTGGAATGTATCCTTGTTCAATTCTCGAATAATTATATATGATGCACACTCATGTTATATATGTAATATATACATCTATATATATTTATAAGCATCAAAAATGGGATTGAGTTGAATTGTAAATCTTTAACAAGGGAATACAATAATTCATGTCAACATAGGTACCGTGGAATCATGGACCTCTATTCAGACCGTAGTTGGATGGCACAACGAAAGTCAAGTGCCCAGATAGGTGCTACAGCTGAATTTAGAGCTGGTTGCCAATTGTTTTTGGAGTATTCGTATAGTCACCCGAAATGTATGAATGGTCAGTCGCAGACACGATGTCCATGTTTGAAGTGTAAGAATGTAAATTATATGGACAGAGACATGACAAACTATCATTTACTTGTTTTCGGGTTCATGAAAAATTATGAAGAATGCTGGTGGGAACATGGGTGGAGAAGAGATGGTGGCATCACAGAAGTACACAATTCGGGCAGTGGTACTCATCGTATGAATGAAATGGTTCATGATATTGCAGGGCCAGATTTTGATTGGGAACAAGGCAGAGAGCAACCTATGAATTCTGATGCCAAAGACTTCTTTAAGTTGTTAGACGAGGGTAGCGAGCCATTATGGCATGGTTGCACCAAACACACTACATTGTCAACAGTGGCGACATTACTTAACATCAAGGCTGACCACAACATGAGCCATGAGTGTTTTGAGTCGCTCTTGAAGGCCATTAAGAGTATGTTACCTGACGGTGAGAAATTACTGGGTAACTATTACTTTTGTAAGAAAATGGTGAAGAATTTGGGTGTTGGATACCAAAAGATCGATGCATGTCCCAACGATTGCATGTTGTTTTATAAGGAAAATGAACAGATGACAAGGTGCACGTTTTGCAGTAATGATCGGTTTAGGCCTAATAAAGAGGGTGTGATTACAAAAAAATCAAGTATACCGTTTAAGATTCTAAGGTATTTTCCAATAACACATCGGCTAAAAAGATTGTACATGTCTTCAAGAACAGCTGAACATATGAGTTGGCATGCGAAATCTCCAGCTAAAGATGGAGAACTAAATCATCCATGCAGATGGGCGGGGCTTGGAAAGATTTCAACTTAGCACATCCGGGTTTGCATTGGAACCTAGAAATGTGAGGCTTGGATTGTCCAACCGATAGTTTCAATCCGGTTTGGCCACTCAAACTATTCCGTACTCATGTTGGCATGTGATTGTTACTCCGCATAACTTGCCTCCTTAGATGTGTATGAAATGACCATACTTGTTTCTTTCACTCGTGGTTCCCTGGTCCTAAGAGTCCCGGAAAGAACTTAGATGTTTACTTGAGACCTCTTATAGATGAGTTGAAGGTATTGTGGGAGGATGGAGTATGGACTTGGGATGTTGCAACGAAAACAAATTTCAACCTTAGGCAACGGTTATGTGGACTATAAGTGACTTCCTGACTTATGGTATGTTAATTTGGATAGAGTACACATGGGAAGTCGGCTTGTCCAGTATTGTATGGAGCATACAAAGTCATTTAATTTATCAAAAGGTCAAAAGCCTTCTTTGGTTTGATCATCATCGCTTGTTCTACCTAGGTAGATCACCCGTTTCAAGAAATAGAGAACACTTCAGGAAATGGAAAGTAGACAATGATATGCCTGCACCGCGATTGTCGAGAACAGAGATGCGAGATCGTGTGATGAGATTGCCGGTTATCCCATTTGGTAAGATTGATGCCACAAACATAATCAATGGGTTTGGCGAATCTCATAACTGGGTTCGGAGAAGCATCTTTTGGGAACTGCCTTATTGGTCTACAAATTTGATTCGTTATAATCTAGATGTGATGCATATTGAGAAGAATGTGTTTGACAATGTGTTTAACATCGTGATGAATGTTACGGGGAAGAAGACAAAGATAACGATAAAGCACGTTTGGACATGAAAGATATTTTAAAGCGTCACGGATTAGAACTTTATGAATCTCTTAATGGTAAGATTATCAAACCGCATCAAGGTACACATTGTCCAAAAAGCAAGTTGAAGATGTGTGCACATGGGTTAAATCTCCGAAAACTACTGGATGGATATCGTCAAACATTGCAAGGTGTGTTACGGGTGGGAAATTGCAAAGGATGAAGAGTCGTATCATCATGTGTTCATGGAGAGACTCATGCCTATAGCATTTCGGGATCGACTTGATAAACCAATATGGGATGCTTTGACGGATCTTAGTCGTTTCTTCAAAGACTTGTGTTCAAAATCATTAAATGAGAAGGACATGTCTGTACTTGAGAAGAACATCATAGAGATAACGTGTAAACTAGAAAAAATATTCCCACCTGGTTTTTTTGACTCCATGGAGCATTTGCAAATCCATCTTCCCTATGAAGCTCGTGTTGGGGGTCCAATTCAATATAGATGGATGTACCCTTTTGAGAGGGTGATGGGAAACCTCAAGAGAAAGGTGAAGAATAGAGCTTATGTCGAGGGGTCGATATGTGAGGCATACAGTTTCGATGAGATATCTACGTTTGTCTCAGATTAGTTTCCAGACGAAGTCTTGACAAAGGCCAATCGAGTATTGAGACATGATGATGGGGGAAATGTTGAACTAAATGGTTGGGTCTCTGTATTTGGTCTATTGGGTCACGCTTATGGAAAAGGGAAGCGCATATTCCTCTCTGAGCAAGAATTACATGCTGCACATACTTACATTCTTCTCAATTACAAGGAGATTGACGAATTTGTTAGGTACACATATAAACATGATAATTTATCCTGTAAGTTGAAAATTTATTCCAATATGTTAATGTTTATAACATGGTATATATTGTACGATGACGAGTTAAAAGTGAAGCATCCCGGCATAACTGATAAAGATATTCAAATCAATCGTGATAAAAAATTTACACTTTGGTTAAAGGACAAAGTAAGTTCAATTTCTTAAGCACGATATATATATATATATATATATATATATATATATATATATATATATACACTCCATATTAACTATGACTTCATTTAATAAGATGGAGTTTTTGTAGGCTTTGACTGAGGGATCAACGATTCCGGCTAATGTACAAGTCCTAGCTATGGGACCAGAAAGGGACCAAGTTAGTCGTAATGGTTACAAAATAAATGGTTGTGAATTTCATACAAAGGCATATGGGCGCGGTAAAAGAACAACGAACTATGGAGTGTGTGTCCAAGGAGATTGTTACAATGAGCTTGGTCGTGCCTTTTATAGGGAGTTGGAGGAAATCGTAGAGTTGTTGTACAAGGGCACATACGGGGGTCATATTAACTTATTCAAGTGTCGTTGGTTTGATTTAGAAAAAGGGATACGTGTTGACAGACATGGAATCGTCGATATTGACTTACATAGGTTGGCTTACTCCAACGAACCGTTTGTTTTACCAACTCAAACAGTACAAGTATACTACACTCCTAGTCCTGTTAGGAAAAGAGATAGACCGCCTACAGATTGGCAAGTTGTAATTCATACTCCTGCACGCAGTCGTGTCCAAGTAATAGACGGGGATTTCTACCAAGAGGAGATGCTTCATAGACCTCCTATAATAAATATAGAGGACAACAATGATGTAATCTAGTTAGAGGGTGGAGATGAACCTGATGAATTGGATCCCGAGACAGTTATTGTTCCGGATAGCGGTGATCCGAGGAAGAGTTATTGGTGACGACAATCCATACGTAATCTGAAGAAGAAGATGGTTATGAATCTCCGACACTTGTACAAAATGATTCTAACTCTGAAAACGATTTTCATTAAAATGTATGTTTAGTTTTAATCGTATTACAATGAATTACATATAGGAATGTTCTTTATATCCTTAACATGTTTTAATCGTATTACAATGAATATAAATGTATGTTTAGTTTTGTCGTAGTTAACTATTTCATACAATTAATTGTCATTATTTTCCTTTTATATAAAATGTATGTTTAGTTTTAATATACAATTACATATGTACATGTTCTTTATATCCTTGACGCGTTTATGTATCTTTCATTTATAACTCATACTAAAATCCTAAATTTTTTATTTATAGATGTCTTCAACTCCGCAAAGACGAAAAAGCTTGGGTTGGGTCTGGGGCCCTAATCATGTGTCAAGGCCAAGCTATCTGGATGATCGCATTCTTATACAGATTCGTCCTCCTCCAGAAAGCACGTAAGTTAAACATCGTGTATATATAAGGGTTTAATATTTCAATTGTTATAAATATATATGACTGTAAATTATTGTAAATTGTAGTGATTTTCAAGATAGTAAAATTGTGAAGTGCATTTCACAATTATGCTTCTGTAATCCGCCCACGCTAGATTGATTACATGGGCGAGCACACCTCTCGCCCATAAGGATGCAGTTTGGGCTGAAATTTAGGAATATTTTTTTATCACTCTGATAGATAATACATAGTTAATCAAATTATGATAATATAATATAATAATTTTAATATTATTATTGTTGTTTTATTTGCAGAAGCGGTAGATGGGACGACGCACAGGCATCAGTTATTCATGCACTATTCTGGCAGAAGTGCACCGTCCAAACTAAAGATAATCTGAACAAGGAACGACAAAAAGCCCCGCACAATCTGTGAGATTGACCATCAGGGACGGGAAAGCAAGATATATACGTGAGCATAGTCCCTGGTGGTGCGCACATCCCATATGGGTGCAGATGTGTGACCAGTGGAGAGATGAGTCCTGGGTTAAGAGACGCAAGACTGCCGCCTCGAACAGATCCTCAAGTGTATCTAAAGGCGAAAAGGAAAATGACACGTACAAGGGCAGCAGTATATCACACCTGCAACATATTACTGCTAGAGTACGTATGTATAGCAAGCTTATTGGCTTAGTTATTTGTTTTTATGTTTACAGTCATCTTTTGTAAACTAAAATATCATAATAATATGAGAAAATAAACTGTAGGAGTCTCAGTCTCAAGGTCAACCTATCAATTGGTTGGATGTGTATGTGGCCACCCGCGATGGCCTGCCTGAGGCTGTTCAGATAGCGGTAATAAGTTCACTTTATCCTAATATGTTTTGTATAAATTGTGATGACTTTTTTGAGTATTTTTTTATTTATTTTTAACTATTTAATTGTTCATCTTCTGACAAGACACTTATAAGGGCTTAATGAACGAGCCCTATCCTGAAGGCACCCCGTGTCCGTCAATTGATCAAGAATTATGGGAGAGGGCGTCCATTGTGAAGAAAAATTATGTCAAAGACCAAGGACAAAAATGGCGCCCGACCATCAGTGGCACAGGCAGCTCTGCCACCCAGTCTACACAGTCATCAGGTTTCCAGCTTATCATACTCCTGCTGACTGTGTGAGAGCGATCTGTCAGGATCATGATCTTCTTCGTATACTGGGTGGGCATCTGCAGTCTCTGAGTCATGATGAGTTGGCGGAGGCAGTGGCGGCAGCGGCAGCAGCAGAATGACGACCAGGTATATATATTGTCTATTGATTAGTTTTCCCAAAGTATGTCGTAGCAGTATCAACACATGTAACATATATGTTTTATTACTTTGTTAATTACAGGATCATAATTTGGATAATCCATGAAGAGTGCCTAGACTGGTTTTTTTAGATTTTTAAAGCCTTGTACTCTTTTAGATTCATTCTTTGGACAATTGTATTGGTTTATATGGATGTTTACGATATCGATTGTATTGTTTTGGATGAATATTTACAATTGTATTCTGTTGGATGAATGTTTATTCATGGATGAATGGATGTTAATATGGATGCTTGTATATACTACTGTGTTGGGATTGAAAGTAGGTACAACAGGTTATTTTTGGGAAATCAAGAAAACAGGCAAACTTTTTTTTTTAAAAAAAGACATCAGCGACCGCATGCGGTCGCTAACTCCGTATCAGCGACCGCATTACCTTGTTAGAGTCTAGTGACAGCATCGGTCGCTATTACCGGTCGTTGCCATGTGTGCCACGTCACATCTGACAATTGACTCATCATAAGTCAGAATAACGACGGACACGGTCGCTGATTGCGGTCGCTAATAAAGCGGTCGCTATTAGTGGTCGCTGATGTCCATCCAGCAACCAGATTACCTGCGACCGCTATCCGCGACCGAAGGCGGTCGGTGAAACCCATCTGCGACCAATGACGGTTGCTGATAGGTGGTCGCTGATAAGCGTTTTTGTTGTAGTGTTTATTAATGTAATCCTTTAATGGGAAGGTTTATTATTAAATTTTATAATGATTGGGTAGTTAGACATGAATGTTTTTATCAAGTGATTACCAAATCTTGAGGGAATGAAGTACTCGGATTTGGGGGTGTCACAAGTTGGTATCAAAGATTTAGGTTATGAACCTTAGGTGGGGAAAAGCCATAGGAAGTAACCTTTGAAAAGATAGTGGTGATAAACTCTTATCGAGTTTTAAGTAAGAAGTAATAAAACACTTATGTGTTTATGTGATTACAACTTATGTGCTCGTGAGTGTCGAGTAGTAATGAGTAATAATTAAAACTTCAAAATTTTATTGTCAGGATGACTAATGTAGGAGAATCCAGTCAGGCTAGGGAGGAAGGACCTCAGATGCCTAGAGAGGAGGAGTCTCGTGACATTCAGGTGGTTTGGTAACAACTACTTCCACGGGAGTTAGCTCCGTTGGTCACAGTGGTTGAGCAGAAGGGTTTACCTGATAAGGATGATGATGTAGTAACGGATGAGGAGGATCCCGTCGAGCTGCCACAGTCGAATGAGGATGACGAGGATGAGGAGGAAGAGATTCCACTAAACTCGATCACTGCTAGTATGTACGATGAAGTATACGACCGCAATGTGGAACTTCAGGATACCGTCGAGGAGTTAGAAGAGATAGTAGCTGAACAATAGACCTCGATGGCACAGAAAGACGATGAGATCCAAGATCGAGAGGAATGTCTGAATAATGTCGAAGAGAAGCTGGTCCACACTGAAGGAGAGAATGAACAACTGACCGAGGAAATCGCAGAATTGAAGTACAAGTTGAATGAAGAATCTACTAAGAGGGCAAGAGCTGAAGACGCATATGAGGAAGCTTATCAACGAGCCGGGATAACATAGAGAGAGGCACAAGCAAAGAGAATCAAGATGGAAGAGATGAATAACGTATTCAACACCGTAATTAATCGAGCTCAAGATTGAGTGATGTATTATCCGATTCAGTTCAAGACGCGACCATCATACATATTGGATCGCAGAACAATGTTCCGTATTATGGAGGAAGAGCGTCGTAAGGCTACGCATCATCTTAGTTGGACATCGTAGGGAATGTACCTGATATGCGATTATTAATATGATAAATAATATGTAAATCTCTGGTGATATGTAATCAATGGGATATGATGTTGATGTTATCTTGAAACTTTAGTAGTTCAGGAAAGTAATGTAAATATAGCAGTGATGCTATTGATTTTGTGTTTTAAAAAAGATTATGAATGAATAAAAGTTATTATTTTATTTTATTCAAAGTGTTATGTGTTATGTGATGATTTCTCTTATAGGGTGCAAGTTAAGTAGAAAATACTTAAAGGAGTTGAGTAATAATCTTATAAGTGTATTTTAATAGAAAATGCCTCCAAGACGTCAACCACGACAGAGGACCCCTGACGGATCTACCAACAATAACAATGCCGAAGCTAACCCCATTCAGCAACTAGTGACGTTACTGATGGGTGCATTGCAGAATCAACCGCAGAATCAAGTTGTGACGTTTAAGGACTTCAAGGTGGTTGGACAACCAAAATTTTGTGGGTCCATGAATCCAGTTGAGGCACAGACCTGGATCATGGAGATAGAGAAAGTATTCGATGTTCCTAGAGTAGGGGAGAATCAGAAGACTATTTTTGTAATATTTATGTTGAAAGCAGAGGCTAGTTATTGGAGGCAGGCCAATAAAACTCGAGGAGGTAAAGGGGTTATGACTTGGGATAGGTTTAAGGAGATATTCTTTGTGAATTATTTTCCAGAGAGTTCGAAGAATCAGATGGAGGTACAGTTTCTAGAACTGAAGCAGGGAACAATGACGGTATCGGAGTATGTCGCAAAATTTAACGAGTTTGTGAGGTTTACGCCATATGAAGTCAACACAAATGAACGCAAGGCTAAGAGGTTTGAACAGGGACTGAAACCTTGGGTGTGCAGTAGGGTCTCCATGTTTTAGCTGAAGACATTTATAACGGTACTGGAGAAGACAATTCTCGCTGACGGTGGAGGCGAGGCGGTAACGAAGTTTAATCAAGAACAAAGAAAGAAGAAGAATGAAGTGGAGGTTAAGAATGGTGGTGGTGGTAGTGGAAATGGTAACAATAACTTGAAGAAAAAGTTGAATGGAAATGTGAGTGCTAGAAATCAGCAGGGTAACCAACAGAATAAGATGTTCGAAGCATGTGCTGCATGCGGGAAGTTTCACAAGGGTATTTGCTTAATGGGGAAACATGTATGCTTTAACTGTGGCCAGGAATGTGACGCCCCCAAAATAGGTATACATCACCCATCTTGAGTTGCCAAATACATGGTACACAATACAAATAAAAACTTAATTATACAACATGAGCTGTGAGTTTTAATACAAATATTGTCTTATAGACAGTATACAAACTTAATGGGGTCCTCATTACTTTTATTATCACACTATTTCATAGAATAATGAGGACTACTAATGCTATCATCTGGACCGTCACTCCGTTCCCCGACTAGTCCCTGCTACGTTCTCATTTCCTAAAGAGAACAATGAAAGTAAAAGGGGTGAGCTCAACTAGCCCAGTAAGAAATATTATGACTAAGATAATGCAGAATAAATTATCATTAGCCTTCAACAGTGTTAAACTGATAAAATATAACAAACATCAAGTTTAATCTGCGGTGAACAAGCAATCCATTAGAAGAGTCAAGTAGAGAATAAAATCTACTATCTTCTATGATTTAAAAGGTTTTTCATTACTTTTATCGCCGAGACTCAAATTTTAATAAATAATCCACATCACCGCACTACGACCGAGGATATTCATTAGTATCATGACCACAAATTATCCATGCACTTTGTGGGCAAAGATATTCGTGTATTCATCAATGATCATGATCATGCCAATAATCATCCATCAATGCACTCACGGGCCAATGAGGACTTTTTCCACATCATTTGTAACATTACGATCATGATTACACCGAATAATCCTCGGTCATAATCATACCAAGTCTATCTATGCACTCTGAGTTACAGATGACTTTCAACATAATATAAACATGAGGATGGTGACAATGATATAAGAATTCAATAAAATAAGTTCAAGAATTAATTTATCCAGGAATTATTAACGTCCAAATTGTCAACATGTTGTGGAGTAAAATTCAAGAATGCTCAGAAGAATATTTCCATGAAAAGATACTGGATGAAGCGCAAATATCAAGGATATTTCACTAATTTCATGGAGTATAAGTCAAAACTTTAACCAACCGAGTATAATAAAGAATGGAATAACAAAAGAAATCACCAGACATGCGATAGACCACACAGAAAAGTTATTCCAGCAGAATAATAAATCACGGAATTCAAAGTTATGCGTAAACGCACGCATGTGATATTTCAATAGAATAATAAATAATGGAACAGTCAATGCAGAACGCACGCACGTGATATTCAACGAGAATAATAAACAACGGAACCATGTCAATGCGAACGCACGCATGTGATGTTCCAATGAGAATAATAAAGAATGGAATAACAGAAGAATTTCACCATGTATGCAGTGCTTTTCATAGACAGGTTATTCCAACGTAATAATAAAGAATGGAATAGCAGAATAATTTCACCAAGTATAGGGTATCCCGCGTATACAGGTTATTCTAACAGAATAATAAAGAATGAAATAACAGAAGTTCTCTTCACGAACAAGAAAGAAAGTATACCCCTTACGAGTACAACAAATAATATCATTTACCGTAAAAAAAGAGTATTCCGACGGGTAGGGCGGGAATATACTTGAAGAAAACTTGCACTATCTTCTACGCTCAAAGCTTTCTTAAACTCTAAAGAAATACGCCCGAGATTACAGAAGAAGAACTCTCTCTATAGTTTCAGTGAATTCGTAAGAAATAATGAAGGAATGAGCTTCTATTTATAGAAGAATGGACTGAATAGTAACTAATTCATGAAGCGGTCAGATTGATTTACTTTTTAAGCAGACGGTCCATATTAATTTACTACGCAATTATTAATAAAATATTCAATAAAACAAAATCTTTTAAATAAAATAAAATATATTCTATTTTTATATAAAAAACAAAACTTATTATATAATATATATATATATATATAAATTATCACATGTTCGTTGAAAATGAACACCCCAAGTGAATTATTTGCCTCCTTTCTCGCCTTAACTTTGTCAAATCTATCTATCTATATATATATATATATATATATATATATATATATATATATATATATATATAATCACATACTGCAAAGCACATATATATAAGCAAAATTGAGATTACTTTCTCCCGACGATTTTGAAAAATGAGCAAGTGGGGGTTCAAGTAATAGGCAAAATACATCATAAAAATTTCCTCAATATTAATTTTTAACAACACTTATCATCATTATTATAATTCATTCATAATATTAGAGACCAGGTCGTTCCCAGGAAAGAGGGTGTGACAACCCGAGAATTTTGAATATTTTTAAAATTTTTATTAATTGAATTAAGGTTCAAAATTAGAACCTAGACAGAAAATTAGTGTATGCGTTTGATATTTTTAAGAAAGAAATTTAAGGATTTCAAAATTATGTGAAGGATTTAGGTGAATTATTCAGGATTAAGGGAATTAACGTTTACGTTCTGTGTATATGTGTACAGTATGTGGTTAAGGGTCAAGGGTTGACCAGATAAACGATATCTGTAACAAACCCTAATTATATATTAAGAACTTTAACGTTTGTAAAAAAACTCTAGCGATTAATAAGAAACCCTAGAAAACCGGTTCTAGAAACCCTAATTTCAGTTCCGGGGATCCGAAACCCTAATTCGGGAATTTAAAATCCTAATCTCGGAACTTAAATGATTATTATATTGCTTAAGTGTTATTAATAAGTATATTAATTAGGGTAAAGCTTAATTAATTAGCAAACCCTAATTTCAAATTTAGAAAACCCTAATTTCGAGATTTGTAACCCTAATTTATAATTGGGAAAAATCTAATTATTAATTTAATAATTATAATGTTAATTAGGATATATTAATTCTAATTTTAAAGTTAATTAATTACAAAACCCTAATCTAATTACGAAAATCTAATTTCTATTTTAGAAAAATTAATTTTCTATTAGAAACCCTAATTTTTGGGTTATAAACCGTAATCCGTGATATTGACCCTAAGTGCTTAATTAGCAATTTTAAATAGGAAATACTAATCCTAATTAGTAAGATTTAAATTATGATTAAGAAATTTTAATATAATTAGAAAATTCTAATTATAATTAAGAAATATTAATTTTTAATTTTGAAAACCTAATTTGGAAATTTTATAAATTAAATTGCAAACCCTAAATTTTTGCAAACCCTAAACCATAAATTTTCTAAATCCTAAACCCAAACCCTAAACCCTAAGGGTTTGGCCAATGTCCAAAATGCCATTAATTTTGTATGCAAAATGACCAAAAAGCCCTTTTGTGCATTATTAAAGGTTGCTTGTAATTGTTGCCCTATTGGAGTTGGTAACCAAAACCTAGCCTAGCCATGTGACAAAAAATTAATACAAAGCAGTAATCTCAGCCACATTTCATCAGCCATACATTGAATCAAAATAAAAGTTAAAAAAAAAGTAAGGAAACTTTCTTACTTTACTTAGCAAAATATCCAAGATCTTCTCTCTCTATAATTTTCGAGATGGGGAGTGAGAATGAGTGAGAAGATAAGCTAATATCATTATTCAGCTTTCCAAGAACAGATCACAAGGGACAGAATCGAAAATCAAGGCTCAAAGCGGTATGAACTCTAAATTTTAGAAACCATGTAATCTGATGTTAATTGTTGTAATTTGTTGGCTAGATATGTGTAATAGGATGTCTACAAGTGATTTGGGTTGTAAAATCCCAGATCCATAACATCAAAGTCCTCGAAATTAGCATTTTGAAAAATCTAGAAAAATTTCTAAATGACGTCTGACAAGCAAATGTCAGAGGTCATATATCGTGGTATGTTAATGTGTTTAGTGTTTTAAATGTTTATACTTGTAGTATGTTAGTTGGTCCTTGTTGTGAAACTAGAATCGGGGTCAGTGTATGCTTGAATCGAGAGTTATTGGTGGACAAGCATACATCGAATTGAAATAGATCTTCATTTCGATAAAGTTTTGATGGCCTCTGATCTTCTCTTTGGTAAATGATGTGGCCATGTTTTTGTATTGGATCGTAGTAGTCGACATATATATTATTATGATCATGCCTCTATAACACTTATAGAATACCCGAATCAAAACCATTCTTTGGTCAAAGTAGGGTTGACCGTCATATTCTTCGCATTTTGGAAAAACCAGAGATCTTCAAAGCAAAAAGTTTCTGACATGGTTTGACTTGCACCGACCTGTCACATGTGTTGTTTTTCGACGGATATGAGGTAGTATAGTTGTACTCGGACATAAGGACTACATGTAAGAACAATTAGATCTCACAAAAGAGACCCATGATGCAAATGATAAGGATTCAAAGTACCCCTCTTGAACTGTTCTTCATTTTTGGAAAACCAAGAAATGAAGAACAACTTCTGACAAGGTTTTAATCGGCTAATATATCAGTGATGTGTTGTTGTTTAGACCTGAAATTTGTTTGTTAGTGTAGTATTGCATGGATACTACCTTTTTAACACATAAAACGACTCAGAATCATTAACAACAAGAATAGACAATAGGTCAAACCTAGTACCTTAGTCAACGCACGCTGCTCATCGTTTAACACTCAAAAAACAGCCCAAGAACACCTATATGACGACAGTCTGTCGCTATATAGGGCCTTTTAGCAATAGATTTTATTATTATTATTTTAGAAAATTATTTAAAAATAGAGAAAAAATGGTTTTTAATTATTAAAAATACATAATAAATTCTAAAAAATTATTTTAAAGTCTCGAAAAATAGTTTTTAATTATTTAGAATATATTTCATAAATATTTAATATTTTTGAATATAATGGTATTTAATTTATTTAATTATAATATTAAATAAATTATTTTAAAATGATTTAAATACTTGAAAAATCATGAAAAATTATATTATGGTAAAAGAAAATATTTTAAGTTATTTTTATTGACTTTTAATATTTTATGATGAAATTTATTAATTAATTAATATTAATGATAATTTGTTTATTTAATAAATATATTAAATAAATTATGGAAAAATAGAATTAATGCTTTATAAATTATATAAAAATGATTTAAGTGTTATAAAAAATATTTGAAGTTATAAAATATAAATTTTGATATTTTGTCATGAAAATATTAATATTTTAATATTAATAGTAATTATCGGATAATGAATTTAATTGTTTAAAAATCATATAAAGGTGATTTTAAAGTATTAAAAATACTTTTTGTGATATTATAAATATATTATAATATTATGACATGTATTTCATTAATATTTGATAATAAATAAATATTAATGATAAAAGAATTATGTGGTATTTAATTTATTTAAATACGTTATTAATGATTGAAAAATCAAGATAAATAGTAATAATTATTTAAAAATTATTATAAGTCCATGAAAATTATTTTGACTACTTATTAAAATTATCTAAGATAATTGTTAAGAGTTTTGCAGAGTTTAATTGAATTTAAACTCAAATAATTGTCCACTAAACCGTCGGGATGTTAGAATTTTATTCAAGTTCAAGTTTAATGAAATAGTTTGACTTCGATATCAGAGAGTTTTATGTGTGTTATGTAATCGATAGTGTTATGTGGTTATGTGTTATGTGTTATGTGTTTAGGTTATTCCATGTATATATATATATATAATAATATTATATTGTGATGATATTATTCTAATATTGGAGATCTATATTACTAATATTAGGTCTTGGATAAAGCGATATAAATCATGCGTAGCTTGTAATCAACTGATTCAAACAAGTTTGCTTTACTTAACTCTATTAAGAGTGTTTTATTCGGATAAGCTTATGGTTAATCATTGCTGATTGCCATGAATTGTACTCTGTACATATTGCATGTATAAGTCATGTATGAAAGGCTGATCACCTTCATTACCAGTTGGTTCAGATATATTTGTTCATGTATAATACTTGTTCAGTCATAAATTTGTTCCTGCTAGTTCACAATTATATTGTTGAATTATAGCCAGCCAATTATTCAAATCATTTCAATCATGATATATCGTTATATTGTTGAATTTAAACTTGCTGGGCAACATTCATGCTCACCTTTGCTATATCATGATAAAACATTGCAGATTAAGGCGAATGTGTCGGATTCAAGGAAAGGTTAAAGACAGTTCCAGCGTAAAGTTATTGTGTGCGATTAGATTGTAATAGTATAGTATAATAATAATGTTATGTGATAAGACAAGTTATGTATTGTGTATTAAGTTAAGGTTACTCGACCTTGGGGATTATGTGTAAGTTTAATGTATAAACAATTTATTTTATATCTTTCGCAAAAATAGTAATAGTTGTATAGAATGATCGAACCGGATCCATGGTGATTCGGGACCCGGATTCTAGGAGCCCTCATCAGCTTGGTATCAGAGATGTTGGTTATGAACCTTAGGTATGAATACTTGAGACTAATAACCGTAGTGATTAGGATAAGTACTAACTCAAATAGAGTTAGTCGGTCGGTAAGATTCAAAGACGAATCACGACGAGTTATAAGATACAGAGTTCCCGAACTCTGATAATAAAGTTGAACAATACTGGTGAATAGATAGAGTCTAAAAGACTAAAAGTGCAGTGTTAGAAGATCGTAAAACAAAACGATCATAGTATAGAAATGAATCGTAATATATACGATGAGATCACTCCGTGATCGGATAAGGTTATATTATGAAAAAGGATCAAGCGAAGGATTGAAAAGTTTACAGCAAGATTACTGGGTGTCAGTTGTACTATGAATTGGTACAGATTCAGGAAAGGATTATGAATACGAGTTGAATGAAATTCGTATTGAGAAGGGAGTTAGTATTAGGTGGGGATTCAATTGAGGATTCATGTCGGCAACTGAGTTGTATGATTCTTCGTATGGGTGCTGAATTGTACATGGTGTAAAAACTACTTAGTTTCTGGCAATGATAATCATTGAAATGTTTGTGTCGCGCTATTTTCTATATGCGTGTTAAGAGGGTGATTCCTTTCTCATGTGTATAACAGATAGATAGGTCATAGGTAGAGGATATAAGGTTAAGTACGAAGTTCTTAAAACTCATACTTATGTGACATACTTGATTCATAGTTATATGAAATGTTTATGAACCCTCAAATGACGGACGCCAAAGGTCGACTAGGATAAGTTCTTAAACTCATATGATTGTGGCAATTTATGGACTCATAAGTGTGGTTTTACGAACTAGGAATAGTTGTTTGTAAATGGAGTATTGAGGATTATAGGAACAACAGATAGATTGTTAAGAAAATGATTATTAGTGGAGACATAAGTTTTCCGAAACTCCTAGCTATGCTGGACTTCGAAATGATTGACATCAAGCTAAATACGCACTATGAGCTTTTGAAAAAAAAAATGTAGACTCGTAATCATTTTTGAAACGGTTTAAAGTATAGTCTATGCTACTTATTTCAGCTAGACGCAAATGATTTGAAATATCAAAATTTATTTTATTTATCACTCATGTACCATGTAACCTGGTGCAGAGATGATAAAAATTTGATGGAGTTGTAAATACAGGAATACTTAGTGTGAATTTGATCTAAAATCGTTGTTCCACTATCGTATGATGTGTTATGACAAAGTCATACAATGACGACATCCTCAAACGGACTGTTAATACAGTACGACATCATGGCGTCATTCTCAAAAATATTTTCAAAAATTTTAATTTGCCAACAAGGTTTGGCTACACTTAAATAATTCGATTGAATTGAATTATTGGTATGAGTCTATGCTATTCGATTCAGCTAGACAAACATTTACGAAAACTCTAAGTGTTCATTGAAATAAATTTCCCAAACCAAATTATTTTGGTGCGGAATCCAATAAAGACCGAGGTAGAATTTTTTGGTGCCTTTGGTGAAGAGAAATAGAGTCAACCAAATAGACAGATAATACTTATAAGCACAGAGACATATGGATTAATTACTCACGTACCGTAAGTAAGTTATGATTTTATGGATGAATTTGCTATAACCTTTGCGAAAATGACAGACAATAGTCTATAAAACCCCTCAGCAAAATTTGAAAATTTTTACTCTTGTGAGTGGTGTATTGGGTAGCATGTGATGCTGTGTATGTATGGTGTAAGCAATATGGTGTAAGGTGTAAGGTAAAATTCGGGGACGAAATTTTTAGAAGAAGGGGTGAATGTGACAACCCGAGAATTTTGAATATTTATAAAATTTTTATTAATTGAATTAAGGTTCAAAATTAGAACCTAGACAGAAAATTAATGTATGCGTTTGATATTTTTAAGAAAGAATTTTGAGGATTTCAAAATTCTGTGAAGGATTTAGGTGAATTATTCAGGATTAAGGGAATAAGCGTTTATGTTCTGTGTATATGTGTACAGTATGTGGTTAAGGGTCAAGGGTTGACCAGATAAACGATATCTGTAACAAACCCTAATTATATATTAAGAACTTTAACGTTCGTAAGAAAACCCTAGCGATTAATAAGAAACCCTAGAAAACCGGTTCTGGAAATCCTAATTTTAGTTTCGGGAATCCGACACCCTAATTCGAAAATTTAAAATCCTAATCTGGGAACTTAAATGATTATTATATTGCTTAAGTGTTATTAATTAGTATATTAATTAGGGTAAAGCTTAATTAATTAGCAAACCCTAATTTCAAATTTAGAAAACCCTAATTTCGGGATTTGTAACCCTAATTTATAATTAGGGAAAATCTAATTATAAATTTAATAATTGTAATGTTAATTAGGATATATTAATTCTAATTTTAAAGTTAAGTAATTAGAAAACCCTAATCTAATTACTTAAAATCTAATTTCTATTTTAGAAAAATTAATTTTCTTTTAGAAACCTAATTTTTTTAGGTTATAAACCCTAATCCGTGATATTCAACCCTAATTGCTTAATTAGAAATTTTAATTAGGAAATACTAATCCTTATTAGTAAGATTTAAATTATGATTAAGAAATTTTAATATAATTAGAAAATTCTAATTATAATTTAGAAATATTAATTTTCTATTTTGAAAACCTAATTTGGAAATTTTAGAAAATTAAATTGTAAACCCTAAATTTTTGTAAACCCTAAACCTAAAATTTTCAAAACCTAAAACATAAACCCTAAACCTAAAGGTTTTGTCCAATGTCCAAAATGTCATTAATTTTGTATGCAAAATGTCCAAAAAGCCCTTTTGTGCATTATTAAAGGTTGCTTGTAATTGTTGCCCTATATGTGAGTTGGTAACTAAAACCTAGCCTAGCCATGTGACAAAAATTGAATACAACGCAACAATCTCAACAACATTTCATCACCATACACATGAATCAAAAATAAAAGTTAAAAAAAAAGAAAAAAACTTTCTTTACTTTTCAAAATATCCAAGACTTCTCTCTCTACAATTTTGAGATGGGTAGTGAGTGAGAGAGTGAGAAGATAAACTAATATCATTATTTACTTTCCAAGAATGCAGATCATCAAAGGATGAGAATAAAAATCATGGCTCAAATTAAAGTGGTATGAACCCTAAATTTTAGAAACCATGTGAAATATGATGTTGTTAGTTGTTATAATTTGTTGGTTAGATATGTGTAATAGGATGCCTATAAGTGATCCGGGTTGTAAAATCATGGATCCATAACATCAAAGTCCTCGAAATTAGCATTTTGAAAAAATCGGAAAAATTTCTAAAACGACGTCGACAAGCAAAATGTGGGAGGTCATAGATCGTGGTATGTTAATGTGTTTAGTATTTTAAATGTTTATACTTGTAGTATGTTAGTTGGTCTTTATTGTGAAACTTGAATCGGAATCCGATCATGCTTAGATCGATCGAGTTATTGGTGGTCAAAACCCTTTGACCATTCACGAAGTCGGTTTCGGGTAACTTGAAACCAAGATCTCGTCTCGACAAGTTTTTTGATGGCCTCGATCTTGCTATTGGTAAGTGATGTGGCCATGTTTTTATATTGGATGTTAGAGTCGACATATATATATTACATGATCATGACCCTACAATACTTATAGAATACCTGGAATCAAAACCATTGCTGGTTAAAGTAGGGTTAACCGTCGTATTCTTGCATTTCTAGAAAAAACCAAGATCTTCATTAGCAAAAGTTTCTGACATGGTTTGACTTGAACCGAACTGTCACATGTGTTATTTTTCGACTGATATGAGGTAGTATAGTTGTACTCGGACATAAGGACTACATGTAAGAACCATTAGATCTCACAAAAGAGACCCATGATGCAAATGATAAGGATTCAAAGTACCCCTCTTGAACTGTTCTTCATTTCTGGAAAACGCAGAAATGAAGAACAACAACTTCGACAAGATTTTTTGGAGCTTATATATATCGATGATGTATTGTTGTTTGGACTCGAAATTTGTTTTTTAGTGTAGTATTGCATGGATACTACCTTTTTTAACACATAAAAAACACCCGTAATCATTAACAACAAGAATAGAAAAAAAGTCAAAACTAGTACCTTTCACCGCTTCATCGCTATACGCTAAGTTTACGGGTTGGTGAAGAACAAGCCCAAGAACACCTATAGCGACGGGTCTGTCGCTATAGGGCCCTTTAGCGATAGTTTTATTATTATTATTTTCCAAAAATTATTTAAAAATAGATAAAAATGGTTTTTAATTATTAAAAATACATAATAAATTCTAGAAAAATTATTTTAAAGTCTAAAAAATAGTTTTTAATTATTTAGAGTATATTTCATAAATATTTAATATTTTTGGAATATAAATGGTATTTAATTTATTTAATTATTATATTAAATAAATTATTTAAAAATGATTTAAATACTTGAAAAATCATGAAAAATTATATTATGGTAAAAGAAAATATTTTAAGTTATTTTTAGTGACTTTTAATATTTTGTGATGAAATTCATTAATTAATCATTATTAATGATAATTAGTTTATTTAATAAATATATTAAATAAATTATGGAAAAATAGAATTAATGCTTTATAAATTATATAAAATGATTTAAGTGTTAGAAAAATATTTTAAGTTATAAAATATAACTTTTGATATTTTGTCATGAAAATATTAATATTTTAATATTAATAGTAATTATCGGATAATGAATTTAATTGTTTAAAAAATCATATAAAGGTGATTTTAAAGTATTAAAATACTTTTGTGATATTATAAATATATTATAATATTATGACATGTATTTCATTAATATTTGATAATAAATAAATATTAATGATAAAAGAATTATGTGGTATTTAATTTATTTAAATACGTTATTAATGATTGAAAAATCAAGATAAATAGTAATAATTATAAAAAAATTATTAAGAAGTCTATGAAAATTATTTTGACTACTTAGAAAATTATCTCAAGATAATTGTTAAGTGTTTTGCAGAGTTTAATTGAACTTAAACTCGATCAATTGTCCGACTGTAATCGTTGGGATGTTAGAATTTTATTCGGGTTCAAATTAAATGAAATAGTTTGACATGATACCAAGTTTTTGTGTGTTATAATCGATAGGGTTATGTGTTATGTGTTTAGGTTATTTCTATATATATATATATATATATAATATTATATTGTGATGATATTATTCTAATATTCGAGATCTATATTACTAATATTAGGTCTTCGGATAAAGCGATATAAATTGAGTAGCAGAATCAACTGTTCGTGCAAGTTTGTTTTTACTTAACTCTATTAAGAGTGTTTTATTCGGATAAGCTTATGGTTAATCATTGCTGATTGCCATGAATTGTACTCTGTACATATTGCATGTATAAGTCAGGTATGAAAGGCTGATCACCTTCATTACCATTTGGTTCAGATATATTTGTTCATGTATAATACTTGTTCAGTCATAAATTTGTTCCTGCTAGTTCACAATTATATTGTTGAATTATAGCCAGCCAATTATTCAAATCATTTCAATCATGGTATATCGTTATATTGTTGAATTTAAACTTGATGGGCAACTTTCATGCTCACCCTTGCTATATCATGATAAAACATTGCAGATTAAGGCGAATGTTTCGAATTCAAGGAAAGGTTAAAGACAGTTCCAGCGTAAAGTTATTGTGTGCGATTAGATTGTAATAGTTGTATAATAATAATGTTATGTGATAAGACAAGTTATGTATTGTATATTAAGTTAAGGTTACTCGACCTTGGGGATTATGTGTAAGTTTAATGTATAAATAATTTATGTTTATATCTTCCGCAAATAGTAATAGTTGTATAGAATGATCGAACCGGATCCGCGGTGATTCGGGACCGCGGATTCGGGGCCCGTCACAGTTGGTATCAGAGATGTTAGTTATGAACCTTAGGTATGAATACTTGAGACTAATAACCGCAGTGATTAGGATAAGTACTAACTCAAATAGAGTTAGTCGGTCGGTAAGATTCAAAGACGAATCACGGCGAGTTATAAGATACAGAGTTCCCGAACTCTGATAATAAATTTGAACAATAGTGGTGAATAGATAGAGTCTAAAAGACTAAAAGTGCAGTGTTAGAAGTTCGTAAAATAAACTATCATAGTATAGAAATGAATCGTAATATATACGATGAGATCACTCCGTGATCGGATAAGGTTATAGTATGAAGAAGTTTCAAGCGAAGGATTGAAAAGTTTGCAGCAAGATTGCTGGGTGTCAGTTGTACTATGAATTGGTACAGATTCAGGAAAGGAATATGAATACGAGTTGAATGAAATTCGTATTGAGAAGGGAGTTAGTATTAGGTGGGGATTCAATTGAGGATTCATGCGTTAAGAATCGAGTTGTATGATTCTTCGTATGGGAGCTGAATTGTACATGGTGTAAAAACCACTTAGTTTCTGTCAATGATAATCATTGAAATGTTTGTGTCACGCTATTTGCTATATGCGTGTTAAGAGGGTGATTCAGTTCTCATGTGTATAACAGATAGATAGGTCATAGGTAGAGGATATAAGGTTAAGTACGAATTCTTAAAACTCATACTTATGTGACATACTTGACTCATAGTTATATGAAATGTTTATGAACCCCTCAGCGAACGGACGCCAAAGGTCAGACTAGGATAAGTTCTTAAACTCATATGATTGTGGCAATTTATGGACTCATAAGTGTGGTTTTACGAACTAGGTATAGTTGTTTGTAAATGGAGTATTGAGGATTATAGGAACAGATAGATTGTTAAGAAAATGAAAATTAGTGGAGACATAAGTTTTCCAAAACTCCTAGCTATGACTGGACTTGAAATGATTGACAAAAAAAAAATATGTAGACTCGTAATCATTTTTGAAACGGTTTAAAGTATAGTCTATGCTACTTATTTCAGCTAGACGCAAATGATTTGAAATATCAAAATTTGTTTTATTTATCACTCATGTACAATGTAACCTGCTGCAGAGATGATAAAAATTTGATGGAGTTGAAAATACAGGAATACTTAGTGTGAATTTGATTTAAAATCGTTGTTCCACTATCGTATGATGTGTTATGACAAAGTCATACAATGACGGCATCCTCAAACTGACTGTTAATACAGTACGGCATCATGGCGTCATTCTCGAAAATATTTTCAAAAATTTTAATTTGCCAACAGGGTTTGGCTACACTTAAATAATTCGATTGAATTGAATTATTGGTATGAGTCTATGCTATTCGATTCAGCTAGACAAATATTTACGAAAACTCTAAGTGTTCATTGAAATAAATTTCCTTAACCAAATTGTTTTGGTGCGGAATCCAATAAGATTGAGGTAGAATTTATGGTGCCTTTGGCAATGAAGAGAAATAGAAGTCGACCAGCAGTACATAATAAGTACAGGACATACCGGATTAATTAACCACTACGTCCGTAAGTTATGACGGTTTGTGGATGAATTTCCTATAACCTTTGCGAAAATGACAGAGAATTGTCTATAAAACCCCTCAGCAAAATTTGAAATTTTTTACTCTTGTGAGTGGTGTATTGGGTAGCATGTGATGCTGTGTATGTATGGTGTAAGCAATATGGTGTAAGGTGTAAGGTAAAAATTGGGGACGAAATTTTTAGAAGAAGGGGTGAATGTGACAACCCGAGAATTTTGAATATTTTTAAAATTTTTATTAATTGAATTAAGGTTCAAAATTAGAACCTAGACAGAAGATTAGTGTATGCGTTTGATAATTTTAAGAAAGAATTTTTAGGATTTCAAAACTCTGTGAAGGATTTAGGTGAATTATTCAGGATTAAGGGAATAAGCGTTTATGTTCTGTGTATATGTGTACAGTATGTGGTTAAGGGTCAAGGGTTGACCAGATAAATGACATCTGTAACAAACCCTAATTATATATTAAGAACTTTAACGTTCGTAAGAAAACCCTAGCGATTAATAAGAAACCCTAGAAAATCGGTTCTAGAAACCCTAATTTTAGTTCCGGGAATCCGAAACCCTAATTCAGAAATTTAAAATCCTAATCTGGGAACTTAAATGATTATTATATTGCTTAAGTGTTATTAATTAGTATATTAATTAGGGTAAAGCTTAATTAATTAGCAAACCCTAATTTGAAATTTAGAAAACCCTAATTTCGGGATTTGTAACCCTAATTTATAATTAGGGAAAATCTAATTATTAATTTAATAATTTTAATGTTAATTAGGATTTATTAATTCTAATTTTAAAGTTAAGTAATTAGAAAACCCTAATCTAATTACGAAAATCTAATTTCTATTTTAGAAAAATTAATTTTCTATTAGAAACCCTATGTTAATTAGGAAATACTAATCCTAATTAGTAAGATTTAAATTATGATTAAGAAATTTTAATATAATTAGAAAATTCTAATTATAATTAAGAAATAGTAATTTTCAATTTTGAAAACCAAATTTGGAAATTTTATAAATTAAATTGGAAACCCTAAATTTTTGCAAACCCTAAACCCTAAATTTTCCAAAGCCTAAACACAAATCCTAAACCCTAAGGGTTTGGCCAATGTCCAAAATGTCATTAATTTTGTATGCAAAATGACCAAAAAGCCCTTTTGTGCATTATTAAAGGTTGCTTGTAATTGTTGCCCTATTGGAGTTGGTAACTAAAACCTAGCCTAGCCATGTGACAAAAATTTAATACAACGCAGCAATCTCAGCCACATTTCATCAGCCATTGTTGCCTAATTTTTAATAACACTTTACCACGCAAGTATACGCGTTCAATTATAATATTCAGCAAGCAAGGATATCGTTCCCACGAGGAAATAGACTAATATTTATCAATTACTAATTCTAATGCAATTAATCCTATTTTAAACTACGAAATTTTGTTTTTGATTTGAAATTTAAACTTAACAAAACTAATGATTAAAAATCAAAATTTCACAAGAATAACTGTAGATTTAATAGGTTAATATTACAACTTCCCTTGGTATTTCATTTAAATCAATTCACTTCCCATTTAAAGCAATTAATTAATATGAATCATTATCCAAGAATGATTTATAAAATTCACACACTTTTTCCAAAACACGTGAACAAATCCTCCTAACTCCGATCCTTAAGACACAAAATTACAAGGAACACCCTACTCAATTAATTCACTATATTCCTATGTGAATCAAGTTAATTAGGGTTTACGCATAAATTCTTTCAAAGGATACAAAAGACACATAGGTATATTTCTATCCTACATGCTAATCATATTAACCCTATTCAGATTATATGAACAGATGTTATCATATCCAGATCTCAATCTATACTCCATCTTCCAATTTTATATAGATTATCACAATAATTGTTGGCCAAACAATTAATCAATAAGCAAAAGATATAATAAACAATTCAATAAAAACCAACTTTCATTCAATGGGAAGGTTCAATTTAAACTACATACCAAGTTCCGTTGCAATCTTAATGAAAATTTAGTTCATGCTAATAATAAAGAAAAACATCATCCAGATTAATAATCCAAACATCCCAGATAATTACAAAAGATAAAACTAGAGAAAAGAGGAAGAAACTCTGAATTTTCTCCAATACTCTCTCTTTGATCTTCAGCCCTTGCAATTTTCCTTCGTGTTTTTCTTTGTTGTTCTCTCTGCGAATCCCTTGAAAAATTGAGTGATCCGTCTTTTCTAAAGTCTCCTCCTATTTGTATTAGTCTCCCCTCTCATTCAGATTCCTTTTTGGCTTCAACAACCCACTTGGAAGTAGAAAATCCTCCTTTTTGCCGCATATGAGCGCCTAGGTGCTCAACACAAGCCATTTCCAAGAGCCTAGGCGCTTGACCAGGACCACGTAATTACAAAAATGCCACTCAGCTCTAATTTTAATGATTTTTTGACCTTTTTCTTCTCCGAAATGACCAATTTGTCCATCCAGCTCCAACCTACAAGAAATAAACACAAAACAGATAAAAAATACTAAAAAACAATTAAAGATAGCAATAATTAAGTTTAATAATATCGGATTCATAGGTATAAAACCTACTCATCAAATACCCCCAAACTTAACCAATTGCTTGTCCCCAAGCAATAAAACACAATGCAATAACTAAATATGCAATACAGTTATCTACGTGCCTAAAATTTTAGCAGTCAAACAGAACAAAATCTATTCATCAAGCCTCAGAGAAATCAGATTAAACATGCTAGTACATCATATCAAGACAGATTAATAATTTTCTAGTCAATCATCAAATCTTACCCTGTTATTACTGATATAGTGCGTGTGTGCTGAACAACAATGCTAACTAATATAATGCTAAATATAAAACATAATAGATCTCTTTAAAGGCGTCATATAGTGTCAACTCACAAAATTCATGAACAAGCTAGATCCAACTAAAGTCAAACATCCACCAAATTCAAGAGTCCAATCCGGGATACTTATGCTTTACTTATCATTACGGGGGCTTTTTGCTCTTTTCCCGTTTTATTGTTTATCTCTTTTTTTTTAAACCATGACTGTGCAATGTCTCATTCCATTAGGCTAATAAATTGCTACCCATTAGCGAGCCTTTCAACCAACGACTCTAGACCATATAAGACCTTAGGGCGCTAGGTGTTAAGACACCCCTTCGGGCGTACTTGCTCAAGTAACAAAGGCCCCGAAACAAAACTAGCCACAGTATTTTTTTTTTTTTTTTGAAGCTTATATATCCCAAATTTTTCCCCCAAACTTAAGTTTTTGTCTAAATTCAGTCAACGCCGCCTATTCATGTCTTTCATTCATTTAAACTAGTATTATCCTCAAGACGTCCATTATGTGTCAATTTAAACTCAATCAGTCAACATAGCTGTTTTTACTGTGCTATCCTTATTATATCAGTTTCAAACAGGTAAAGATTCAAATCATGACAAGAAATCACATCACAGTCTTAACAGTCAGTACTATACTTGTCTACTCAATTCCAATCTCATCACTGGCCAAAACAGACTTAAACTATCTAACAGCTGGAAACATGCAAATATTTGATTTTTTTTTTTTTTTAAGAAAGTAGAATGAAAATTACATGAAAAACTACGAAATGAATACTACATGAATGTAAAAACTACTAAATGAATACTACATGAATGCAAAAACTACTAAATAAATACTACATGAATGCAACTGGAACTGGAAGAATGCACCCCCAAACTTCACCTATGCAATGTCCTCATTGTATATAACAAACAAAACATAAGAAATTAGGCATCGAGGACTTCCACGAAAGATGACGCCTTATTCCTCATCAAGATTCTCGTCTTCTTCTTCATCAACCTCATCTTCGTGGGGTAGATCGGTGGGGGGCACGCAGACAATGGGGAAATTGGTAGGAGCGGCAATTTGATTCACGCACAAACATCTCTAGGAATGCCGCACTATAGTTCGATACATCTCTCGTTTGTCGCCGAGCTAGGCTATCCTCGATTTCTTTCAACCCGGCCAAAACCCCTGTTGAACTCTAGTAGCCACCATGTCAATCCTTCTAGTTTGATTTCTTAATTCTCGGCGAATATCTTCAAAAAAATTTGGTGGTGGCCCAGAACTTCCAGCTGCAGGAGGATTGTCGTGTAATTGTTGATTAGGCTCGGCTGCAGACTCGGGAGGCACGATAATGAACCCTAACCCTCTCGGGTGTGGTGTACCCCCACCCCATACCTTGTACTTCTTAATAAGCGAGTGGTCAATCGCAGCCTAAGGGAGGTTGTCTAACTTCTTGGCATCCCATTTGACTCCAGCTTGTTGACATAGTCCAGTGATCAAAGATGGGTGAGGTAATCCACCTGAGGTCCCTCCTCGAATTGCTTTGTCAATTGAATCATGTATAACATGACCCACATCTATAGTTTTTCCTTGTGCAATGCAGAAAAGCAACGCTGCCCGTTGATTTATAACATCACTCATATGCCTACACGGCATCAACTTGGTATAAATAAAGGCATGCCATGCTTTCCCATAACTGCTTAGTGCGGATGCAGGGAACAAAACAGCTTCTTGTTGATCTGTTAATTTCCATGTTGTTCCAGGTACACACAAAGCTTGAATGATCTCACTATAGTCTAGCTCGTGTTTCTAAATATTGCATGTAACCAAGATTGGGTATTATGTTCAAGCCGTAGTAAGTAAGCATTTATTGTCCTAAAACTGACCTCCACTGATTTTCCGCGAACCCAAATTATGTTACCAACAATATCTTTTGCATTGGCATAGAATTCCTTAACAATTTTAATGACCGATGAATCCGGTTGGGATGCAAAGTTCACCCATCTTCTACTTCCAATCATTTGTAATAACTCCCCATCTTCTGCCTCTGGCAATAATCCACGCTCAGGAATTAGCGTTTTACTAGAAAGCACATTGTAATATCTTTCGGACGCACTAGCACTTATAAATCTCTTTTTGTCATACTTAGTCGAAGTGTTCAAGTCTCGCCTCTCTTTGCCTTTTTAGTAGCCATGAGTCTTGTGTGTGAATTGCTGCCCAATGATAGGCGATGTTCGAGAGGCTTAGTATGGGCCAATCCTCTTTGTGACAATATATCGAACACTTGGTGTGCACAAATTTTGAACACTATTGGTAGTCACTCCCCCAAGCTTAATTTTCACCAAATTTGTCAATAACTAAGCACACTAGTCGTCCAATGCAATACAAGCAACAATGAGAAGTACCCAAATCCACTTGAGCCAACACAATGAAATAACCAACTTCAACTTACTACCTTAGCTACTATCCAAACAAAACCAAATAATTTGCAATAAAATCTTGTGCACTTACTTGGTTATAGTCAGATATGATGTTCCAATCAAAGTTGTAGGAGCAATTTTTTTGAGGGTTGAGCACTTACTTCAGATAGATGTGGCTTGAATGTGAGTTGGTGCCCGAATTGGTGATGAAGGATGACCATATGGAGATTAAGTGCCTTAGTTTGGGTAGGAGATTGAGTGTTTGATTAGGCTTATACAAGAAAACGTTGATTATAGCGGCTAAATTAGAGGAGGGTTGTGATTTGAGTGAGTTTGAGTTGGAGTGGGAGAGCAAGAGAGTTTTTGTATTGGGTTCGTAGAGTTGTGCCCGATTAGGGCTTATATTTTTTTTAAAGTTACAGCATGAGCGCCTAGGCGCTTGAGTATGCCTTGGCTGGACCGCCTAGGCGCTTGGAAGCAGTATGTGTGGTACGCATGGAGCGCCTAGGCGCTTGGTATTGCCTTGACTGGACCGCCTAGGCGCTTGGGGCGCTGTATGGCTACTGACTTGGGGCGCCTCGGCGCTGCATGAGGCCTGATTTGGGGCGCTTAGGCGCTTGGGGCGCATCTCAGCTACTGTAGTGAGGCGCCTAGGCGCTTGGTTTGTACCGGGCTTGGGCGCCTAGGCGGTTGGACATGTCATAATTTTCCAAACTTGTTGATTTCAACCTACAATACCCCAACTTTAATTGTTATTTTCTTCTTTTGCAAGGAGATTAATACTTATTTTAAAAACCCTAAACTAAGATAAACTACATTCTAAAATAAAAGAAAACTAACCAACATTAAAGATTCACCTAAATAAATAAATAAATCAATAAATAAATAACCTACACCACTTAGCAATTCAATAACACTAAAAATGAGGGAGATGATTAGAAATATGAGAATTTGACAAATGGATATTCTTCTATTGAGCTCATAAGTGCTTGGCTTCCAGGGGGCGCTGCCCCCTTGCAACCCCCGCCAGCTCACCGGGGAGCGAGACCCCCGACTGGGTAGTCGTAGTGGCCATTAGTCAAACCCGCCAAATAAGAATTCATGTTTCCTACCCTGAAATCAATTAAATATCGTGTTAGAGAACATAAGGGGTGTAACAAAACCTAAATTATAAAAGTTTAACCACTAAATAAACTAACAGTAAAGCAAATTAAACAAAATAAAAGTAAAAATAGAAAATAACAATAAAAATTCCTGGGTTGCCTCCCAGTTAGCGCTTGGTTTATAGTCTTCACTGACATTTTCTTCTCTGTTCTAATCAGCAAGGTTGACCGATGTCCTTTCACGATCAACACAACCCCCATAGTAGTGTTTCAATCTCGTCGTTGACTTTGAAATTACGTTTAGCATCCCGGGTCTTCCACCTCCACACTCTCGTGAGGATAAACTTTTGTAATGATAAATGGCCCCGACCAACGGATTTCAACTTTCCGGAAACAATTTAAGCCTTGAATTGTATAATAGCAACTTGCTTCATTTCGCTTCAAACTTTCTTTCCGAATTTTCTCATCATGCCACTTCTTAACCTTTTCTTTATATAACTTCGCATTCTCGTATGATTGGAGTCCGAATTCATCCATTTGGTTCAATTGTAAGAGAGGCTTTCTCCCCAAACATACATATCAAAGTTTAACTTCCGAATTGCCCAATAAGCACTGTGTTCAAGTTCAACTGGAAGATGGCATGCCTTCCCATATACTAACCTGTACGGAGACATCCCTATCGGAGTTTTGTAAGCAAGCTGTGCGATATGCCCATAAAGCATCATCCAACTTACTAGCCCAGTCTTTCCGACTAGGGTTCACTATCTTCTCGAGGATTCGCTTCACTTCTCGGTTAGATACCTCGGCTTGACCACTTGTTTGTGGATGGTAAGCAGTAGCTATCTTACGAGTGACTCCGTACTTAGCGAGAATAGCTGAGAACTGCTTATTACAGAAGTGCGTGCCTTCATCACTAATGATTGCACGAGGAGTGCCGAATCTAGAGAAAATAGTCTTCCGAATGAACGTAACCACAACTTTAGCATCATTTGTGGGCGATGCTATAGCTTCTACCCACTTCGAAATGTAGTCCACCGCTAGAAGTATATAGGAGTTGCTAAAAGATGATGGAAATGGTCCCATGAAGTCGATGCCCCAAACATCAAACAATTCGACTTCTAAGATCATGTTTAGTGGCATCTCTTGTCGCTTTGATATATTACCCACTCTTTGGCATCCGTCACATTTCAATGAAAACACACGGGCATCCTTAAAGAGTGTTGGCCAGAAGAATCCACATTGAAGCACCTTAGCTGCCGTTCTTTCTCCCGCAAAATGTCCACCATAGTTAGATGCATGACATTAGTAGAGAATATTTTCCATTTCAACTTCCGGAACACACCTTATTATTACTTTATCTCCACATTGTTTAAATAAAAACGGCTCATCCCATAAATACTGTTTCACATCATGGAGAAATTTCTTCTTCTGTTGACTTGTTAAATCTGGCGGAAACACCTTACTCACAATGAAATATACGTAATCTGCATACCATGGAGTATCCATCCTTACCGCAAAACAGTTGTTCATCCGGGAAAATTCATTGATCTTTGTTGTGTCATCTTTTTTAGTTCGCATTCTCTAATCGTGATAAATGATCAAGAACTGATTATCATTTCTTTTTTCGGTCCCGGATCTCCAAGTCAAACTCTTGTAGCAATAATACCCATCTAATTAATCTCGGCTTCGCATCCTTCTTTGCTATTAAGTACTTAATTGCCGAATGATCTGTAAACACGATCACTTTTGTCCCAATCAAATATGATCGGAATTTATCAAATGCATAAACAACTGCTAATAGCTCCTTCTCGGTAGTGGTATAATTCAGTTGGGCATCCGTTAATGTCTTACTAGCATAGTATATAGCATGAAAAATTTTATCCTTTCTTTGGCCAAGAACTGCGCCAATCGCAAAGTCGCTAGCATCACACATTAATTCGAATGGGATACTCCAATCTGGCGCTATGATTACAAGTGCGGTAACAAGTTTCTTCTTCAACACATCAAAAGCTTCTAGGCATGCTTGATCAAAGTTGAATGGGACATCCTTCTCCAAAAGATTGCAAAGTGGTTTCGTGATTTTGGAGAAGTCTTTTATAAATCGTCTATAGAAACCAGCGTGTCCCAAAAAACTTCGAATACCCTTTACTGAAATAGGTGGTGGCAGGCTCTCGATGGTTTTGATCTTAGCTCTATCAACTTCAATTCCTTTTGATGACACTCGATGACCCAAGATTATTCCCTCTTGCACCATAAAATGACATTTCTCCCAGTTTAAAACCAAATTCGTTTCCATACACCGTTTGAGCACGAGAGTGAGATTTTCCAAACAATAATCAAATGAATCCCCAAAACTGAAAAATCATCCATAAATACCTCGAGATTTTGTTCGACCATATCGGAGAAAATAGCCATCATACACCGTTGAAATGTCGCCGGTGCATTACATAATCCAAAAGACATTCTGCGAAAAGCAAAGGTACCATATGGGCATGTGAATGTCGTCTTCTCCTGATCCTCAGGTGCAATGGCAATCTGGTTATAACCTGAGTATCCATCCAAAAGACAATAATACTCATGTCCTGCAAGCCTGTCCAACATCTGATCTATGAATGGTAGAGGAAAATGGTCCTTACGAGTGGCATTGTTCAACTTTCTATAATCCATACACACCCGCCAACCCGTAACTGTTCGAGTCGGGATCAATTCATTATGCTCATTTGCAACTACTGTCATTCCCCCTTTCTTTGGCACACAATGAACTGGACTTACCCATGAGCTATCTGAGATAGGGTAGATAATTCCCGCATCCAACCATTTAATGATTTCCTTTTTTACAACTTCCTTCATGATGGGATTGAGTCTTCGTTGTTGTTCAATAATCGATTTCGCTTCATCTTCCAATAGAATCTTATGCATGCAAATTGATGGGCTTATTCCCTTGATATCCGCAAGAGTCCACCCAAGAGCAGTCTTGAATTGCCGAAGTACCCTTAGTAGCTTTTCTTCTTGAACCTTATCAAGTGATGCAGAAATAATAATTGGAAAGGTAGAAGAAGAACCAAGGTAAGCATACCTAGTAGATGGTTAAGCAATGGCTTAAGTTCAAGGTGGGCGGTTCTTCTAAAGATGATTTTACCTTTTCATCCGGCTTTCCCCAAAAATCCATAGGTTCAAATTTTTGCAAACTTTGTGTGAACGGTCTTTGAATCTAACATTTGAACCCATTCTAGCACAATTTGAATCATCAAATAAATTTTCACTAACCAATGCACTTTCAAGAGGGTCTTCATTCACAAATTCACTAAATACCTCTCTAGTTGCTTCTTCAATCAGATCAACTCTAAAGCACTCTTCCTCTCCCTTCGGGAATTTCATAGCCTTGAAAACATTAAACGTTACTTCTTCATCTTGGACTCTCATCGTTAACTCTCCCTTTTGTACATCAATTAATGTCCTTCCAGTGGCTAAAAATGGTCTTCCAAGGATAATGAGTATGTCTTTATCCTCTTCATAGTCCAACACAATGAAGTCAGCTGGAAATATGAATTTGTCCACCTTCACTAATATGTCTTCCACAATGCCCCTAGGGTATGTCACTGATCTATCTGCGAGCTGTAAAGAGATATTTGTTGGCTTTGGTGCTGGTAATCCTAACTGAGTATAGATCAAAAGCGGCATCAAGTTAATACTCGCACCCAAATCATACAAACATCTGTTAAAGAACTAGGGCCCAATCGTACACGGTATGGTGAAGCTACCCGGATCCTTCAACTTCGGTGGTAACTTTTTTTGCAGAATTGCACTACATTCTTCTGTCAACGCTACAGTTTCAAACTCCCCTAGCTTCCTCTTTCTTGCTAAAATATCTTTCATGAATTTTGCATAGCTAGGCATTTGTTCTAAAGCATCTGTGAATGGAATGTTGATTTGCGACTTTTGAACACTTCTAAAAATTTTGAAAATTGTCTATCTAATTTACGCTTTTGAAATCTTTGAGGAAAGCAGCACGTGGTGGTACATTGTTGTTTGCTAATCTTCTTGTTGTTTTTCACAACATTTTCCCAGTTACTTTCTCGAATTTCCACTCTCTTTTCACCATCCTCGTGAAATTATTTTCTTTTGTAAAATCTAAATCAGTAGTCAACTCCTTCCCACTTTTGAGTGTAACTGCCTTACAATGTTCATTTCCATCATTCCTTGGATTTTTCTCAGTATCACTAGGTAAAGAACATGGAGTTCTAGTATTCAAAGCACTATTTATCGCCCAATTTGGTTCTCAAGATTCTTTATTGCAGCTGATTGGTTTTTCGTTGTGGCTTCAAACTGAGTTGCCAATCTTGCCAACAATTCTTCCATTTGTGATAGCTTATCAGGTTGATGAGGTTGTGGGTATTGTTGAGATTGTTGATGTGGCTGAAATCCAGGTGGATATGATTGCCTTGGAGCTTGGGCTTGAGCATGTGACTGATTATTACTCCAAGAAAAATTTGAGTTGTTTCTCACTCCTGGATTGTGACTGTTTGGATAACTGCCCTGCTGCCTGTTATAACTGGAAACAAACTGGACTGACTCAGGATTTATTTCACATCGATCACTTGAGTGGCTACCCGCACATATTTCACAAATAGTTTCCATTTTCGAGAATGGTTGTACCCAAGTGCATCTATCTTCTTTGTAAGAGCGTAATCTGAAGCATCACCGAAATGATAATCTTTGTCATCGCGCATCCACTTCATAAACCCCTACTATCCTTGGCTAAGTCGTTCTTGCTGTTGGCCACTGATAATTATTAGCTGCCATGGTTTCAAGCAATTGATACCCCTCATCACAATTCTTGGCCATAATAGCTCCTCCCGCTGCAGCATCTATACTCGATCTCACTGTGCTGAATAAACCGTTATAAAAAGTTTGCACCTGAAGCCATTTAGGAATCCCATGGTGTGGACATTTTTTCAATGAGTCTTTAAATCTCTCCCATGCTTTATATAGTGATTCTGAATCGTGCTGAACGAAAGAGAAGATATCGTTCCACAACTTTGCTGTTTTTGCAGGCGAGAAAAACTATGCAAGAAATTTATGGGCTAGGTCGTTCCATGTAGTAATCGAGCCTGGTGGTAGTGAATGGAGCCAACTCTTAGCCTTATCTCTGAGAGTAAATGGAAGCTTGACCTTAGCCTTATTCAATCCTCTCGACACATTATTATACTTGAAAGTATCGCAGACTTCTATAAAGCTGACTATGTGATCGTTCGGATCATCATTTGGTAACCCTCCAAACTGACATGAATTTTGAATCATCTGTATTGTCCCCGGTTTTATCTCAAAACTTGTAGCAGTAATGGCAGGCCTCGTAATACTCAACTGAATTTCAGTAACCCGCGGCGTAGCATAATCCTGCAGTGCTTTTTGCTCTTCTTCAGCCATAGTATCTTTCTTATCAAGTGCCTCTTTGATTTCTTTAACCCACTTGGAAGTAGAAAATCCTCCTTTTTGCATACGACATGGCGCTAGGCGCTCAACACAAGTTCATTCAAGCGCTGGCGCTTGACTGTGACCACGTAAATACAAAAATGCCACTCGGCTCTAATTTTAATGATTTTTGACCTTTTCTTCTAAAATGACCAATTTGTCCATCCGGCTCCAACCTACAAGAAATAAACACAAAACAGATAAAAAAAATACTAAAAAACAATTAAAGATAGCAATAATTAAGTTTAATAATATCGGATTCATAGGTATAAAACCTACTCATCAGCCATACATTGAATCAAAATAAAAGTTAAAAAAAAGTAAGGAAACTTTCTTACTTTACTTAGCAAAATATCCAAGACCTTTTCTCTCTCTCTCTATAATTTTCGAGATGGGTAGTGAGAATGAGTGAGAAGATAAGCTAATATCATTATTCAGCTTTCCAAGAACAGATCACAAGAGACAGAATCGAAAATCAAGGCTCAAAGTGGTATGAACCCTAAATTTTAGAAACCATGTAATCTGATGTTAGTTGTTATAATTTATTGGCTAGATATGTGTAATAGGATGTCTATAAGTGATATGGGTTGTAAAATCCCAGATCCATAACATCAAAGTCCTCGAAATTAGCATTTTGAAAATCTGGAAAAAATTTTAAATGACGTATGACAAGCAAATGTCAGAGGTCATAGATCGTGGTATATTAATGTGTTTAGTATTTTAAATGTTTATACTTGTAGTATGTTAGTTGGTCTTTGTTGTGAAACTCGAATCGGGGTCAGTGTATGCTTGGATCGAGAGTTATTGGCGGTCAAAACCCTTTGACCATTCACGAAGTCTAGTTTCTGGGTAACCCAGAAACCAAGATCTTAATCGACGAGGTTTTTGATGACCTCGATCTTCTTCTTTGGTAAGTGATGTGGCCATGTTTTTGTATTGGATCCGTAGACTGACATATATAATACATGATCATGCCTCTATAACACTTATAGAATACCTGGAATCAAAACCATTGCTGGTCAAAGTAGGGTTGACCATCGTATTCTTGCATTTTTGGAAAAAACCCAGATCTTCATTAGCAAAAGTTTCTGACATGGTTTGACTTGCACCGAACGGTCACATGTGTTGTTTTTCGACTGATATGACGTAGTATAGTTGTACTCGGACATAAGGACTACATGTGAGAACCATTAGATCTCACAAAAGAGACCCATGATCAAATGATAAGGATTCAAAGTACCCCTCTTGAACTGTTCTTCATTTCTGGAAAACGCAGAAATGAAGAACAACTTCTGACAAGGTTTTAATCGGCTAATATATCAGTGATGTGTTGTTGTTCGGACCTGAAATTTGTTTATTAGTGTAGTATTGCATGGATACTACCTTTTTAACACATAAAACGACCCAGAATCATTAACAACAAGAATAGAAAATAGGTCAAACCTAGTACCTTAGTCACTGCCTATGCGTTTCTGGGTTGGTGAAGAACAGGCCCAGGAACACCTATAGCGATGGGTCTGTCGCTATAGGGCCCTTTAGCGACAGTTTTATTATTATTATTTTCCAAAAATTATTTAAAAATAGATAAAAATGGTTTTTAATTATTAAAAATATATAATAAATTCTAAAAAAATTATTTTAAAGTCTGAAAAATAGTTTTTAATTATTTAGAGTATATTTCATAAATATTTAATATTTTTGGAATATAAATGGTATTTAATTTATTTAATTATAATATTAAATAAATTATTCAAAAATGATTTAAATACTTGAAAAATCATGAAAAATTATATTATGGTAAAAGAAAATATTTTAAGTTATTTTTAGTGACTTTTAATATTTTGTGATGAAATTCATTAATTAATCAATATTAATGATAATTAGTTTATTTAATAAATATATTAAATAAATTATGGAAAAATAGAATTAATGCTTTATAAATTATATAAAAATGATTTAAGTGTTAGAAAAATATTTTAAGTTATAAAATATAACTTTTGATATTTTCTCATGAAAATATTAATATTTTAATATTAATAGTAATTACCGGCTAATGAATTTAACGGTTTAAAAATCATATAAAGGTGATTTTAAAGTATTAAAAATACTTTGTGATATTATAAATATATTATAATATTATGACATGTATTTCGTTAATATTTGATAATAAATAAATATTAATGATAAAAGAATTATGTGGTATTTAATTTATTTAAATACGTTATTAATGATTGAAAAATCAAGATAAATAGTAATAATTATTTAAAAATTATTATAAGTCTATGAAAATTATTTTGACTGCTTAGAAAATTGTCTAAGATACTGTTAAGTGTTTTGCCAGAGTTTAATTTAATTTAAACTCGTCAATTGTCCAACTAGACCGTTGGGATGTTAGAATTTTGTCGGGTTCAAGTCAGAATGAAATAGTTTGACCTGATACCGAGTTTTATGTGTGTTAAAGACTGATAGGGTTATGTGTTATGTGTTTAGGTTATTCCATGTATATCTATATATATAATAGTATTATATTGTGATGATATTATTCTAATATTGGAGATCTATATTACTATTATTAGGTCTTCGGATAAGGTGATATAAATTGCGTAGCGGTAATCAACGGTTCAAACAAGTTTTTTTACTTAACTCTATTAAGAGTGTTTTATTCGGATAAGCTTATGGTTAATCATTGTTGATTGCCATGAATTGTACTCTGTACATAATGCATGTATAAGTCAGGTATGAAAGGCTGATCACCTTCATTACTAGTTGGTTCAGATATATTTGTTCATGTATAATACTTGTTCAGTCATAAATTTATTCCTGCTAGTTCACAATTATATTGTTGAATTATAGCCATCCTATTATTTAAATTATTTCAATCATGATATGTCGTTATATTGTTGAATTTAAACTTGCTGGGCAACTTTCATGCTCACCCTTGCTATATCATGATAAAACATTGCAGATTAAGGCGAATTTGTCGGATTCAAGGAAAGGTTAAAGACAGTTCCAGTGTAAATTTAATGTGTGCGATTAGATTGTAATAGTTGTATAATAATAATGTTATGTGATAAGACAAATTATGTATTGTATATTAAGTTAAGGTTACTAGACCTTGGGGATTATGTGTAAGTTTAATGTATAAATAATTTATGTTTATATCTTCCGCAAATAGTAATAGTTGTATACAATGATCGAAGGCAGGATCGCGATTATTCGGGACCTCGGATTCGGGGCCCGTCATAGTTGGTATCAGAGCTGTTGGTTATGAACCTTAGGTATGAATACCTGAGACTAATAACCGCAGTGATTAGGATAAGTACTAACTCAAATAGAGTTAGTCGGTCGGTAAGATTCAAAGACGAATCACGGCGAGTTATAAGATACAGAGTTCCCTAACTCTGATAATAAAGTTGAATAATACTGGTGAATAGATAGAGTCTAAAAGACTAAAAGTGCAGTGTTAGAAGATCGTAAAACAAAACGATCATAGTATAGAAATGAATCATAATATATACGATGAGATCAGTCCGTGATCGGATAAGGCTATAGTATGAAAAAGGATCAAGCGAAGGATTGAAAAGTTTACAGCAAGATTGCTGGGTGTCAGTTGTACTATGAATTGGTACAGATTCAGGAAAGGATTATGAATACGAGTTGAATGAAATTCGTATTGAGAAGGGAGTTAGTATTAGGCGGGGATTCAATTGAGGATTCATGTCGGCAACTGAGTTGTATGATTCTTCGTATGGGAGCTGAATTGTACATGGTGTAAAAACCACTTAGTTTCTAGCAATGATAATCATTGAAATGTTTGTGTCGTCGCTTATTTTCTATATGCGTGTTAAGAGGGTGATTCCTTTCTCATGTGTATAACAGATAGATAGGTCATAGGTAGAGGATATAAGGTTAAGTACCAATTCTTAAAACTCATACTTATGTGACATACTTGACTCATAGTTATATGAAATGTTTATGAACCCCTCAGCGAACGGACGCCAAAGGTCAGACTAGGATAAGTTCTTAAACTCATATGATTGTGGCAATTTATGGACTCATAAGTGTGGTTTTACGAACTAGGTATAGTTGTTTGTAAATGGAGTATTGAGGATTATAGGAACAGATAGATTGTTAAGAAAATGATTATTAGTGGAGACATAAGTTTTTCGAAACTCCTAGCTATGTTGGACTTCGAAATGATTGACATCAAGCTAAATACGCACTATGTGCTTTTGAAAAAAAAATATGTAGACTCGTAATCATTTTTGAAACAGTTTAAAGTATAGTCTATGCTACTTATTTCAGCTAGACGCAAATGATTTGAAATATCAAAATTTGTTTTATTTATCACTCATGTACCATGTAACCTGTTGCAGAGATGATAAAAATTTGATGGAGTTGTAAATACAGGAATACTTTGTGTGAATTTGATCTAAAATCGTTGTTCCACTATCGTATGATGTGTTATGACAAAGTCATACAATGACGACATCCTCAAAGCGGATCATTGTCTGATGACGACATCATGGCGTCATTCTCAAAAATATTTTCAAAAATTTTAATTTGCCAACAAGGTTTGGCTACACTTAAATAATTCGATTGAATTGAATTATTGGTATGAGTCTATGATATTCGATTCAGCTAGACAAACATTTACGAAAACTCTAAGTGTTCATTGAAATAAATTTCCCAAACCAAATTATTTTGGTGCGGAATCCAATAAGACTGAGGTAGAATTTTTGGTGCCTTTGGCAGTGAAGAGAAATAGAGTCGACCAGCAGTACATAATAAGTACAGGACATACTGGATTAATTACCCACTACGTCTGTAAGTTATGACGGTTTGTGGATGAATTTCCTATAACCTTTGCGAAAATGATAGACAATAGTCTATAAAACTCCTCAGCAAAATTTAAAAATTTTTACTCTTGTGAGTGGTGTATTGGGTAGCATGTAATGCTGTGTATGTATGGTGTAAGCAATATGGTGAAAGGTGTAAGGTAAAATTCGGGGACGAAATTTTTAGAAGAAGGGGTGAATATGACAACCCGAGAATTTTGAATATTTTTAAAAATTTTATTAATTGAATTAAGGTTCAAAACTAGAACCTAGACATAAAATTAGTTTATGCGTTTGATATTTTTAAGAAAGAATTTTGAGGATTTCAAAATTCTATGAAGGATTTAGGTGAATTATTCAGTATTAAGGGAATAAGCGTTTATGTTCTGTGTATATGTGTACAGTATGTGGTTAATGGTCAAGGGTTGACCAGATAAACGATATCTGTAACAAACCCTAATTATATATTAAGAACTTTAACGTTCGTAAGAAAACCCTAGCGATTAATAAGAAACCCTAGAAAACCTGTTCTGGAAACCCTAATTTTAGTTTTGGGAATCCGAAACCCTAATTCAGAAATTTAAAATCCTAATCTAGGAACTTAAATGATTATTATATTGCTTAAGTGTTATTAATTAGTATATTAATTAGGGTAAAGCTTAATTAATTAGCAAACCCTAATTTCAAATTTAGAAAACCCTAATTTCGGGATTTGTAACCTTAATTTATAATTAGGTAAAATCTAATTATTAATTTAATAATTGTAATGTTAATTAGGATATATTAATTCTAATTTTAAAGTTAAGTAATTAGAAAACCTAATCTAATTACGAAAATCTAATTTCTATTTTAGAAAATTAATTTTCTATTAGAGAGCCTATTTTTTGGTTTGTAAACCCTAATCCGTGATATTGAACCTAAGTTCTTAATTAACAATTTTAATTAGGAAAAACTAATCCTAATTAGTAAGATTTAAATTATGATTAAGAAATTTTAATATAATTAGAAAATTCTAATTATAATTAAGAATTAGTAATTTTTAATTTTGAAAACCTAATTTGGAAATTTTATAAATTAAATTGCAAACCCTAAATTTTTGCAAAATCTAAACCCTAAATTTTCCAAACCCTAAACACAAACCCTAAACCCTAAGGGTTTGGCCAATGTCCAAAATATCATTAATTTTGTATGCAAAATGACCAAAAAGCCCTTTTGTGCATTATTAAAGGTTGTTTGTAATTGTTGCCTTATTGGAGTTGGTAACTAAAACCTAGCCTAGCCATGTGACAAAAATTTAATACAACACAGCAATCTCAGCCACATTTCATCAGCCATACATTGAATCAAAATAAAAGTTAAAAAAAAAGTAAGGAAACTTTCTTACTTTACTTAGCAAAATATCCAAGGCCTTCTCTCTCTATAATTTTTGAGATGGGTAGTGAGAATGATTGAGAAGATAAGCTAATATCATTATTCAGCTTTACAAGAACAGATCACAAGGGACAGAATCTAAAATCAAGGCTAAAAGTGGTATGAACCCTAAATTTTAGAAACCATGTAATATGATGTTAGTTGTTATAATTTATTGGCTAGATATGTGTAATAGGATGCCTATAAGTGATCTTGGTTGTAAAATCCCAGATCCATAACATCAAAGTCCTCGAAATTAGCATTTTGAAAAATCTGGAAAAATTTCTAAATGACGTTTGACAAGCAAATGTCAGAGGTCATAGATCGTGGTATGTTAATGTGTTTAATATTTAAAATGTTTATACTTGTAGTATGTTAGTTGGTCTTTGTTGTGAAACTCGAATCGGGGTCAGTGTATGCTTGGATCGAGAGTTATTGGTGGTCAAAACCCTTTGACCATTCACGAAGTCTAGTTTCTGGGTAACCCAGAAACCAAGATCTTGTCTGACAGGTTTTTGATGGCCTCTGATCTTGCTATTGGTAAGTGATGTGGTCATGTTTTTGTATTGGATCCATAGACTGACATATATATTACATGATCATGCCTCTATAACACTTATAGAATACCTGGAATCAAAACCATTGCTGGTCAAAGTAGGGTTGACCGTCGTATTCTTGCATTTCTGGAAAAACCCAGATCTTCATTAGCAAAAGTTTCTGACATGGTTTGACTTGAACCGAACTGTCACATGTGTTGTTTTTCGACTGATATGAGGTAGTATAGTTGTACTCGGACATAAGGATTACATGTAAGAACCATTAGATCTCACAAAAGAGACCCATGATGCAAATGATAAGGATTCAAAGTACCCCTCTTAAACTGTTCTTCATTTCTGGAAAACCCAGAAATGAAGAACAACTTCTGACAAGGTTTTAATCGGCTAATATATCAGTGATGTGTTGTTGTTCGGACCTGAAATTTGTTTGTTAGTGTAGTATTGCATGGATACTACCTTTTTAACACATAAAACGACCCAGAATCATTAACAACAAGAATAGAAAATAGGTCAAACCTAGTACCTTAGTCAACGCTTACTATCGTTTACGGGTTGGTGAAGAACGGTAGAAGAACACCTATAGCGACAGATTGCAATCAGCTATAGGGCCCTTTAGCGACAGTTTTATTATTATTATTTTCCAAAAATTATTTAAAAATAGATAAAAATGGTTTTTAATTATTAAAAATACATAATAAATTCTAAAAAATTATTTTAAAGTCTAAAAAATAGTTTTTAATTATTTAGAGTATATTTCATAAATATTTAATATTTTGGAATATAAATGGTATTTAATTTATTTAATTATAATATTAAATAAATTATTTAAAAATGATTTAAATACTTGAAAAATCATGAAAAAATTATATTATGGTAAAAGAAAATATTTTAAGTTATTTTTAGTGACTTTTAATATTTTGTGATGAAATTCATTAATTAATCAATATTAATGATAACTAGTTTATTTAATAAATATATTAAATAAATTATGGAAAAATAGAATTAATGCTTTATAAATTATATAAAAATGATTTAAGTGTTAGAAAAATATTTTAAGTTATAAAATATAACTTTTGATATTTTGTCATGAAAATATTAATATTTTAATATTAATAGCAATTCTTGGCTAATGAATTTAACGGTTTAAAAATCATATAAAGGTGATTTTAAAGTATTAAAAATACTTTGTGATATTATAAATATATTATAATATTATGACATGTATTTCATTAATATTTGATAATAAATAAATATTAATGATAAAAGAATTATGTGGTATTTAATTTATTTAAATACGTTATTAATAATTGAAAAATCAAGATAAATAGTAATAATTATTTAAAATTTATTATAAGTCTATGAAAATTATTTTGACAACTTAGAAAATTGTCTAAGATACTGTTAAGTGTTTTACCAGAGTTTAATTTAACTTAAACTCGTCAATTGTCCGACTAGACCGTCGGGATGTTAGAATTTTGTCGGGTTCAAGTCAGAATGAAATAGTTTGACCTGATACCGAGTTTTATGTGTGTTATAGACTGATAAGGTTATGTGTTATGTGTTTAGGTTATTCCATGTATATCTATATATATATAATAACATTATATTGTGATGATATTATTCTAATATTGGAGATCTATATTACTAATATTAGGTCTTCAGATAAGGCGATATAAATTGCGTAGCGGTAATCAACGGTTCAGACAAGTTTGCTTTACTTAACTCTATTAAGAGTGTTTTATTCGGATAAGCTTATGGTTAATCATTGCTGATTGCCATGAATTGTACTCTGTACATATTGCATCTATAAGTCGTGTATGAAAAATTTGATCACCTTCATTACCAGTTGGTTCAGATATATTTGTTCATGTATAATACTTGTTCAGTCATAAATTTGTTCCTGCTAGTTCACAATTATATTGTTGAATTATAGCAGCCAATTATTCAAATAATTTCAATCATGATATATCGTTATATTGTTGAATTTAAACTTGCTGGGCAACTTTCATGCTCACCCTTGCTATATCATGATAAAACATTGCAGATTAAGGCGAATGTGTCGGATTCAAGGAAAGGTTAAAGACAGTTCCAGCGTAAAGTTATTGTGTGCGATTAGATTGTAATAGTTGTATAATAATAATGTTATGTGATAAGGCAAGTTATGTATTGTATATTAATTTAAGGTTACTCGACCTTGGGGATTATGTGTAAGTTTAATGTATAAACAATTTATGTTTATATCTTCCGCAAATAGTAATAGTTGTATAGAATGATCGAACCGGATCCGCGGTGATTCGGGACCTCGGATTCGGGGCCCGTCACAGTTGGTATCAGAGATGTTGGTTATGAACCTTAGGTATGAATACCTGAGACTAATAACCGCAGTGATTAGGATAAGTACTAACTCAAATAGAGTTAGTCGGTCGGTAAGATTCAAAGACGAATCACGGCGAGTTATAAGATACAGAGTTCCCTAACTCTGATAATAAAGTTGAACAATACTGGTGAATAGATAGAGTCTAAAAGACTAAAAGTGCAGTGTTAGAAGATCGTAAAACAAAACGATCATAGTATAGAAATGAATCGTAATATATACGATGAGATCACTCCGTGATCGGATAAGGTTATAATATGAAAAAGGATCAGGCGAAGGATTGAAAAGTTTCTGACAAGATTCTTTGGGTGTCGGTTGTACTATGAATTAGTGCATTAGGGAAAGGATTATGAATCTGAGTTGAATGAAATTCGTATTGAGAAGGAGTTAGTATTAGGTGGGGATTCAATTGAGGATTCATGTATCAAGAATCGAGTTGTATGATTCTTCGTATGGGTCTTTGAATTGTACATGGTGTAAAAACTACTTAGTTTCTGGCAATGATAATCATTGAAATGTTTGTGTCGCGCTATTTTCTATATGCGTGTTAAGAGGGTGATTCCTTTCTCATGTGTATAACAGATAGATAGGTCATAGGTAGAGGATATAAGGTTAAGTACCAATTCTTAAAACTCATACTTATGTGACATACTTGACTCATAGTTATATGAAATGTTTATGAACCCCTCAGCGAACGGACGCCAAAGGTCAGACTAGGATAAGTTCTTAAACTCATATGATTGTGGCAATTTATGGACTCATAAGTGTGGTTTTACGAACTAGGTATAGTTGTTTGTAAATGGAGTATTGAGGATTATAGGAACAGATAGATTGTTAAGAAAATGATAATTAGTGGAGACATAACTTTTCCGAAACTCCTAGCTATGTTGGACTTCGAAATGATTGACAAAAAAATATATGTAGACTCGTAATCATTTTTGAAACGGTTTAAAGTATAGTCTATGCTACTTATTTCAGCTAGACGCAAATGATTTGAAATATCAAAATTTGTTTTATTTATCACTCATGTACCGTATAAACTTTGAGTGCGAGAGATGATAAAAATTTGATGGAGTTATAATCTGAGGAATACTTAGTGTGAATTTGATCTAAAATCGTTGTTCCACTATCGTATGATTTGTTATGACAAAGTCATACAATGACGACATCCTCAAACGGACTGTTAATACAGTACGACATCATGGCGTCATTCTCGAAAATATTTTCAAAAATTTTAATTTGCCAACAAGGTTTGGCTACACTTAAATAATTCGATTGAATTGAATTATTGGTATGAGTCTATGCTATTCGATTTAGCTAGACAAACATTTACGAAAACTCTAAGTGTTCATTGAAATAAATTTCCCAAACCAAATTATTTTGGTGCGGAATCCAATAAGACTGAGGTAGAATTTTTGGTGCCTTTGGCAGTGAAGAGAAATAGAGTCGACCAGCAGTACATAATAAGTACAGGACATACTGGATTAATTACCCACTACGTCCGTAAGTTATAACGGTTTGCGAATGAATTTCCTATAACCTTTGCGAAAATGACAGACAATAGTTTATAAAACCCCTCACCAAAATTTGAAAATTTTTAAACTTGTGAGTGGTGTATTGGGTAGCATGTGATGCTGTGTATGTATGGTGTAAGCAATATGGTGTAAGGTGTAAGGTAAAATTCGGGGACGAAATTTTTAGAAGAAGGGGTGAATGTGACAACTTAGAGAATTTTGAATATTTTAAAAATTTTATTAATTGAATTAAGGTTCAAAATTAGAACCCAGGCGAAAAATTAGTGTATGCGTTTGATATTTTTAAGAAAGAATTTTGAGGATTTCAAAATTACATGAAGGATTAGGTGAATTATTAGGGATTAAGGAATAAGCGTTTATGTTACGTGTATATGTATACAATATGTGGTTAAGGGTCGAGGTTGACGGATAAGCGATATCGTAACAAACCCTAATTATATATTAATAACTTTAACGTTCGTAAGAAAACCCTAGCGATTAATTAGAAACCCTAGAAAACCGGTTCTGGAAACCCTAATTTTAGTTCCGGGAATCCGAAACCCTAATTCGAAAATTTAAAATCCTAATCTGGGAACTTAAATGATTATTATATTGCTTAAGTGTTATTAATTAGTATATTAATTAGGGTAAATCTTAATTAATTAGCAAACCCTAATTTCAAATTTAGAAAACCCTAATTTCAGGATTTGTAACCCTAATTTATAATTGGGAAAAATCTAATTATTAATTTAATAATTGTAATGTTAATTAGAATATATTGTTGAATTATAGCCAGCCAATTATTCAAATCATTTCAATCATGATATATCGTTATATTGTTGAATATATACTTGCTAGGCAACTTTCATGCTCACCCTAGCTATATCATGATAAAACATTGCAGATTAAGGCGAATGCGTCGGATTCAAGGAAAGGGTAAAGACAGTTCGAGCGTAGAGTTATTGTGTGCGATTAAATTGTAATAGTTGTATAATAATAATGTTATGTGATAAGACAAGTTATGTATTGTATATTAAGTTAAGGTTACTCGACCTTGGGGATTATGTGTAAGTTTAATGTATAAATAATTTATGTTTATATCTTCCGCAAATAGTAATAGTTGTATAGAATGATCGAACCGGATCCGTGGTGATTCGGGACCTCGGATTCGAGGCCCGTCACAGAGGGGGCTTTCCAATAAGGATTTCTCCATATTAGCGCGCAATTAGGTGACCAAACCTCTCCTTGACAGAACTTCTAGACATCGTTAATATTGCAAATAATAATATTAATAACCTTGTCGTCTCAATTATTGATTTAATAATATATAAAATATTGACAATAATTGAATCAAATAACGTGAGATCTTATCAAGACAATTCTTGTAGCAATAATTGAACAAAACTGAGTGACTTCTCACGTAAGCATCAATAATCAATATCGTGTGCTACTATGCAACCACGCGTATTACAGTACTTTTAACACCGGGTGTTTCAACAGTTAACGGTAAAACTTCCGCCGTTATTTTCATAAAGTATTTTTGTCATTTTCTCAATCCGACAATAATTCCGTTGGGGGGTCCACCAATGATTGTGCCGTTGTACGAATATTCCCTGTTAAAAAAAATGTTCCTCGACCAATCGAATATTATATAACAACTTGCGTACTTTGCAAAATTTATAAATATTACCTACAACTATAACATTATATCAAATTTACTCCATAATATTCAAAAATGATATTTATAGAAAATTCATCTTTATTTATAAAAGTTGGAGTCTTACAACCTCCCCTTCTTATGAAATTTCTCCCTCGAAATTAGGGTACGTACCTGGTATGTCAAAGAGGTAAGGATACCTTGATTTCATTTGAGATTCTAACTCCCAAGTCATTTCCTCAACATCGTGATTTCTCCACAAAACTTTGACTTGAGGTATAACCTTGGAGCGTAGAATATGTTCCTTCTTATCCAAGATTTGAACAGGAACCTCTTCATACGTCAAATCTTCCGCTATTTCGTCCGGTTCTAACTCAATAATGTGGTTCGGGTCTTCCACATATTTACGTAACATGGATATATGAAAAATGTTATGAACATGAGACATACTTTGCGGTAAAGCGAGTCTATAGGCCACAGTTACTACTCGATCAAGGATTAAAAATGGACCAATGAATTGAGGATTGAGCTTTCCTCTCTTTCCAAATCTCGTAACTCCTTTCAATGGAGCAACACGCAACAACACATGATCTCCTATATCGAATTCCACGTCCTTTCGATGAAGATCAACATAACTCTTTTGTCGATCTTGTGAGGTTTTTATACGTTGTCGGATCGTTTGAATCTTTTTCGTAGTCATACGTACCAACTCCGATCCCAACAACGTTGCTTCACCCACCTCATCCCAGCATACTGGAGAAAGACACTTTCTTCCATACAACACCTCAAATGGAGCCATGCCAATACTTGCTTGATAACTGTTGTAGGAAAACTTCCCTAATGGTAAGAACTTGTCCTAACTTCCCTTGAAGTCAAGGAGACAAAGTCTTAATAGATCTTCAAGAGTTTGAATCGTCCTCTCTGACTGCCCGTCCGTCTGAGGGTGATATGCCGAGCTAAATCATAAATCCGTGCCCATATCGTTTTGCAAACTAACCCAAAATCTTGAAGTGAATCTTGGGTCTCGATAAAAAACTATGGATACTGGCATACCATGCAATCTTACAACCTCTTTTATGTACATACGAGCAAGACGTTCAAGTGTATAAGTTTCTCGTATAGGTAAGAAGTGAGCAGACTTGGTCAATCTATCAACAATGACCCAAATTGCATCAATGCCTTGAGAAACCTTGGGAAGACCAGTAACGAAATCCATGGTAATGTGCTCCAACTTCCATTCTGGAATTTCAAGTGGTTACAATGGACCTTTTGGTACTTGATGCTCCACCTTGACTCGTTGACACGTTAGACACCTTGAGATAAATAGCGCTATCTCTCTCTTCATATTGCCCCACCAAAATGTATGTCGAAGATCATGATACATTTTGGTACTCCCAGGATGGATTGCAAACGGTGTGTTGTGCGCCTCCATCATGATTTCATACTTTAAATCAGTTAGGAACACAAAGTCTGGAGTTGACTCGAAGTATTCCTTCTTTATCGATTCTTGCTTCCGGCATAGCACCTTCTTGCACTTTCTTCCTAATACGCATCAGCTCTAGGTCTGTAGCTTGAGCAACTTTAACTTTATCAATTAAAGTCGGTTTTACTCGTATATTTGTCATCATCACATGGGTCCCTGGAGTCTTTAACTCTATCTCCATCCTTTGCAAGTCACACAAAATGGGCCTTTGCGTTGACAATATCACACTCGTACCCGCATATGATGTTCTACTCAATGCGTCAGCTACCACGTTCGCTTTTCCAGAATGGTATTGGATGGTATGATCATAATCTTTCAACAGTTCAAGCCAACGTCGTTGTCGCATGTTGAGTTCCTTTTGAGTGAAGAAATATTTGAGGCTTTTATGATCCGTAAAGATATCCACTTTCTCCCTATACAAGTAATGCCTCCAAATTTTAAGTGCGAAGACAATAGCTGCTAACTCTAGATCATGAATAGGATAATTCCTCTCATATTCTTTGAGTTGTCTTGAGGCATAAGCTATGACTTTCCCATGTTACATGAAAAGACATCCCAACCCTTTGCCAGAAGCATCACTATAGATGATAAATCCCTCCGAGCCAGATGGTATTGTCAGAACAGGTGCTGAAATGAGTCTCCTCTTGAGTTCTTGAAAACTCTTCTCACATTCTTCGCTCCAACCAAAATTTGTATCTTTCCAAGTCAGCGGAGTTAATGGAGTAGCGATTTGAGAAAATCCTTCCACGAATCTCCGATAATAACTAGCTAAACAGAGAAAGCTACGTACTTTGGTCACTGATTTAGGTTGCTCCCAGCTTTGAATTGCTTCAATTTTTGTCGGGTCAACAGATATTCCATGACTTTGATACTACGTGCCCAAGGAATGCTACTTCCTCAAGCCAGAACTCGCATTTCTTCAACTTGGCATAAAGCTTGTATTCACGAAGCTTTTGGAGTATCAGCCTCAAGTGTTGCTCATGATCTTCATGGCTTTTAGAATAAATAAGGATGTCATCAATAAAGACAACCACAAAGTGATCCAAATATTCCTTGAATATTCGATTCATTATATCCATGAAGGCAGCAGGAGCATTAGTTAATCCAAAAGACATGACTAGGAATTCATAATGCCCGTCTGCAGGAGTTACGAAAGCCATTTTTGGAATGTCATCGGTTCTAATCTTCAATTGGTGATATCCAAAACGAAGATCAATCTTTAAAAAGAATTTGGCTCCTTGCAACTGGTCAAATAGGTCATCAATACGTGGCAATGTGTACCTATTTTTGATGGTGACATGATTTTACTCCCGATAATCAATACAAAGTCGCATACTCCCATCTTTCTTCTTCACGAATAGAACAGGAGCACCCCAAGGAGACGTAATAGGAGGAATAAAGCCAATGTCTAACAATTCCTAAAGTTGGGTCTTTAACTCCTGAAGTTCAATAGGAGCCATTCGATATGGGGCCTTGAAAATGGGTTTTGTACCGGGTTCAAGGTCGATACAAAATTTAATCTCACGCTCTGGGTGTAGGCCAGGAAGTTCTTCGGGGAATACGTCAGGAAATTTTTTAACAATAGAAATATCATTCAAAAGCGGCGTATTTTTGTTTAGATCCGTGACATGAGCTAAGAAAACTTGACATCCATTTTTTAATAAACGAATAGCTTTATGGCTTGAGATGACAGTGATTGATTTTAATGGTTTGGTTGCTTGAATTCGCATAATAGGTTGGTTAGGAATATGAAAGCTAACAACCTTATGAAAACAATCAATTTTTTCATGATGAGTAGTTAACCAATCAATCCCTAGAATCACATCAAATGTAAGTATTTTTAATGAAATAAGATCGACAGGTAATGTGAGGGTACCAATTTGAACCAAACAAGACTTATAAACTGTGAATGTAATGAAGGTTTCTCCCAAAGAAGTTTCCACAGATAAGTCAAAGTCTAAATTTCTCCGGAGTCAAATTTAATCGTTGAGCGCAAGTAGGAGAAATAAAAGAATGGGTAGAACCGGTATCAAATAAGGTATAGACTTCGCTAGAGTTTATGATAAGCTTACCCGTGATGACCTCGTTCGGGTTCCTTGCATTCTGGGAGGTCACTACAAATGCTCTCCCTTGCACTGCCGACTTTGACTTTTCTGAGACGACCTTTGGTGCCTCCATCCTAGCTGAACTTGTCTTTGGTGAACGACAAAATCGGGCTAGGTTACCTTCTCTTCCACAATTATAACATGCTTTGGATGACATCGCGTAGTTTGGACTGATGTGTCCCTCCCCTCCGCATTTGAAGCATATGATAGGTGGTCGTTCTCCTTCCTTAACAACGGGTGCTGGTGCTGACGACTTTCCATCATTGTTGAATCTCCTCTTCTTGAAATGTCCATTCTTATTATTTTAGCCCTGATTACCACTGAAGTGGTTACCATTTATGGCCTGTTGATTCCCTTCACGCTTGTTGTCACCGCTTCGATGACTACTACCACTAGTATTATCATTTTGCTGGCTGCTTTCTCTTGGTTGCGTTGGCTCGTTATCGCGCTCCAATAACTGAGCCCTATTTACAACATCTGAATACAAACACAATTTATGAGAAATTAGATGTTGACGTATCTCGGGTTACAAACCTCTTAGAAACATCCGCGTCATTCTCTCCTCATTGTCAACCAAGTGAGACGCAAACCAGGACAACTCGGCAAACTTAGCTTCGTACTGCGATGCGGTCATATTTTTCTATTCTAACTTGATGAACTCTACCTCTTTCATGTGACGAATACTTTCGGGAAAGTACTTGTCATTGAATAGTTCTTGGAACTTCTCCCAAGACATCTTCACTGCGGCAGGTTGAGTACGCTTTACCAATTCCCACCAGTAATCTGCCTCTCCTCGCAACATAAAGGTGGCAAAAGGAACCTTTTGCTCCTTGGAGTATCCCAAGACATCAAATATCTTGGTGATCTGCTTTATCCATGTCTCCAGCTTAAGTGGTTTTGGTTCTCCAATAAACTCGGTGGACCCAACTCCTTGAACTGTTTAGCGGTGACCGTCCGAGAGTTTCCAGTGTTTCCACCTGCATTTTGGACAAGAGTCTCTCTTACCTGATGTTGAACGAATTGCAGAAAGTTCCTAAACATTCCGTCGTTCGTCATTTGGACGGTGTTGTTGTTCACCTGAGGATTATTGCCTTCCTGATGCACATTATCCTGGGTGTTGATTTGTGGTGACTCAACGGTCTTCTATGCTCCATTGATATTCTCAACATTCTCGGATGTCATTTTCAGATACTTCTATAAAACAAGGGTTAATTGACATGTAACATATTATCACTATACTCTGACCGACCAATTAAATACCAAATAAACTTAGGTATGTCATACTAGCGAAGGAATTCTTCGTCTCTCCCCTCCTAGTTCTAGTCTCACATCTTAGCTAGGGATCATATCCCTAAGCTTTGATACAAACTGTGACACCCCCAAAATAGGTATACATCACCCATCTTGAGTCGCCAAATACATGGTACACAATACAAATAAAAACTTAATTATACAACATGAGCTATGAGTTTTAATAAAAATATTGTCTTCTAGACAATATACAAACTCAATGGGGTCCTCATTACATTTATTATCACACTATTTCATAGAATAGTGAGGACTACTAATGCTATCATATGGATCGTCACTCCGTTCCCCGACTAGTCCCTGCTACGCTCTCATTTCCTGAAGAGAACAATGAAAGTAAAAAGGGTGAGCTCAACTAGCCCAGTAAGAAATATTATGACTAAGATAATGCAGAATAAATTATCATTACGCTTCAACAGTGTTAAATTGATAAAATATAACAAACATCAAGTTTAACTGCAGCGGAACAAGCAATCCATTAGAAGAGTCAAGTAGAGAATAAAATCTATTATCTTCTATGATTTCAAATGTTTTTCATTACTTTTATCGCTGAGACTCATCTTAATAAATAATCCACATCATCCCACACACTCTGACGAGGATATTCATTAGTATCACGACCATAAATTATCCATGCACTATGGGCCAAGGATATTCGTGTATTCATCAATGGTCATGATCATGCCAACAACTGTCCATCAATGCACTACGGGCCCATGAGGACTTTTTCCACATCATTTGTAACATTACGGTCATGATTACAATCAAGAATAATCACGGTCATAATCATACCAAGTCCATCTATGCACTACTGAATACAGATGACTTTCAACATAATATAAACATGAGGATGATGACAATGATATAAGAATTCAATAAAACAAGTTCAAGAATTAATTTATCCAAGAACTATTAACGTCCAAATTGTCAACATGATACTTCTTTGTGGAGTAAAATTCAAGAATGCTCAGAAGAATATTTCCATGAAAAGATACTGGATGAAGCGCAAATATCAAGGATATTCCACTAATTTCATGGAGTATAGAAGTCAAAACTTTAACCAACTGAGTATAATAAAGAATGGAATAACAAAAGAAATCACCAGGCATGCGATAGACCGCATAGACAGGTTATTTTAACATAATAATAAATCACGGAACCAGGTCATGCGTAAACACACAGACATGATATTCCAACAAAATAATAAATAATGGAACTAGGTCATGCGTAAACGCACAAACAGGATATTCCAACAGAATAATAAACAATGGAACCAGGTCATGTGTAAACGCAAAGACAAGATGTTCCAACAGAATAATAATGAATAGAATAATAGAAGAATTTCACCATGTATGGAGTACTTTGCATAGGCAGGTTATTCCAACGTAATAATAAAGAATGAAATAGCAGAAGAATTTCACCAAGTATAGGGTATCCCGCGTATACAGATTATTCCAACAGAATAATAAAGAATGGAATAACAGAAGTTCTCTTCACGAACAAGAAAGAAAGAATACCCTTTACCAGTACAACAAATAATATCCCTTACCGTAAAAGAAGAGTATTCCGACGGGTAGGCCGGGAATATACTTGAAGAAAACTTGCACTATCTTTTACGCTCAAAGCTTTCTTAAACTCTAAAGAAATACGCCCGAGATTATAGAAGAAGAACTCTCTCTATAGTTTTTCTCTCTATAGTTTCAGTGAATTCGTAAAAATAATGAAGGAATGAGCTTCTATTTATAGAAGAATGGACTGAATAGTAACTAATTCATGAACGGTCCAGATTGATTTAATTTTAAACGGACGGTCCATATTAATTTACTATGCAGTTTTAATAAAATATTCTAATAAAAAAAATCTTTTAAATAAAATATAATACATTCTATTTTTTATAAAAAAAACAAAACTTATTATATAATATATATATATATATATATATATAAATTATCACATGTTCGTTGAAAAAGAACACCCCCGTGAATTATTTGCCTCCTTTCAGCCAACTTTGTCAAATCTCTCTCTCTCTCTCTCTCTCTCTATATATATATATATATATATATATATATATATAATAAATAATAAATAATAGTATTTCAGTGCACCACCATAATTTCTCCTTTTCTCTTATTCCTATGACACACACACACACACTAGATTATATATATATATATATATATATATATATATATATATATATATATATATATATATAATCACATGCCTGCAACACATATATATAAGAAAAATTGAGATTACTTTCTTCCGACGATTTTGAAAAATGAGCAAGTGGGGGTTCAAATAATAGGAAAAATACAACATAAAAATTTCCTCAATATTTTTAACAACACTTATCATCATTATTATAATTCACAATATTAATCGACCAGTCGTTCTACAGAAAGGGGATTTCAATAAGGATTTCTCCGTATTAGCGCATGATTAGGTGACCAAACCTCTCGTGATGAGAACTTCTAGACATCGTTAATATTGTAAATAATAATATTAATAACCTTGTCGTTTCAATTATTGATTTAATAATATATAAAATATTGACAATAATTGAATCAAATAACGTGAGATACTATGCAACAATTACTGTAGCAATAATTGAACAAAACTGAGTGACTTCTCACGTAAGCATCAATAATCAATACTGGTAGTGTGCTACTATGCAACCACGCGTATTCTGTACTTTAACACAAGGTGTTTCAACAGTTAACGATAAAACTTCCACCGTTATTTTCATAAAGTATTTTTGTCGTTTTCTCAATCCGACAATAATTCCGTTGTTGGGTCCACCAATGATTGTGCCGTTGTACGAATATTCCCTGTTAAAATGAATATTCCCCGACCAATCGAATATTATATAACAACTTGCGTACTTTGTAAAGTTTATAAATATTACCCACAACTATAATATTATATCAAATTTACTCCATAATATTCAAAAATGATATTTATAAAAAATTCATCTTTATTTATAAAAGTTGGGGTCTTACAAGGAAGGTCACATCGCCCCAAATTGCAATCAACCCAAGAAGAACGTTTGCTTCACGTGCGGATCAAAGGATCATTTTGCTCGTGAGTGCCCTAAGAAGAAAGCTAGGGAGATAACAGGAAGCAAGGGAGGAAGCAGTGGAGGTACATGGACCATTGTTGGACCAACAACATCAAACAAACCCATAACCAGAACCTTCAACATGACAATGCAAGATGTTGTGCAATCAAATGATGTTGTGTCATATATTATCCCAATCAATGATATAGATGCTTATGTATTATTTGATTCGGGTGCTACTTGCTCGTTTATATCTGATGAATTTTCTAAGAGGTTAGGATTGCCTAGTGAAGAATTGAATTTCCCTTTAAACATAGAAATTGCGAATAAGGAAGTAATTCATGTTAGGTTCGTATACAAGAATTGTAGGGTGAATATTAAGGGGAATATCATTATTGTAGATTTAATTCAGATAAAACTTGGAGAGTTTGATGTTATTTTGGGAATGGATTGGCTGTTCAATTATGGAACGATAATTGATTGCCAAAAGAAATGTGTAAACCTTATGACTCCGTCAAAGGTAGTTTCTTATGGTAGCAACTCGCCTAGACATGCGAGATGAATGACGATTATGCAAGCCAAGAAATTGTTGAGTCAAGGTGGTGTGGGTTATTTAGCTTACATAGTCGATACTCAGAAGAAGGGTGTTAAACTGGAAGAGATACCAGTGGTTAGGGAATTTGTAGATGTGTTTCCAGAGGATTTGCCATAATTTCTGCCTGACAGAGAGATTGAGTTCGTGATCGACTTAGCGCCAGGAACACCCCCGATATCGAAGGCCCCGTACAGAATGGGTCCGGTAGAGATGAAGGAAATGATGGTATAACTGCAAGAAATGTTGGATAAGAAGTATATTCAACCAAGCGTATCACCGTGGGGACTGCCGGTGTTATTCGTGAAGAAGAAGGATGGGTCAATGCGTTTTTGCATTGATTATAGGGAATTAAACAAAGTCACTATTAAGAATAAATATATGTTGCCAAGAATAAATGACTTGTTTGATCAATTGAAGGGTGCGAGATACTTCTCGAAAATAGATTTGAGAAGTGGGTATAATAAACTAAAGGTAAGAAAGGAAGATGTACCTAGAACGATATTCAGAACTCGGTATGGACATTACGAGTATATGGTGATGTCTTTTGGTTTGACCAATGCCCCTGATGCATTCATGGATTTGATGAACAGGTGTTTAAACCATTCTTTAGACAAGTTTGTGGTGGTGTTTATCGACGATATTTTGGTGTACTCCAAATCTCAAGAAGAACACGTGGAACATTTACATTTGACGTTAGAGATATTAAGAAAGGAAAAGTTGTACGCAAAATTCTCTAAGTGTGAATTTTGGCTAGATCGTGTACAATTTCTAGGTCATGTGATTGACAAAGAAGGAATCTCAGTGGATACATCATAAGTTAAAGTTGTAATCAATTGGGAACAACCAAGAACACCTTTAGAGGTGAGGAGTTTCTTGGGACTGGCTGGTTATTATAGACGATTTATTCAAGATTTTTCCAAGATAGCCACTCCGTTAATAAATTTGACAAGGAAAGCTGTAAAATTTATTTGGACGGAGAAGTGTGAAGAGAGTTTTCAAGACTTGAAAAAGATGTTAAGTGTGGCACCTGTGTTGTTATTACCAGATAATATAGGAAACTTTGTGGTGTATAGTGATGCCTCACATAAAGGATTGGGTTGTGTTCTTATGCAGAACGACAAAGTTATTGCATATGAATCAAGACAACTGAAGGACTATGAGAAAGGGTATCCGACTCATGACTTAGAGTTAGTTGTGGTGGTATTTGCTCTAAAGATATGGAGACACTATCTCTATGGAGAAAAATGTGAGATATATACAGATCATAAGAGTCTGAAGTATATTTTCACTTAGAATGACCTGAATATGCGTCAAAGGAGATGGATGGAATTAATAAAAGATTATGATTGTGAGATCTTTTATCATCCGGGCAAGGCAAATGTGGTTGCAGATGCTTTGAGCAAGAAAGGTAGGGAAAAGTTAATGTTGATAATCACTCAGGAGGAGCTTATTTCAGCAATGACAAGGCTAGAGTTGGAAATAAAATTTCCAAAAGAATCTGATGAACGACTATTCCAAATGGAAGCTAGTCCAACTTTGGTGGACAAAGTTAAGAATGCTCAACTACAAGATGAATAATGTGGGAAAATTAAAGGGAAAGTGGTTGAGGGTAGTGATGTGAAATACAAGATCGATATCGAAGGACTACTAAGGTTCAAGGGAAGAATTTGGGTTCAAGCTGTACCAGATGTTAAAGAAGAAATCTTGACCGAAGCTCATAACTCAAGATCCTCGATTCATCCAGGAAGTACGAAGATGTATCAAGATTTACGATGTCATTTTTGGTGGCCAAACATGAAAAGAGATGTCGCAAAATGTGTTGTAAAATGCTTGACATATCAAAGAGTCAAGGCTGAGCATCAAAGACCAAGCGGATTACTTCAACCGTTGGAAATACTGAAATGAAAGTGGGAACACATCACAATAGATTTTTTGGTGGGTCTTCCAACTACTCAGAGAAAATGCGATGTGATTTAGGTGATAGTGGACAGACTGACAAAATCAGCATAATTTTTTCCAATAAAGATTAGGTTCAATCTTGATCAGTTGGCAAAGTTATACGTTAAAGAGATTGTTTCGAGACATGGTGTGCCAGTATCAATTGTGTCAGATAGAGATCTGCGATTCACATCAAATTTCTAGAAGAGACTACAAGAATGCATGGGAACACAGTTGTGAATGAGTACGACATATCATCCTCAAACAGATGGCCAAAGCGAACGAACAATCCAGACATTGGAAGATATGCTTAGGGCATGCATCATGGATTTCAAAAGGAGATGGGATGACCATTTACCATTTGAGGAATTTTCCTACAATAACAGTTACCACGCAAGCATCGGCATGCCTCCTTACGAAGCATTATACGACAGGAAGTGCAGAACTCCACTGTGCTGGGATGAAGTCGGTGAACGCCAACTATTAGGACCAGAATTTGTACAAAAATCTGTTGAGGTTGTCAAACTCATCAGAACAAGATTGGTAGCTGCTCAAGACAGGGAAGAAGTATGTTGATCAACACAGACAAGATCATGAGTTCGACGTAGGAAATTACGTGTTCTTAAAAGTTTCTCCTTGGAAGAGGAAAATTCATTTTGGTAAAAAGGGAAAGCTAAGCCTGAGGTTTATTGGACCCTTTGAAGTGATACGAAGAGTAGGAGAAGTGGATTACGAGGTAGCTCTACCTCCAAAGTTGGAAAACATTCATAATGTTTTTCATATTTTGGTGTTACGACCGTATAAACCCGATTACAAGCACGTGATCGAGTACGAACCATTGCAGTTTGATAAGGACTTGTCTTATGAAGAAGTTCTTATCTAGATAGTTGATAGGAAAGAACAAGTGCTCAATAATAAAGTAATACCTTCCGTGAAGGTGATATGGAGGAACCACATTGCTGAAGAAGCTACGTGGGAACTCGAAGATAAAATGATGAAATTACCATGAGTTATTTGTTTAATTTGTGTCTTCGATTCTGGGGACAGAATCTTTGTAAGTAGGGAAGAATGTGATGAATGATTTGTTTGAGTTGTGATTCTGGGGACAAAATCCTTGTAAGGAGGGAAGGATGTAACAATCCATAATTTTATTTTAAATTGTAATTCAAAATATTTATTGAGTTAGATAAATATTTAAAAGATGTGTTTATTGTTGAATAAATATTTGTTTAATTTGATTTGATTTGGTTAAATATTAGTTAAATAAATAATTAATGAATTAAGGAAATTGATTATCATAAGATAATATTCTAATTTAAAGTAATAATTAAGTTAGATAATTGATAGGGATTAAATGGATTATTATAATGTTTTTAATTTAATAAAAGTGTGACAAATAACTATGCTATAAATGAGTTATTAAAATAAATCAAAGGAGTTTAATTTAGTTTTGCCAAACAAGACTTAAAGATATTAAGTATTTAATTTTAAAGAGTTTTGCCAAACAGAGCCTTATGGCTTTGGGATTTTTGAATTTTGAATTTTTAAATAATATAAATAAAATAAATAAATAAAATATATTTATAACCTATACGTTATATTTTTGGTAACTGATGTTATTTAGTATGCATATTATGGCCATATCCGTTTCTTTTATTTTACGCTTGGTTATCAGTTGGTTTTGTTTACGCATTCTAGCTATTTGCTAAGCCTAAAAAGAAAATTACAGAGGAAAGAAATTTGAGAGAGACTAGAGTGAGTTGAGAGGAGTCTATGAAGTTGCAATTATCTGTGGTGAGCAAAGATTTCTTAAGTAATTGAAGGTATTTTTCTATAACCTTAATATATGTACGTATATATGTTTTACGTCATAATTCCTAAAGTCTCCGTTGTAAGTCCCCGAATTTTATGAAATGAAAGTATTCAATTTTCTTATAATTATTATTTTATTTCGTAAATGGTTAAATTGATAAAAGATTAAAGTTAAGGGTGATATATGAAAATTTTGCAAAGTAAGCAAGTTGTCATAAAATATTTGATTGGTAGGGAATATTCGCGTTTAACGAGAGAACATTTGTCTGACTGACACTGATAATTAGTGGACCCGACAACGGAAGTATTATCGTAGTTAGAAAAGCGACATAATTATCTTTTATAAAAATAACGGCGAAAGTTTTACCGTTAAACTGTTGAACTACCCGGTAGTAAAAATACAGTAATACGCATGGTTGCATAGTAGCACACGATATTGATTATTGATGCTTATGTGAAAAGTCACTCAGCTATACTAAATTATTGCTACAGTAATTGCTGCATAATATCTCTCATATTATTGATTCAATTATTGTCACAGTATCATCTGCATAATATTTATTATTATTAAATCAATAATTAAGACGACAAAATTATTCATATTATTAATTGCAATATTGACAATGTCTAGAAAGTTCTGACAAGGAGAGGTTTGGTCACCTAATTGCGCGCCAATAGGGAGAAATCCTTATCGGAAAGCCCCCTCTTTCCTTGGAACGATCTGGTTGTTAAATATTGTGACTTCTAATATTAATGATGAATAAGTTCGTGTGGATTAAAGATATAATTGATATTTCCATTGTGTTGGGATTATTAGTGTTAGTGGAAATCGACATCTATTTCGATAATAATAGATGTCTAGAGGTTATATTGAGCAATCGGGTAATTAATCGGATAAATGAGCAATTAATTTCTATTAATTCACATGTTTATAACTATTTATTCACATGTGTGTACTATTGATTCACATGCATATACTATTAGGGGAGGTGGTGTAAGATTGATAATACTTGCATGACTAAATTAAAAATGAAGGTATAGATGAAGGTACTATACTATAATTATTTTTTCACATGATTGTACTATTGATTCACATGATTGTACTATTGATTCACAAGATGTACTATTAGGGGAGGTGGTGCAAGTTTGATAATACTTATAGGACTAAATTAAAAATGAAGGAAAAGATGAAGGTATTATACTGTAATATTTCGAGCCCCAAAACGTGCAATTATCAAAACTATATTTTTCTATAAATAGAAGCTTATTCTTCTTTCATTCTCACCAATTCACTAAGACTCACAAGAGCAATTATAGAAAGAGAAGCTATAGAAAGAGAAGCTTTAGAGAGAAAGTAGAAGAGAAGTTTGCTACCTCACTATTCCAGTATCCAGTCTTCTTCTGAGGTAAGGGATATTATATTTTTCAGTATTTATAGGAATAATATTGTCTTCCATATTCTGTAGTATGTGAGTAATATTATTTCGTCTCGTATTCCTGATTATACCCTCATTTTGTTAAAGTATTGCTTCTATACTCTGTGAAATTAGTAGCATATCCTTGAAATTTGCGCTTCATCTAGTATCGTTTCACAAGGATATTTTCTGCACATTCTTGTTAAATTTTAAGCTTTTAATGTCAGAGTACTGTTTATGAGTAGTATTCATTTTTATGGTACTATTCACAAAGTACTATTCACGGGGTACTATTCATGAGTACTATTCATAAAGTACTATTCACGGGGTACTATTCCCGAGGTACTATTCATGAGGTACTATTCACTCAAGTACTATTCACCCAGGGAATTATTCATGACAAAAATTGATTTCTTTGTTGTCCAAATCATTTTTGATACAATATTATTTTTGAATTTTACTCCACAAAGCAGTATCATGTTGACAATTTGGACATTATTGAATTTCTGGATAAATTAAGTTATAATCTTTAAAAAATTACCATTTGCTTTCTTTTAATTGAATTCTTATATCATTGTCATCATCCTCATGCTTATATTGTGATAAAAGTCATATGTGGCTTACGTGCATAGATGTACTATTAATTGGTATGATTATGACCAATGATTATTCGATATAATTATGACCGAAATGTTACAAATGATGTGGTAAAAATCCTCATTGTCCTGTAGTGCATTGATGGACAGTTGTTGGTATGATTATGACCATGGATTATTCGGTATAATCATGACCATTGACGAATACATGAATATCCTTGGCCTGTAGTGCAGGGATGATTAGATGATGTGGTTTATTTATTAAGCTAAGTCTCAGCGATAAAATTGATGATTAACTTTTTAAATCATAGAAGATAGTAGATATCATGCTCTACTTGACTCTTCTAATGGATTGCTTGTTCCGCTGCAGTTAAACTTGATGTTTATCATATTTTATCAGTTTAACACTGTCGAAGGCTAACGATAATTTATTCTGTATTATCTTAGTCATACTATTTCTTACTGGGCTAGTTGAGCTCACCCTTTTGCTTTCATTGTTCTCTTCAGGAAATGAGAATGTAGCTGGGACTAGTCGGGGAACGGAGTGACGGTCCAGATGTTTGCATTAGTAGTCCTCACTATTTAGTGAAATAGTGTGTGTGATAATAATTTTAATGAGGACTTTATTTGAGTTTGGATACTCTCTACGAGACATTATCCGTTTTGAAACGCTCAGCTACGTTTTGTCCTACTGTATAAAAGAAGTTTGTATTTAAATTATGTACCATGTTTTTGGCGACTCAAGATACTGATGTATACCTATTTTTGGGGCGTCACAGTTGGTATCATAGCTTAGGGATATGATCACTGGCTGAGATGTGAGACTAGAACTAGGAAGGGAGAGATGGGAAATTCCTTCGCTAATATGACCTACCTTAGTTTATTTGGTATTTAATTGGTCGGTTAGAGTATAGGAATAATATGTGACATGTCAATTAACCCTTGTTTTGTGGCAGTGTTTGAAATGACATCTGAAAATGTCGAGATAGGCAATGAAGCACATGAGACCGTTGAGTCACCAACGATCAATACCCAGGATAATGTGCATCAAGGAGATAATAATCCTCAGGTAAACAATAACAACGATCAAATGACAAACGATGGGATGTTTAGAGGCTTTATGCAATTCATGCAACATCAGGCGAGAGAGACTCATGTTCAAAATACAGGTGGAAACACTTGCAACTCTTGGATGGTCACCGTTAAGCAGTTCAAGGAGCTGGGACCACTAGAGTTTTTGGGAGAGCCAGAACCACTTAAGGCGGTGACGTGGATAAAATAGATCACCAAGATATTTTATGTCTTGGGATGCTCCGAGGAGCAAAAGGTTCCCTTTGTCACCTTCATGTTGCGAGGAGAGCGATTCATTGGTGGGAATCAAAAAGCGTACTTTCGACTGCCGACTCAAAATGTCTTGGGAGAAGTTCTAAGAGCTGTTCAACAAAAAGTACTTTCCCGATAGTATTCGTCACATGAAGGAGGTGGAGTTTATCAAGTTGGATCAAAAAAATTTGATCGTGTCGCAGTACGAGGCTAAGTTTGCTGAGTTGTCCCGGTTTGCGTCCCACTTGGTTGATAATGAGAAAAGAATGACGCGGATGTTTCTAAGAGGTTTGAAACCCGAGATACGTCAATACCTTATTTCTCACAAATTATGTTTGTATTCAGATGTAGTGAATAGGGCACAATTATTGGAGCGCGATAATGAGTCACCACAACCAAAAGGCAATGACCAACAACACGATAATAATCATACCGGTGGCAACGGCCATCGGAACAATGATAACAATCGTGGAGGAAATTATCATGCTAGAAATGGTAACCACTTCGATGGTAATCATGGCCAAGATAATAGAAGAAATGATTCAAGTGGAAATTATAAGAAGAGAAGATTTAACGATGACGGGAAGACGTCGACAGCAGCACCAACACCAACAACAAATTCTAGGGAGGAGAAGCGACCACCGGTTAGTGTGGCCTTTTAAAATTAGGTATACATCACCCATTCTGAGTTGCCAGATATATGGTAGAGAATACAAATATAACCTTAACTATACAACATGAGCTGTGAGTTTTAATACAAATATTATCTTCTAGATAGTATTCAAACTCAAAATAATACATTTATTATCACACTATTCCACAGAATAGTGAGGACTACTAATGCTATCATCTGGATCGTCACTCCGTTCCCCGACTAGTCCGAGCTACGTTCTCATTTCCTAAAGAGAACAGTGAAAGAAAGGGTGAGCTCAACTAGCCCAGTAAGAAATATTATTACTAAGATAAAGTAGAATAAATTATCCTTAGTCTTCAATAGTGTTAAACTGATACAATATAACAACATCAAGTTTAACTGCAGCGGAACAAGCAATCCATTAGAAAAGTCAAGTAGAGAATAAAATCTACTATCTTCTATGATTTAAAAGGTTTTTCATCACTTTTATCGCTGAGACTCAACTTAATAAATAATCCACATCATTAAATTATCCCTGCACTACAGGCCAATGATATTCTTTAGTATCACGACCACGAATTATCCATTAACTACGGGCCAAAGATAATCGTGTTTTCATCAACGGTCCTGATCATGCCATAAAATAATTCATCTTTGCACCCTTGGCCGAAGAGAATCCATAGCCATAATCATACCAAAAACTATCCATCAATGCATTACGGGCCAATGATGACTTTTTCCACATCATTTGTAACATTACGGTCATGATTACACCGAATAATCCCTGGTCATAATCATACCAAGTCCATCTATGCACTACAGGCCACAGATTACTTTCAACATAATATAAACATGAGGATGATGACAATAACATAATAATTTAATAAAACAAGTTTAAGAATTATTTTATCCAAGAACCAATAACGTCCAAATTGTCAACATGATACTTCTTTGTAGAGTAAAATTCAAGAATGCTCAGAAGAATAATTCGATGAAAAGATACTGGATGAAGCGCAAATATCAAGGATATTCCACTAATTTCATGCAGTATAGAAGTCAAAACTTTAACCAACTGAGTATAATAAAGAATGGAATAACAAAAGAAATCACCATGCATGCGGTACTTCGAATAGACAGGTTATTCCAACAGAATAATAATAACGAAACCAGTCGAGGTAAAATTCAACCAAGCGAGGATGTTCAACGAGAATAATAAAGAATAGAATAACAACAGAAATCACCATGCATGTGCAATCCACATAGACAGGTTATTCCAACAGAATAATAATGAATGGAATAACATAAGAATTCACCATGCATGCGATAAACCTCACAGACAGGTTATTCCAACAGAATATTAAATAATGGAACCGGTAAAGGCGTAAGCGTCTGAGATAAGATATTACGGCGAATAATAAATAATGGCACCGGTCGGCGTAACGCACGAGACGAGGATATTACGACGAATAATAAATAATGGAACCAGTTAAAGCATAAGCATACGAGAAAGGATATTCTGACAGAATAATAAAAAACGGAATATTAGAAGAATTTCACCATGTATGCGGTACTTCGCATAAACAGGTTATTCCAATAGAATAATAAGAATGGAATAACAGAAGAATTTCACCAAGTATAGGTTATCCCGCGTATACAGGTTATTCCAACAGAATAATAAAGAATGGAATAACAGAAGTTCTCTTCACGAATAAAAAAGAAAGAATACCCCTTACGAGTATAACAAATATTATCCCCTACCTTAGAAGAAACTGGATATTGGAGTAGTGAAGTAGCAGAATACTTTTCTTATTTCTCTCTATAGTTTCTCTCTATAGAGTTTCAGTGAATTCATAAGAAATAATGAATGAATGAGCTTCTATTTATAGAGGAATGGACTGCATAGTAACTAACTCATGAACGATTTAGATTGATTTACTTTAATTTGAAGGTCCATATTTAAAGCAAAATCTTTTAAATAAAATAAAATATATTATATTTATAATGTAATAAAACGAATAACTTTATAAAAGATTTTACTATGCAAATACTTTGCAGGCACTATACAAACACTATCATAATAAAATAAAATATATTCTAATTATTGTTTAATAAAGCAGATAACTTTATAAAAGTATTCTATTTTATATAAAAGGATTTTACTATGCAAAACACTATGTAGACACTATGCAAACACTATGCATAATAAAATATAATATATTCTATTTATAGAATAACTTTATAAAAGTATTATGTTTTATATAAAAAGTTTTTCTATTTTATTACATTAATAATACCAATAAAACAAAACCGGTGACTTATCACATAAGCGTCAATAATCAATACGATTGTGCTACTATGCAACCTAATGCGTATTCATTGTACTTTTACTATTGAGTAGTTCAACAAAGATTAGCGGTAAAACTTCATAGTTATTTTCATAAATTTTTTTTGTTGTTTTCTCGATCAAATAATAATTTTGTTATGGGTCCACCAATGATTGTCTTGAGTCATACGGATATTCCCGACAAAAAAGAATATTCCCAAACCAATCGAATATTATACAACAACTTGCATACTTTTCAAAATTTATAAATACTACCCACAACTATAACACTATCTCAAATCCACACCATAATATTCAAAAAAATATTTCGAGAAAATTAAATCTTTATTCATAAAATCTGGGGTCTCACAATCTCCCTTCCTTATAAAATTTCGCCCTCGAAATTTACGTGCGATACTGGTATCTTTGAGCAGTGAGGATACCTCGACTTCATTTCAAATTCTAACTCTTGAGGTATAACCTTTGAGCGTCGAATATGATTCTTCTTATCCAAGATGTTAACACGTATCTCCTCATACGTTAAATCTTCTGCTATCTCGTCCGGTTCTAAATTAATATTTAGGTTCGGGTAGTCCACATATTTACGTAACATCGATACGTTAAAACGTTATGAACACGCGACATACTTGGCGGTAAAACGAGTCTATAGGCCACAGTTCCTACTCGATCGAGGATTTTAAATGGGCCAAATAAATCGAGGGTTGAGATTTTCTCTCTTCGTCGATTCTTGCTTCTAGAATAACGCCCTCTTGAACCTTCTTCTTCGCATTCATTAGCTCTGAGTATGTAGCTTGAGCGGCTTTAACTTTATCAATTAAAGTCAATTTTACTCGTATATTCGTTATCTTCACGTGGTTTCGTATATTCGTACTTATAACCGCATACAATCTTCTACTCAACGCGTCAGCTACCACGTTTGCTTTTCCCACGATGATATTGAATGGTACGATCGTAATCTTCAACAGCTCGAGCCAACGTCTTTGGCACATTACACGTTCGTTTTGGGTGAAGAAAATATTTAAGGGTTTTAGAAATGGGTTTTGTATTGGGGTCAATATAAAATTCGATTTCACGCTCTAGGGTAGGCTAAGAAGTCTTCAAGAATACGTTAGGAAATTTATTCATAACAGAAATATCATTCAAAACTGTGACCCTCATCCAAGACTTAGATAGTACGTCACATTGATACCTATCAACTTGCCATCGTCATTCACGACGTCGCCTACAGAAAGTCTGGCTTCGGTGCATTCCACACAAGGAAGTCAACAACGAAAGGACCGGGGCTCTTTACTTAAGGCTTGATATGACAATGATTGACTTTAGTGGTTTAGTTGCTTGAATTCGCATAACAGGTTGGTTAGGAATATGAAAGCTAACAACCTTACGAAAAGTATGATGAGTAGTTAACCAATCGATTCCTAAAATCACATCAAAGGCAAGTATTTTCAAAGAGATAAGATCGACAAGTAACGTGAAAGTTTCGATTTGAATTAATAAGATTTATAAACAGTGGAGGTAACGAAGGTTTCTACTAACGAAGTTTTAACCAATAAGTCAAAGTCTAATTTCTCCGAAGTCAAATTTAAACGTTGAGCACAAGCAAGAGAGATAAAAGAATGGGTAGAATTGGTATCTAACAAGTTATAGACTTCGCAAAAATTTATAATTAACTAACCCGTGTTAACTTTGTTCGGGTCACTCGCTTTTTGAGAAGTCACGAAAAATGCTCTTCCTGAAACCACCGACTTTGTTTTGTCCGTATCCGCCTTTTGTGCCACCATCCCAGCTAGACTTGACTTCATTATACGACAAAATCGAGCTAAATGACTTTTTCTTCTTGAAATTTCCACTTCTATTATCTTGGTCATGATTACCACCGAAGTGGTTACCATTCTTGGCATGATAATTTCCCCCGCGATGGTTATCATTATTTCGATGGTCGTTGCCACCAGTATGATTATTATCGTGTTGTTGGTCGTTACCTTTTGGTTGAGTTGACTCAACGGTCTCATGTGCTTCATTGCTTATCTCAGCATTTTCATATGCCATTTTCAAACACTGTCACAAAACAAGGGTTAATTAACATATCACATATTATCCCTATACTATGACCGGCCAATTAAATACCAAATAAACTTAGGTAGGTCATACTAGCGAAGGAATTCCCCATTTCTCCCCTCCTAGTTCTTGTCTCACATCTCAGCCATGGATCATATCCCTAAGCTTTGATACCAACTGTGACGCCCCCAAAATTAGGTATACATCACCCATTCTGAGTCGCCAGATACATGGTAGAGAATACAAATACAACCTTAACTATACAACATGAGCTGTGAGTTTTAATACAAATATTATGTTCTAGACAGTATTCAAACTCAAAATAATACATTTATTATCACACTATTCCACAGAATAGTGAGGACTACTAATGCTATCATACGGGATTTGTCACTCTGGTTCCACGACTAGTCCGAGCTACGTTCTCATTTCCTAAAGAGAACAGTGAAAGAAAGGGTGAGCTCAACTAGCCCAGTAAGAAATATTATGACTAAGATAAAGTTGAATAAATTATCCTTAGTCTTCAATAGTGTTAAACTGATACAATATAACAACATCAAGTTTAACTGCAGCGGAACAAGCAATCCATTAGAAAAGTCAAGTAGAGAATAAAATCTACTATCTTCTATGATTTAAAAGGTTTTTCATCACTTTTATCGCTGAGACTCAACTTAATAAATAATCCACATCATCAAATCATCCCTGCACTACAGGCTAATGATATTCTTTAGTATCACGACCACGAATTATCCATGCACTACGGGCCAAGGATAATCGTGTTTTCATCAACGGTCCTGATCATGCCATAAAATAATTCATCTTTGCACCCTTGGCCGAAGAGAATCCATAGCCATAATCATACCAAAAACTGTCCATCAATGCTTTACGGGCCAATGAGGACTTTTTCCACATCATTTGTAACATTACGGTCATAATTATACCGAATAATCCCTGGTCATAATCATACCAAGTCCATCTATGCACTACAGGCCACAGATGACTTTCAACATAATATAAACATGAGGATGATGACAATAACATAATAATTCAATAAAACAAGTTTAAGAATTAATTTATCTAAGAAACAATAACGTCCAAATTGTCAACATGATACTTCTTTGTAGAGTAAAATTCAAGAATGCTCAGAAGAATATTTCGATGAAAAGATACTGGATGAAGCGCAAATATCAAGGATATTCTACTAATTTCATGGAGTATAGAAGTCAAAACTTTAACCAACTGAGTATAATAAAGAATGGAATAACAAAAGAAATCACCATGCATGCGGTACTTTGAATAGACAGGTTATTCCAGCAGAATAATAATAACGGAACCAGGTAAGGTGAAATTCGCACCGACAGGATGTTCCAACAGAATAATAAAGAATAGAATAACAACAGATTTCACCATGCATGTGGCGATCCACATAGACATGTTATTCCAATAGAATAATAAAGAATGGAATAACAGAAGAATTCACCATGCATGCGATAAACCGCACAGACAGGTTATTCCAACAGAATAATATATAATGGAACCAGGTCCGGCGTAAACGCACAGACATGATATTTCGACAGAATAATAAATAATGGAACCGAGTCCGCCAGAAACGCCTTACGCACGAGGATATTACGGCGAGAATAATAAATAATGAAACCGAGTTAAGTAAAAGCGCACGAATGAGGATATTAAGCGAGAATAATAAAGAATGGAATATTAGAAGAATTTCACCATGTATGCGGTACTTCGCATAAATAGGTTATTCCAACAGAATAATAAGAATGGAATAACAGAAGAATTTCACCAAGTATAGGGTATATCAGATATCTGAGTTATTCAACAGAATAATAAAAAATGGAATAACAAAATTTCTCTTCACCAATAAGAAAGAAAGAATACCCCTTACGAGTACAACAAATAATATCCCTTACCTTAGAAGAAACTGGATATTGGAGTAGTGAAGTAGCAGAATACTTTTCTTATTTCTCTCTATAGTTTCTCTCTCTAGAGTTTTAGTGAATTCGTAAGAAATAATAAATGAATGAGCTTCTATTTATAGAAGAATGGACTGCATAGTTACTAACTCATGAACGGTCCAGATTAATTTACTTTAATCTGACGGTCTATATTTAAAGAAAAATCTTTTAAATAAAATATAATATATTCTATTTATAATCTAATAAAACGAATAACTTTATAAAAGATTTTACTATGCAAAACACTATCTTGAGCCTTATGCAAAACATTATGCATAATAAAATATAATATATTCTAATTATTGTCTAATAAAGCAGTATAACTTTATAAAAGTATTATATTTTATATAAAAAGATTTTACTATCTAAAACATTATCTGAGACATTATGCAAACATTATGCATAATAAAATATAATATATTCTATTTATAGAATAACTTTATAAAAGTATTCTATTTTATATAAAAAGTTTTTACATTTTATTATATTAATAAAATATCATTTTATTGATATAAATATGATTTTAAATAAAAATGATATTTTATATCAATAAAATGATATTTATATCAATAAAATTGATATTTTATTAATGTAATAAAGCGAAAAGCTTTTTATATAAAATAGAATACTTTTATAAAGTTATCTATTTTATTAGATAATAATTAGAATATATTATATTTTATTATGCATATAATTGTTTCAGATAATACTAATATAGTAAAAACTTTTTATAAAGTTATTCGTTTTATTAGATTATAAATAGAATATATGATATTTTATTGTAAACCAATCTGGACCATCCATTTAAAGTAAATCAATCTGGACCATTCATGAATTAGTTACTATGCAGTCCATTCTTCTATAAATAGAAGCTAATTACTTCATTATTTCTTACGAATTCACTGAAACTCTAGAGAGAGAAACTATAGAGAGAGTTCTTCTTCTATAATCTTGAGCGTATTTCTTTAGAGTTTAAGAAAGCTTTGAACGTAGTGCAAGTTTTCTTTGAGTATATCCTCGCCCTACTAGTCAAAATACTCTTCTTTTACAGTAAGGGATATTATTTGTTGTACTCGTTCGGGGTATTCCTTCTTTCTTATTGGTGAAATTCTTTTGTTATTCCATTCTTTATTATTCTGTTGGAATAACCTATATACGCGGGATACCCTATACTTGGTGAAATTCTTCTGTTATTCCATTATTTATTATTCTGTAAGAAAATCCTGTCAGTGCATTTACGCATGACCTGGTTCCATTATTTATTATTACTGTTGGAATATCACGTCGTTGCGTTTACGCTATTTATGACACCGGGTTCCATTATTTATTATTCTGTTGGAATATCATGTCGGTGCGTTTATGCATGACCTGGTTCCATTATTTATTATTCTATTGGAATAACCTGTCTGTGCGGTCTATCGCATACCAGGTGATTTCTTTTATTATTCCATTCTTTATTATACCCAGTTGGTTAAAGTTTTGACTTCTATACTCCATGAAATTAGTTGAATATCCTTGATATTTGCGCTTCATCTAGTATCTTTTCATTGAAATATTCTTCTGAGCATTCTTGAGTGTTACTCTACAAAGAAGTATCATGTTGACAATTTGGACATTATTAGTTCCTGGATAAATAATTCTTGAACTTGTTTTATTGAATTATTATATCATTGTCATCATCCTCATGTTTATATTATGTTGAAAGTCATCTGTGGCCTGTAGTACTTAGATGGACTTGGTATGATTATGACCAGGGATTATTCGGTGTAATCATGACTGTAATGTTACAAATGATGTGGAAAAAGTCCTCATTAACCCGTAGTGCATTAATGGACAATTGCTGGCATGATCATGACCATTGATGAATACACGAATATCCTTGGTTGTGGTGCATGGATAATTTGTGGTTGTGATACTAATGAATATCATTGGCCGTAGTGCAGGGATGATGTGGATTATTTATTAAGCTGAGTCTCAGCCATAAAAGTCATGAAAAACCTTTTAAATCATAGAAGATAGTAGATTTTATTCTCTACTTGACTCTTCTAATGGATTGCTTGTTCCGCTGCAGTTAAACTTGATGTTTGTTATATTTTATCAGTTTAACACTGTTGAAGGCTAATGATAACTTATTCTGCATTATCTTAGTCATAATATTTCTTCTTTGGGCTAGTTGAGCTCACCTTTTGCTTTCATTGTTCTCTTGAAATGAGAACGTAAGCGAGGACTAGTCGGGGAACAGAGTGATGGTCCAGATAATAGCATTAGTAGTCCTCACTATTCTATGAAATAGTGTGATAATAAATGTACTGAGGACCCCATTGAGTTTCTATATTGTCTAGATGACAATATTTGTATTAAAACTCACAGCATATGTTTATTCGTATTTTACACGACTGTTGTATAATTAAGTTGCATTTGAATTTTGTACCATGTATTTGGCGACTCAGAATAGGTGATGTATACCCATTTTGGGGGCGTCACAGTTGGTATCAAAGCTTAGGGATATGATCCCTAGCTAAGATGTGAGAATAGAACTAGGAGGGGAGAGACAGGGAATTCCTTCGCTAGTATGACCTCCCTAAGTTTATTTGGTATTTAATTGGTCGGTCAGAATATAGGGATAATATGTTACATGTCAATTAACCTTTATTTTGTGGCAGTATCTGAAAATGACATCTGAGAATGTTGAGAATAGCAATGGAGCACAGGCGACCGTTGATTCACCACATATCAATAATCAGGATAATATGCATCAGGATGGCGACAATCCTCATGCAAACAACAACACTGATCAAATGATGAATGATGGAATGTTCAGAGGCTTTATGCAATTCATGCAACAGAAGGCGAGAGCGGCTCCTGTCCAAAATGTAGGTGGAAACACTGGAAACTCTTGGACGACCATAACTAAACAGTTCAAGGAGCTGGGACCACCGGAGTTTATTGGAGAGCCAAAATCACTTAAGGCGGAAGCATGGATAAAGCAGATCACCAAGATATTTGATGTCTTGGGATGCTCTGAGGAGCAAAAGGTTCCCTTTGCCGCCTTTATGTTGCGAGGAGAGGCAGATTACTGGTGGGAATCGGTAAATCATACTCAACCTGCCGCACTGAAGATATCTTGGGAGAAGTTCCAAGAACTATTCAATGACAAGTACTTTACCAAAAGTATTCGTCACATAAAAGAGGTAGAGTTCATCAAGTTGGAGCAGAATAATATGACCGTGTCGCAGTACGAAGCTAAGTTTGCCGAGTTGTCTCGGTTTGTGTCCCACTTGGTGGATAATGAAGAGAGAATGACGCGGATGTTTTTAAGAGGTTTAAAGTCGGAGATACGTCAACATCTTATAAATATGGCTCAGTTAGTAGAGCGTGATAACGAGTCAACGCAACCAAAAGAGAGCAGCCGACAAAATGATAATACCAGTGAGAGCAGTCATCAAAGCGGTGACAACAAGCGTGGAGAGAATCAACAGGCCAGAAGTGGTAACCACTTCGGTGGTAATCATGGCCAAAATAATAAGAATGGACATTTCAAGAAGAGGAGATTCAACAATGATTGAAAGACATCAGCACCAGCACCCGTTGTTAAGGAAGGAGAACCACCACCTATCATATGCTTCAAATGCGGAGGGGAGGGACACATCAGTCCAAACTGCGTGATGCCGTCCAAAGCATGTTATAATTGTGGAAGAGAAGGTCACTTAGCCCGATTTTGTCGTTCACCAAAGATAAGTTCAGCCAGGATGGAGGCACCAAAGGCCGTCCCAGAAAAGTCAAAGCCGTTAGTGCAAGGGAGAGCATTTGTTGTGACCTCCAAGAAAGCAAGGAACCCGAATGAGGTCATCACGGGTAAGATTATCATAAACTCTGGCGAAGTCTATACTTTATTTGATACCGGTTCTACACATTATTTTATTTCTCCTACTTAAGCTCAACGATTAAATTTGACTCCAGAGAAATTAGACTTTGACTTATCTGTGGAAACTCCATTGGGAGAAACTTTCATTACCTCCACTGTTTATAAGTCTTGTTTGGTTCAAATCGGTACCCTCACATTACCTCTCGATCTTATTTTATTGAAAATACTTGCATTTGATGTGATTCTATGGATTAATTGGTTAACTACTCATCATGCTAAAATTAATTATTTTCGTAAGGTTGTTAGCTTTCATATTCCTAATCAACCTATTATGCGAATTCAAGCGACCAAACCATTAAAATCAATCACGGTCTTCTCAAGCCATAAAGCTATTCGTTTATTGAAAAACGGATGTCAATCTTTCTTAGCTCATGTAACGGATCTAAACAAAAATATGTCAGTTTTGAATGATATTTCTAAGGTTAATAAATTCCCTGACGTATTCCCTGAAGAACTTCCTAGCCTACCCCCAGAGCGTGAAATTGAATTTTGTATCGACCTTGAACCCGGTACAAAACCCATTTCCAAAGGCCCATATTGAATGGCTCCTATTGAACTTCAGGAGTTAAAGACCCAATTGCAAGAATTGTTAGACATTGGTTTCATTCGTCCTAATACGTCTCCTTGGGGTGCTCCTGTTCTATTCGTGAAGAAGAAATATGGGAGTATGCGACTTTGTATTGATTATCGGGAGTTGAATCATGTCACCATCAAAAATAGGTACCCATTGCCACGTATTGATGACCTGTTTGACCAGTTGCAAGGAGCCAAATTCTTTTTAAAGATTGATCTTCGTTCCGGATATCACCAATTGAAGATTAGAACCGATGACATTCCAAAGACGGCTTTCAGAACTCGGTACGGGCATTATGAATTCCTAATCATGTCCTTTGGATTGAATAATGCTCCTGCTGCCTTCATGGATATGATGAACCGAGTATTCGAGGAATATTTGGATCACTTTGTGGTCGTCTTTATTGATGACATCCTTATTTATTCCAAAATCCGTGAAGATCATGAGCAACACTTGAGGCTGACACTCCAAAAGCTTCGTGAATACAATCATTATGCCAAGTTGAAGAAATGTGAGTTCTGGCTTGAGGAAGTAGCATTCCTTGGGCACGTAGTATCAAGTCATGGAATATCTGTTGACCCGGTAAAGATTGAAGCAATTTAAAGCTGGGAGCAACCTAAATTAGTGACCGAAGTACGTAGCTTTCTCGGCTTAGCTGGTTATTATCGGAGATTCGTGGAAGGATTTTCTCGAATAGCTACTCCATTAACTCAGCTGACTCAGAAAGATACAAAGTTTGGTTGGAGCGAAGAATGTGTGAAGAGTTTTCAAGAACTCAAGAGGAGACTCATTTCAAAGACTGTTACGACAATACCATCGGCTCGGAGAGGATTTGTCATCTCTGATGATGCTTCGGGCAAAGGGTTGGGATGTGTTCTCATGCAACATGGGAAAGTCATAGCCTATGCCTCGGACAACTCAAAAAGAATATGAGAGGAATTATTCTACTCATGACCTAGAGTTAGCAAATTTGTTGTCTTCACACTTAAAATTTGGAGGCATTACTTGTATGGGGAGAAGGTGGAGATCTTTACGGATCATAAAAGCCTCAAATATTTCTTCACTCAAAAGGAACTCAACATGCGACAACGACGTTGGCTTGAACTATTGAAAGATTATGATCATACCATCCAATACCATCTGGAAAAGTTTAACGTGGAAGGCGGCGCATTGAGTAGAAGATCATATGCAAGTACGAGTGCGATATTGTCAACACAAAGACCCATTTTGTGTGACTTGAAAAGGTTGGAGATAGAGTTAAAGACTCCAGGGATCCATGTGATGATGGCGAATATATGAGTAGAACCGACTTTAATTGATAAACTTAAAGCTGCTCAAGCTACAGACCTGGAGCTGATGCGTATGAGGAAGAAAGTGCAAGATGGTGCTATGTCGGAAGCAAGAATCGATGAAGAAGGAATACTTCGAGTTAACTCCAAACTTTGTGTTCCTAACGACCTTGATTTAAAGTATAAAATCATGATGGAGGCGCACAACACAGCGTTTGCAATCCATCCTGGGAGTACCAAAATGTATCATGATATTCGTCATACATTTTGGTGGAGAAATATAAAGAGGGAAATAACGTTGTTTATCTCAAGGTGTCTAACTTGTCAACAATTTAAAGTGGAGCATCAAGTACCAAAAGGTATATTACAACCACTTGAAATTCTAGAAAGGAAGTGGGAGCACATTACCATAGATTTCGTTACCGGTCTTCCTAAGGTTTCTCAAGGTATATATGCGATTTGGGTCATTGTTGATAGATTGACCAAGTCTGCTCATTTTTTTCCGATACGAGAAACTTATACACTTGAACGTCTTGCTCGTATGTACATAAACGAGATTGTAAGACTGCATGGTATGCCAGTATCCATAGTTTCTGATCGAGTCCCAAGATTCACTTCATGATTTTGGGTTAGTTTGCAGAAAGCTATGGGCACAGATTTATGATTTAGCTCGGCATATCATCCTCAGACGGACGGGAAGTCAGAGAGGACTATTCAAACTCTTGAAGATTTATTAAGACTCTGTGTCCTTGACTTCAAGGGAAGTTGGGATAAGTTCTTACCATTGGTGGAGTTTTCCTACAACAACAGTTATCAAGCAAGTATTGGCATGGCTCCATTTGAGGCGTTGTATGGAAGAAAGTGTCATTCTCCAGTATGATGGGATGAGGTGGGTGAAGCAACGTTGTTGGACCCGGAGTTGAATGCGTATGACTACGAAAAAGATTCAAACGATCCGACAACGTATAAAAACCTCACAAGATCGACAAAAGAGTTATGTTGATCTTCATCGAAAGGACGTGGAATTCGATATAGGAGATCATGTGTTGTTACGTGTTGCTCCATGGAAAGGAGTTACGAGATTTAGAAAGAGAGGAAAGCTCAATCCTTGATTCATCGGCCCATTTTTAATCCTCGATCGAGTACGAACTGTGGCCTATAGACTCGCTTTACCGCCAAGTATGTTTCGTGTTCATAACTTTTTCACATATCCATGTTACGTAAATATGTGGAAGACCCGAACCACATTATTGAGTTAGAACCGGACGAAATAGCGGAAGATTTGACGTATGAAGAGGTTCTGTTCAAATCTTGGATAAGAAGGAACATATTTTACGCTCCAAGGTTATACCTCAAGTCAAAGTTTTGTGGAGAAACCTCGATGTTGAGGAAATGACTTGGGAGTTAGAATCTGAAATGAAATCAAGGTATCCTTACTACTTCAATATACCAGGTACGTACCCTAATTTCGATGGCAAAATTTCATAAGAAGGGGAGGTTGTAAGACCCCAACTTTGATGAATAAAGATGAATTTTCTATAAATATAATTTTTAAATATTATGGAATGAATTTGATATAATGTTATAGTTGTGGATAATATTTATAAATTTTGCAAAGTACGCAAGTTGTTATATAATATTCGATTGGTCGGGGAATATTCGTTTTAATAGGGAATATTCGTACAACGGCACAATCATTGGTGGACCCAACAACGGAATTATTGTCGGATTGAGAAAACGACAAAAATACTTTATGAAAATAACGGCGGAAGTTTTACCGTTAACTGTTGAAACACCCGGTGTTAAAAGTACAGTAATACGCGTAGTTACACAATAGCACACGGTATTGATTATTGATGCTTACGTGAGAAGTCACTCAGTTTTGTTCAATTATTATTACAGTAATTACTGCATAGTATCTCACGTTATTTGATTCAATTATTGTCAATATTTTATAATCAATAATTGAGATGACAAAGTTATTAATATTATTATTTGCAATATTAACGATGTCTAGAAGTTCTGTCAAGGAGAGGTTTGGTCACCTAATTGCGCGTCAATGGGGAGAAATCCTTATTGGAAAGCCCCCTCTTTCCTAGGAACAACCTGGTTGATTAATATTGTGAATTATAATAATGATGATGAGTTTTGTTTTATTAGTATTATTAATGTAATCAAACAGAAAAGCTTTTTATATAAAACAGAATACTTTTATAAAGTTATTCGTTTTATTAGACTAATAGTAAAATCTTTTTATATAAAACAGAATACTTTTATAAAATTATTTTTTTATTAGACAATAATTAGAATATATTATATTTTATTATGCATAGTGTTTGTATAGTGCCTGCATAGTGTTTGCATAGTAAAATCTTTTTATAAAGTTATTCATTTTATTAGATTATAAATAGAATATATTATATTTTATTGTATACCAATCTGGACCGTCCATTTAAAGTAAATCAATCTGGACCGTTCATGAATTAGTTACTATGCAGTCCATTCTTCTATAAATAGAAGCTCATTCCTTCATTATTTCTTATGAATTCACTGAAACTCTAGAGAGAGAAACTATAGAGAGAGTTCTTCTTCTATAATCTTGAGAGTATTTCTTTAGAGTTTAAGAAAGCTTTGAGTGTAGCGAATGTTTTCTTTGAGTATATCCTCGCCCTACCAGTCAAAATACTCTTCTTTTACGGTAAGAGATATTATTTATTGTACTCGTTCGGGGTATTCCTTCTTTCTTATTGGTGAAATTCTTTTGTTATTCCATTCTTTATTATTCTGTTGGAATAACCTGTATACGCGGGATACCCTATACTTGGTGAAATTCTTTTGTTATTCCATTATTTATTATTCTGTTAGAACATCATGTCTGTGCATTTACGCATGACCTGGTTCCATTATTTATTATTTTGTTGGAATATCCTGTCAATGCGTTTACGCATGACCTGGTTCCATTATTTATTATTCTATTGGAATATCCTGTCGGTGCGTTTACGCATGACCTGGTTCCATTATTTATTATTGTGTTGGAATAACCTGTCTGTGCGGTCTATCGCATGCCTGGTGATTTCTTTTGTTATTTCATTCTTTATTATACTCAGTTGGTTAAAGTTTTGACTTCTATACTCCATGAAATTAGTGGAATATCATTGATATTTGCGCTTCATCCAGTATCTTTTCATTGAAATATTCTTTTGAGAATTCTTGAGTGTTACTCTACAAAGAAGTATCATGTTGAAAATTTGGACATTATTAGTTCCTGGATAAATTAATTCTTGAACTTGTTTTATTGAATCCTTATAACATTGTCATCATCCTCATGTTTATATTATGTTGAAAGTCATATGTGGCCTGTAGTGCAGAAATGGACTTGGTATGATTATGACCAGGGATTATTCGGTGTAATCATGACCGTAATGTTACAAATGATGTGGAAAAAGTCCTCATTGACCCGTAGTGCATTGATGGACAGTTGTTGGCATGATCATGACCATTTATGAATACACAAATATCATTGGCTGTGGTGCATGGATAATTTGTGGTTGTGATACTAATGAATATCCTTGCCGTAGTAAATGCGGGGATGATGTGGATTATTTTTATTGTGAGTCTCAAATGATAAAAGTCATGAAAAACCTTTTAAATCATAGAAGATAGTAGATTTTATTCTCTACTTGACTCTTCTAATGGATTGCTTGTTCACCGCAGATTAAACTTGATGTTTGTTATATTTTATCAGTTTAACATTGTTGAAGGCTAATGATAATTTATTCTGCATTATCTTAGTTATAATATTTCTTACTGGGCTAGTTGAGCTCACCCTTTTGCTTTCATTGTTCTCTTCAGGAAATGAGAACGTAGCAGGGACTAGTCGGGGAACAGAGTGATGGTTCAGATAATAGCATTAGTAGTCCTCACTATTCTATGAAATAGTGTGATAATAAATATAATGAGGACCCCACTGAGTTTGTATATTGTCTAGATGACAATATTTGTATTAAAACTCATAGCATATGTTTAGTCGTATTTTACACGACTGTTGTATAATTAAGTTGCATTTGAATTTTGTACCATGTATTTGGCGACTCAGAATAGGTGATGTATACCAATTTTGGGAGCGTCACAGTTGGTATCAAAGCTTAGGGATATGATCCCTAGCTATGATGTGAGAATATAACTAGGAGGGGAGAGACGGGGAATTCCTTCGCTAGTATGACCTACCTAAGTTTATTTGGTATTTAATTGGTCGGTCAGAATATAGGGATAATATGTTACATGTTAATTAACCTTTGTTTTATGGCGATGATTCGAAAATGACATCCGAGAATGTTGAGAATAGCAATGGAGCATAAGCATCGTTGATTCACCACATATCAATAATCGAGGATAATGTGCATCAGAAGGCGACAATTCATGCAAATAATAACACCGACCAAATGATGAATGATGGAATGTTCGGAGGCTTTATGCAATTCATGCAATGAAAGAAAGAGAGAGCTCTGTCCCAAAATGTAGGTGGAAACACTGGAAACTCTCGGACGGTCATCGCTAAACAGTTCAAGGAGCTGGGACCACCGGAGTTTATTGGAGAGCCAAAACCACTTAAGGCGAAAGCATGGATAAAGTAGATCACCAAGATATTTGACCACCGGAGTTTATTGGAGGTGCGCGCCCACGCGAGTACCCAGCCAGACCATGGAACCTACTACAAGTTGCGCGGCCACGAGCATGACAAGCCTAAGGAGCGCGCACCCATGCGAGAGCCCGACTGAACATAGAACTTACTGCAAGTCTCATGCCCGCGCGAGTAAAAGGCTGGAGGAGCGCGCGACCGCGCGCGAGGCCTAAAGCTGCTAATTTGTTTTATTTTAATTTCTAATTTTTAAGGGTTGTAATGTTTTAAAAACGATATCTTACTGGTGTCAGATATATCTTTGCTATCTTTAGTCGTATTTTCGACATCGTAATTAAGGTTTATTCTCTGTGAGAGATTCCAACGGGGGAAGAGGCCACAACTCTATTTTTCTGCTTCTTCTTGGGATTTTCTACCAGAGTGGGTTTATTATTATTTTTTACTGGAATCTTATGAGAATTTGAATATTGATCTATATTAAGCAATTGGGTTTGATTCTTTCTACCTTTCATCTTTCAATTGTTTGTTTATTAATCATGTTTAGATTTGATCCCATAATGGCTTTTGGTTCAGTCATGAACTAAACTCTATTATGGAATTCTAACGGATTTTAATATGTAGTTTGATTGCATGCTTAAATGCTGGATTGTTTTACATATCATATGGGATGTCTACCATGATTGTTTTGCATGTATGAATGCTTGATCACCATTCGTTTCAGTACTTGTATGGAATTGACAATGAACATGCAAATATGGATTGTAATCATGATAGTATATATATATAGGTCGTGTTATATGGCTTATGTATTTTCGTGAACTGTGATAGACATATATTTGTTTCACCGTATAAGTTAGAATAAGGGCTTGAACTTAAAATCAATATAGTTGCAATTTCAAATTGACATATAGTGATTTTGGTTATATTGATGATTACATAGAGTCTATCATCTGTGGATGTTGTGTAAGTAGGTCTTAGTGCATTGAAAAATGGCTAATACTCTTTTAGTGCTCTTGGCTACTTTCCTGTGATATGTGAACAAGTCATGCATGACAGTGGCGATTGAATGAAGTATTAAATGAAGTTAGGATCCCATTAATTCCAGATTTGATTTATTCCGTGTTATTATTGTTTTAGTTGTTATTTGCAATTCGAGAACAAACCAATCTTAGTCATTAGTTTGAGCATATAAATATAGTAAATTAATTAATGCATAGTGATTTTAATTAAACAACTTTCTCTGTGGGATCGATACTTTACTTGCTCAGTATTGCTTGTTGACACATGTATGCTTGCATGAATTAGAGCTCTTTTGTTAAGACTAAAAAAGAGGCAACAAATTTTTGGCGCCGTTGCCGGGGAAAGGCATTTAATTTAGTATTATTATTATTATTAGTTGTAAGCTATATTGTATGACTTAGACAATTCTAGTCTTATCTCATTTCAGTTTTTGTTTTTGTTTTGTGTTTTGGATAAATTTTTTATAAGACGCTGGTCATCCAACCCCGACTTAACACCTGTTCAGGATAACATAAACGGGAGAGGTTGGAAAGCGGGTGTTCGTAGAAATTTACAAGCACAGTTAGAAAATACGATAGCTAACATGGCAGCCGAGGCACAAGAAGAAGAGCAACAAGAGGAGCATAGGGCTCTAAAGGAATATTCCATGCCCAATATCAATGGACTACATTCTAGCATCGTCAGACCAGCGATAGCAGCCAATACATTCGAGATAAAAACTGGCACTATTCAAATGGTGCAGAATACAGTTCAGTTTGGGGGTGCTACTACAGATGATCCGAATGAACACCTGTTAAGTTTCATCAAAATTTGTGATACATTCAGATACAACGGTGTGACGGAAGATGCTATTAGACTAAGGTTGTTTCCATTCTTATTGAAGGATAAAGCAAAAAGTTGGCTTCATTCTTTGCCAGCAGGATCTATAACTACATGGGAGGAATTATCACAGAAGTTCTTAGCTAAGTTCTTCCCAATGGCTAAGACTGCAAAGATGAGGACAACTATCTCTCAGTTTGAGCAACAACAGGGCGAGTCCTTATATGAAGCATGGGAGAGATACAAAGAAATGCCGAGGAAGTGTCCACATCACGTTATGCCAGATTGGATGGTGATCAACATGTTTTATAATGGATTGGGATGGCAGTCGAGATCGATTGTAGATGCAGCTGCAGGAGGGGCATTATGGGCAAAGAACTATGAAGAAGCCTATAACCTTATCGAGATAATGGCATCCAACGATTTTTAGAATCCTACATCCCGGATGCCACAACCCAAAGTTGCAGGTGTGTTGGAGGTTGATGCTATTATTCAGTTGTCAGCACAGATGGCGGCCATGGCAAAGAAGATAGATAATTTGGCAGAAGGAAAAGTAAAGACGGTTGCCTTCGTATGTGAGATTTGTGCGGGGTCACACTCGACGGATCAATGTGCTATCAGCTCATAATCAGTGCAATATGTGAGCAACTACATAAAAGACCAAGGTCAATTTCAGAACACATACCACCCCAACAACCGAAATCATCCAAACTTTAGTTGGTCAACTAATCAAGGGAATCAACAGAATCGGTTTCAACCAAATAATCAATTTCAGTCACAACCAGCACAGCCGAGGTTTAATCCTAGACCACCCTTTCTGCCGGGATTTTCTCAACAACAGAAACATCACACTACAATTGTACCTCAGCAAGAAAAGAAATTAGAAGTGGAGGAGATGATGATGAAATACATGGCAACCACATAAGTTATGATCAAGAGCCAAGCAGTGGCTATAAAGAATTTGGAAATTCAAATGGGGCAGATAGTGAACATGCTTACTAACAGCCCCCAAGGTTCATTTCTAAGTAATACAGAGACAAATCCAAGAAGAGACGGGAAGGAACAGTGTCAAGCAATCACATTAAGATCTAGGAAAGATTTGTCGCATCGCAAGCGCGCCCGCCGCGAGATCAGATCGAGAGAGAGCTGCTGACCACGCGAGGCAGAGCATTCAGTTGCTCAAGAAGAAAATCTGGAAAAGTTTGAGGTTTAGCAGGAAGAGGCTGAGAAAATAGGTTCAGAGGAGAAGCTTAAGAGTCCATTACCACCAATCACACTCAAGTTCCGTATTCGCAGAGATTAAATAATAAAAGGTAAGATAAACAGTTCATCAAATTCTTGGAGGTATTCAAAAAGCTGCAGATCAATATACCGTTCGCCGAGGCATTGGAATAAATGCCCAGCTACGCCAAGTTTATGAAGGGTATATTTTCAAGGAAGAGGAGACTAGATGAGTTTGAAACGGTAGCCTTGACAGAGGAATACAGTGCAGTGCTTCAGCAGAAATTACCTCCAAAGCTGAAGGATCTGGGCAGCTTCACAATTCTATGCACCATTGGAAAGATGAACTTCAGTAAGTGTTTATGTGATCTTGGGGCAAGCATAAATTTGATGCCCTTTTCAGTGTTTAACCAGTTGGGATTGCCAGATCCAAAGCCAACAAGCATTTCTTTACAGCTAGCTGATAGATCCATCACGTATCCACGAGGAATTGTTGAAGATGTATTAGTGAAGGTAGAGAGATTTATCTTTCCGGATGACTTCATCATATTGGATTATGAGGAAGACAAAAATATACCAATCATATTGGGAAGACCATTCTTAGCCACATGAAAGACTCTGATAGATCTACAGAAGGGGGAACTCACTATGCGTGTTCATGATCAAGAGGTCACCTTTAATGTCTTCAAAGCTATGAAGTTTCCAGCAGATGAAGAGGAATGTTTCTTGGTTGATTTGGTGGATCAGGTTGTAAATGATAAAGTACAAAGTCGGGTGGATGACGAACCTTTGAGGAGTGTAATTGCTAAAAATTTAGATTTGTAGGACGAGGAACTTGACGAACTTGTGCAATATCTGGATACCACTCCACAAGTCAGAAAATTCAGAATACCTGTTGAGCCGTTGACAAAAGCAGGAGAATCCTCAGTAAAATTAAAGCCATCTCTTGAGACACCTCCAAAACTTGAATTAAAACCACTTCCAGAACATCTCAGGTATGCATTTTTAAATATAGACTCGAAGTTACTTGTAATTATTTCTTCTGCATTAACATCTTTCTAGGAAGAAAAACTGCTACGAGTGCTTCGAGAGTTCAAATCAGCAATTGGCTGGACCATATCGGATATCAAAGGGATCATCTCTTCATTTTGCATGCATAAAATCCTGATGGAAGATGAAAGTAAGTCGTCAGTTGAGCAACAAAGGAGACTTAATCTGATAATGAAAGAAGTGGTTAAGAAAGAGGTACTAAAATGGCTGGATGCAGGTATAATCTATCCAATCTCAGATTGCTCATGGGTGAGCCCAAATCGCAAAGTGTGTACCAAAAAAAAGGTGGCATGACAAGAGTGACTAATGAGAATAATGAGTTGATTCCAACACTAACGAAGAATGGTGGTGGAGAGTATGCATGGACTACCGCAGGCTCAACAAGGCTACTACGAAACATCATTTTCCACTTCCATTCATTGATCAGATGTTGGATAGATTAGCAGGTCATGAGTACTATTTCCTATTGGACGGATATTCGGGCTATAATCAAATAATGATAGCTCCGGAAGACCAGGAAAAGATAACTTTCACATGTCCTTACGGCACATTCACTTTCCGAAGAATGTCTTTTGGGTTGTACAACGCTCCAGCCACTTTTCAGAGTGTCATGATGGCTATATTTTCAGATATGGTAGAGCAGAATGTGGAAGTATTTATGGATGACTTCTCAGTTTTCGGGGACTCGTTTGATCTATGCCTCGAGAATTTGGTGATGGTTTTGAAGCGATGTGTTGAAACAAATCTAGTATTGAACTGGGAAAAATGCCATTTATGGTACAAGGAGGAATCATACTAGGACACAAAGTATCGAAGAAGGGACTCGAGATAGATAGGGCAAAGTTGGAAGCTATAGAGAAATTGCCACCACCTACTTCGGTAAAAGGTGTTCGCAGCTTTCTGGGACATACAGGTTTCTACCACAGATTTATCAAAGACTTCTCCAAGATAACTAAACCACTATGCAGTTTATTGGAGAAGGATGCACATTTTAACTTTGATGAGGCTTGCGTGTCGACATTTGAGCACCTGAAAGGGAAATTAACATCAGCACCAATTATTACTATACCAGATTGGGAATTGCCATTTGAGCTGATGTGTGATGCCAGTGATTACACCATAGGGGTTGCTTTGGGGTAGAGGAAAGAGAAGATGATTCATGTTATTTATTATGCCAGCAAGACCCTTACAGACGCACAGTTGAACTACACCACCACGGAGAAAGAGTTATTGGCAGTGGTGTATGCCTTTGATAAATTTTGAGCATATTTGATCGGCACAAAGGTGATAGTATATACGGATCACGCCACAATTTGACATTTAGTGGCAAAGAAGGATGCAAAGCCTCGGTTGATCAGATGGATTTTATTATTGCAGGAATTTGATTTGGAAATCAAGGACAGGAAAGGCACTCAAAACCAAGTGGCGGACCACTTATCTCGACTTGAGAATCCGGAAAGGGAGACAGATGACAAGGTTTTAATCAATGAATCCTTTCCAGATGAACAGTTGTTTGTGGTGAAAGGGGAAGTGCCATGGTTCGCAGACTATGCAAACTATTTGGTAAGTAAGATGCTACCTTCTGATTTGGTGGGTTATCAAAAGAAAAAATTTATGCATGATGTCAAATGGTATATATAGGATGAGCCTTATTTGTTTAAACAGTGCTCTGATCAAGTTATAAGAAGGTGTATTCCATATAGTGAGACCAAGGGGATTCTGCAGAATTGTCACTCTACTGTGTATGGCGGTCACAATGGTGGTGAAAGAACAGCGGCTAGAATATTACAAGTAGGATTCTACTGGCTGACAATTTTTAAAGATGCATACAATTTTATCCAGCAGTGTGATAGATGTTAGCCAGTGGGGAACATCTCTAAAAGGAATGAAATGCCATTGAATACAATCCTGGTAGTCAAAATTTTTTATGTATGGGGAATTGATTTCATGGGGCCTTTCGTCTCTTCCTGCGGAAATCTTTACATTCTGCTCGCTGTAGATTATGTCTAGAAATGGGTAGAAGTGACAGCTCTTCCGACAAATGATTCCAAGGTCGTCCTCAGATTTTTACACAGAAGTATTTTCACGAGGTTTGGGACTCCAAGGGCTATCATCAGTGACGAAGGCAGTCATTTTTGCAATAGGCAGTTTATAGCTTTGTTGGCTAAATATGGGGTGAATCATCGCATTGCTACAGCATATCACCAACAAACGAATGGCCAAGCTGAAGTGTCAAATCGAGAAGTTAAGAGAATCCTTGAGAAAGTTGTGAATCCCACAAGGAAGGACTGGTCATTGAAGTTAGATGATGTAGTATGGGCTTATAACACGGCATATAAGACACCATTGGGTATGTCGCCTTTTCAATTCGTGTATGGAAAAAACCTGCCACCTTCCTATGGAGCTCGAGCATAAAGCATATTGGGCAATTCGAAAGCTAAATTTTGATTTGAAATCTGTCGGGGAGAAACGACTACATCAACTCAATGACTTGGATGAATTCAGATTGCGGGCATATGAGAATTCGAAGCTATATAAGGAGAAAGTGAAGAAATGGCATGACCGAAAAATCATTGAGAGAGCATTTGAACCAGGACAAAGGGTTTTGCTTTATAACTCAAGACTTAAACTTTTTCCTAGGAAGCTGAAATTGAGGTGGTCAGGACCATTCACAGTGAAAACATTTTTCCGCATGGTGCTATTGAAATATTCGATACGTTGCCAGACAAGCCTTTTAAGGTGAATGGACAGCGCTTAAAATATTACTTTGGTGGTGTGGTAGACAGATAGAAAGTCACCTCAATTCTTTCTTCTACATAAGCATCAGAGACAGTCAAGCTAATTGACTATAACTTAGCGCTTGATGGGAGGCAACCCATTATTTTCTATCTCTAAATTCTCTCTTTCACTCTTTATTTATTTAGTTAAGTTATTGCGTTAACTCAATTTCAACCTAAGTTAGGACCATGCGATTATCTCTGCATAATTCACATACTAGCTGATATTGAAGGGGAGCGTGTATATGCATTGTATGAAATAAGGGTGCTACCACAGACATTCATGTTTATTTGTAAACCATGCGTTGATAAGGTTAATTGATGAATTGCAGGTGTATTGGAGAGCGCGCATTTCTGTCTTGCAGAGTCTAAACATAAAAATAGCGAAGCAGAAGAAAGAGGATCGCGCTGGTCATGATGATAAACAAAACACAACTGACACGCATCGCTGGCCAATTACACACTCGGATAATAATGATACACTCATGGCGCACCGCACCGAGAACCACTATAAGGGATTGCGCACGCCGCGATCGCAAACGTGGAAATATTTTTTTTAACAGTACAAAATCCGAGTTGTTGTCTAATTGGGTCTCTCCTTTAATATCACAGAAGCGTATTATTTTGTTCTCCTATATTCATAAGGCCAGTCAACCCTCATCAAAGTTCATACCCACACATCTCTTTCCTGGCATAAATCTAGGGGTCTACTTGGGTTATGTAGCAGTAAGATTGGGGGGACGCTCATCAACAATTCCTCTGCATTCTCTCTATCATCCACACATGGGCCCAAAAAGAGCACGTGCAATCTCACTCTCGTCTTCATCAGAATCTTCCTCCGATCACCACGAAGAGGATGACTTGGACGAGAGTAAATTTATCAGTTTGGCAGCCCAACAAGACAATTATCGGTGTGTGGCTAAATCTTTTGTGAAGGAATGGGGTCTTCTACCTGCGAAGCAGGATGGCCAACTCTGGTATATGATACGCAAACGAGACTGGGTTGGTTTAACTGTATCTCTTATGCCTATCCCCGTGGGGATTGTTAGAGAGTTTTATACGAATGCTGAGGAGATGATAACAAGAGTTATAACGCTAGTTCGAGAAGAGCAGGTGAATTTTTGACCTTCCGCGATCAAAGAAGTATTCAACATATATGATGCACCACCCACCGGGTCTGACAATTGGATAGGAGGTGCATATCTAGAAACGGATCTAGTATTGGTGATTACTGATTTATGTATTTCGGGCACCAAATGGAAGTATAAGGCAGGGACAACTAAACCAAAATCGTTTCCATCGTTAGCATTGAATCGATATGCCCAGGCCTGGAACCTGTTTATCTGTGCTAAGCTAGTTCCGTCAGCTCATTACAATGCAATAACTACTGAGCGTGCGATTATTTTGTGGGGAATCATCAAAGGCAAGTACATTGATGTCGGCCTTTTAATCCATAGAAACATGCTGAGTTATATGCGTGGGAACAGAAATGGGACTATTCCGCATGCATCGGTGGTAGCCATGTTATGTAATCAACAAGGAGTCCAATGGCATAATAAGCAGCTGCAGTACCCAAACCATGCAATCACTCATGCGACTATTACAAATTTCAAGGAGTGGACAGGTGGTGTACCACACCCACGCGAACTAGGATTCATCCTTCAACCCACTTTTCCAGAGCCGTCACAGCAACCACCGCAGACAGACGAGGCCGGCCCGTCCACGCATGCACGTGCCACCCATGGCGATCGCCAGCTCCGAAGGTTAGAGCGCAAAGTTAATGCCATGTACGATAATTTGGGCACATTTGCGATGGGACTCACAAGGGCCTTGGCCGAAGCTTTTGCGCAACAAGGAACAACATTAGAATGGCCTCAGTTTGGAACCAAAGCACCATATCCACCACCGGATTCACCACCCGAGGAGGGTGGCACCACCCGAGGAGGGTGGCACCACCGATATTTAGGGGAGTTTTTCTTACCCTTTACCTTCATTCAATGGGGCATTGAATATGATAAGTTTGGGGGTATTGGGTAGTATTTTTAGTTTGCATATAGGTTTGCATGATTAGTTTAAGTTTTGTAGTTTTTTTATGTTTAGTTTAAATTCTAGCATATAGTTGCATGTTATAGTGCATATCATGTTTAGTGTGCATATCTCACAGTTCTTGCCATATAGATATTTTTGTCTAGCCAATGATGATAGTGAAATGTTGAAATGATTCTTGAGTATTTTGGATAGTATGAGCTGAGATATAATGTTTTACACAATGCAATTAATAATGCTGCTTAAATGCTTTCGGTTTGCACAAATGTGTTCACAATCACTTGTAGGTATAAGAAGCATGTGTTGCAGTGCTCGATAGAAAAATGTAGTTTTAAAAAGGGAAATCTATGAAAATGGAGTATAGACTGTATAAAACATTGATTTTTAAACTTTGGGAAAACATGGGTATCTGTGTATAAAAAAAAGTAGCAATAACGTGGCTAGTCTTATTTCGGGGCCCTGGCTACTTGAGTAAGTATGCCCGAGGGGATTGTCTCTACACCTAGCACCCTAAGGTCTTTCATGGTCTGGGAGTCATTGGTTGAAAGCTCGCTAAGGGGTAGCAGTGTGCCTAATGGAGTAAGACATTGCACAATCATGTGAAAAAGAAAAAAGAAAAGAAAAATAGCAATAAACACCGCGGAAAAGTGCGAAAGTCGTCCTCGTGAGTAGAAATAAAGCAGTTAAGCCCAGTGTTGAACCATAGTTTATTTTAAGATGTTGGAATAGTATTGGTTGCATATATATACATAAGTCTTGGTTTAAGCTACAAATTTCTATTTTGAGTAAGATAGCATGAGTATTCTGTGCCTAAATCAAGTTTTGACGAACACAACATACACACACAGCATCTTTGTAGCTTTTTTGAATTATCTGAGTGTATGACATTATGCCTGCAGTTTGATTTGAACCTGTATTCTTGAATCTAGAAAAATTCGTTGAGGCAAATTGGACTGAATTTCTATGATAGTTGGGACAATGTGAGATTAGTTGCATCATAATGTAGTTGCATGGTAATATAGCTGCATTTTCATTGTTCATTAGTATGCATTGCTTGAGGGCAAGCAACGGTTCAAGTTTGGGGGTATTTGATAAGTGGGTTTTATACCTACTTATGGAGTACCGATTCATGCGAACTATGCCCATCGCAAGTACTTTTTAGTAGGTTTTAGCTGCATTTCATGTTAATTTGCATTTCGCATACTTAAAACTCCTTTTGGTGAATAAGTGCAGGAATCGGCTTAATTTGGTTGTGTTATAGGGCACGGGGCTAATGGATGCGTGAAGACAAGGCACAAGCGAGATATACATGGCATGAAGGTGCAACGGAGCAAGGAGACCAAGCATGGAAGGAGATTAAGCATGAATGAACAAGTAGCAGCAACAGTAGCATGACAGAATCATAACAAGAACCAGGATCTGCAGAGTGCAAGCCGCGCGGCAGGAAGAGATTGGAGGCGCGCGCCCGCGCGAGTACCCAGCCAGACCATGGAACCTACTGCAAGTTGCGCGGCCGTGAGCATGACAAGCCTAAGGAGCGCACGCCCGCGCGAGAGCCTGGCTGAACATAGAACTTACTGCAAGTCTCGTGCCAGCCGAGAAAAAAAGGTCGGGGAGAGCTGACATGCAATGCCATGCGAGGCCTAAAGTCAGCTTGATTTGTTTTATTTTAATTTCCAATTTTTAAGGGTTGTAATGTTTTAAAAACGATATCTTACTGGTGTCAGATATATCTTTGCTATCTTTAGTCGTATTTTTGACATCGTAATTAGGGTTTATTATCTGGGAGAGATTCCAATGGGGGAAGAGGCCACAACTCTATTTTTCTGCTTCTTCTTGGGATTTTCTACCAGAGTGGGTTTATTATTATTTTTTTGCTGGAATCTTATGAGAATTTGAATATTGATCTATATTCAGTAATTGAGTTTGATTGTTTCTACCTTTCATCTTTCAAGTGTTTGTTTATTAATCATGTTTAGATTTGATCCCATAATGGCTTTTGGTTCAGTCATGAACTAAACTCCATTATGGGATTCTAACGGATTTTAATATGTAGTTTGATTGCATGCTTTAATGCTGGATTGTTTTACATATCATATGGGATGTCTATCATGATTGTTTTGCATGTATGAATGCTTGATCACTATTCGTTTCAGTATTTGTATGGAATTGACAATGAACATGCAAATATGGATTGTAATCATGATAGTATACGTATATAGGACTGTGTTATATGGCTTATGTATTTTGTGAACTAGATAGACATATACTGTTTCACCGTATAAGTTAGAATAAGGGCTTGAACTTAAAATCAATATAGTTGCAATTTCACATTGACATATAGTGATTTTGGTTATATTGATGATTACATAGAGTCTATCATCTGTGGATGTTGTGTAAGTAGGTCTTAGTGCATTGAAAAATGGCTAATACTCTTTTAGTGCTCTTGGCTACTTTCCTGTGATATGTGAACAAGTCATGCATGACAGTGGCGATTGAATGAAGTAATAAATGAAGTTAGGATCCCATTAATTCCAGATTTTATTTATTCCATGTTATTATTGTTTTAGTTGTTATTTGCAATTCAAGAACAAACCAATCTTAGTCATTAGTTTGAGTATATAAATATAGTGAATTAATTAATGCATAGTGATTTTAATTAAACAACTTTCTCTGTGGGATCGATACTTTACTTGCTTTGTATTGCTTGTTGACACATGTATGCTTGCATGAGTTAGAGCTCTTTTGTTAAGACTAAAAAAGAGGCAACATACGCGTGATTGCATAGTAGTACATGGTATTGATTATTGATGCTTATGTGAGAAGTCCCTCAACTATACTCAATTATTGCTACAATAATTACTACATAATATGTCTCATATTATTGATTCAATTATTGTCATAGTATCATCTGCATAATTTTTATTATTATTAAATCAATGAGTGAGACGACAAAGTTATTCATATTATTAATTATAATATTGACAATGTTTAGAAAGTTCTATCAAGGAGAGGTTTGGTCACCTAATTGCGCGCCAATAGGGAGAAATCCTTATCGGAAAGCCCCCTCTTTCTTGGGAACAATATGGTTGTTAAATATTGTGAGTTATAATATTAATGATGAATAAGTTCGTGTTGATTAAAGATGAAATTGATATTTCCATTGTGCTGAGATTATTAGTGTTAGTGGAAATCGACATCTATTTCGATAATAATGGATGTCTAGAGGTTATATTGACCAATCGGGTAATTAATCGGATAAATGAGCAATTAATTATTATTAATTCAAATATTTATAACTATTTGTTCACATGTGTGTACTATTGATTCACATGCATGTACTATTAGGGGAGGTGGTGCAAGATTGATAATATTTGTATGACTAAATTAAAAATGAAGGTATAGATGAAGGTATTATACTGTAATTATTTTTTCACACAATTGTACTATTGATTCACATGATTGTACTATTGATTCACAAGATGTACTATTAGGGGAGGTGGTGCAAGTTTGATAGTACTTGTAGGACTAAATTATAAATGAAAGAAAAGATGAAGGTATTATACTGAGCCCCAAAACGTGCAATTATCGAAACTATGTTTTCCTATAAATAGAAGCTCATTCTTCTTTCATTCTCACCAATTCACTAAGACTCGCAAGAGCAATTATATAAAGAGAAGCTATAGAGAGAGAAGCTTTAGAGAGAAAGTAGAAGGGAAGTCTGCTACCTCACTATTCCAGTATCCAGTCTTCTTCTGAGGTAAGGGATATTATTTTTTTCAGTATTCATAGGAATAATATTTTCTTCAATACTCTGTAGTATGTGAGTAATATTATTCCGTCTCGTATTCTTGATTATACCCTCATTTTGTTAAAGTATTGCTTCTATACTCTGTGAAATTAGTAGCATATCCTTGAAATTTGCGCTTCATCTAGTATCGTTTCACAAGGATATTTTCTGCACATTCTTGTTAAATTTTAAGCTTTTCATGCCGGAGTACTGTCCATGAGTAGTATTCATTTTTATGGTACTATTCACAAAATACTATTCACGGGGTACTATTCACAAAGTACTATCATGAGTACTATCCATGGGATACTTGTAACAACCCGATATTTTCTGTATAAATAAATTAGAAATTTTGCATATAATTTTTTTTTATTTGAAGGATGAGGATTTGTACAAGATAATGTGTATATGTATTTATGTGGTAAATAAAAATATATTTATTACATGAATATTTACAAATAATTTTATTTTAGAATTATTGATTATTATAAAGTATATTCTTATAATAATTAATTTAATAGTAGAAATGTTTTTATTAATTATTTTCTATGAAAATATAATTATATATTATTTAAATAATATATGAAATGATTTTTAGAATTATTATAATAATTATTTATTTTATTAAATGAATTTATGTAAGATTAATTAAGTTAATTATTTTAACTTAATTAATAATGTTATATATGAAGAATATAAATCAGATATGGAATCCAAACCCTAATTTTGGATTTTTATCAATGGATAAGAATAATAATATTATATTTTGATTTTTCAGTGCTATAAATATATACTGTATGTTTGTGAACTGACAATGGTTGGTCAATTATGGAGTATTATGACTAAACCCTAGTGTTACTGATAAACCCTAGTTTTGCAGTCAAATAAGACTTTAAAATCTGTTAAGTCACTGTGTTATATGAATAATGACATGTATTATTAGAATTTAATTTTAATTAGGAAAACCCTAATTATTATGTGGAAAACCCTAATTAATAATTTAAAACCCTAATTTTTAAATTTGAAAACCCTAATTTAAAACTCAATTTGAGTTCGAAACTGCTATGTAACTGGGTGATTACGATTATGGTGAAGTATTATATAATTTATATGATTAATTAGGTAAACCCTAATTAGTATTTAGGAATATTAAATTTCTAGAAATCCTAATATTTATATTATAAACCCTAATTACTAAATAGAAATTCTAATTACTAAACTAAAAACCCTAAGGGTTAATTATAAACCCCAATCGAAACTCAAATGAGAGTTCAAAAAGTTATGTAAGCACGTTAATGCGATTAATGTTGGGTATTATTAATATAACCCTAATTATTAGAAACCATAATTTCTAAATTAGGAACCCTAATTATAAAAATTGAGGCCCTAATTGCTAAATTAGCAATCTTAATTGTATTTAGTAAAATCTAAACATAATGTTCATGTATAGTATAATTAGAAAATTAATCATAATTAGGAAACCCAAATTTCAAATTTTTAGAAACTAAAATTTATTTATTTTTTTGTACTAATCCTAATTTTGGAAATTCTAAAAATTATTTTTAAACCCTAAAATGGTCCAAATCCTAAACCTAAACTCAAACCCTAAACCCTAAGGGTTTGCAAGGATTACAAGATTGCCTTAATTTTAAAAGCCAAATGACCTTTTTGCCCCTCTTGTATTATTGAAGCAAATATAGGTTTTGACAATTAGGGGAAGTTGGTGACCAAACCCAACAACCCCATGTGCACAATAATTCACAGCAAATCAGCAACAACCTCAGATTCATGCATTGTATTTACATTATATATAGGTTGTAGAGAGAAAGTGCATTATTTTTGCCTCATTTATTCACCATGCTCATCCAACCTCTCTCTCTCTCTAAGATACTAAAATTCTTGTAGTATATGAGCTCCCAAACAAAGCCCCACTAACACCCACAACAAATCAGAGGCTTAGATTCAAGGATTTGATCAAGAAATGTATAACTTAAAAACCAAAATCTGACATTTAATCTTGTGTTAGATGTTAAGTTTTTTGTGTTATATATGTATTATGGAGTTTAAATAAGTGATCTGGGTTGGTATCTTGTAGATCCATAACATCTAAGTGGACGAATTTGAAGATTTCAAAAATCTGGAAAAAGTTTATTTTTGGTCTCGATATCAAATGTCGGACCTATAGATCTTTGGTTGTTAAGTTTTTTGTTGTTTTAATGTTTGATCTCGTCAGTATGTTTGAAGATCTATGTTTCGGAAGTTTAAGTATGACCAGATCATGCATAGGTTGTAAGATAATCGTGGTCAAAGTCACCGACCGACCATGCCACAAACCCGAAAATCTGGGGAACCCAAAAAAAAATTCAGATTTCTGAATTTTCGATAGCCATTTTAAAGCCTTTAATCTTGCTTATCTTTGATAGTTAGTCTAGGATGTTGTTTTGGTGTTATAATGTGACATTAGAACTACATAGTAATACCTTTATATTACCCATAACATATATATGATCGAATTTAACCTTGGTCAAAATCGTTGACCGTTTTGCTTTTACGAAGGTTTTCGGAAACCCGTAACCTTCATGAGCAATTTTTCCAGTATGGTTTGACCGGCTCATATCTTTTGTTTGTATTGATTTTTTGATGATCTGATGATATGGTATTGTTCCATGTCATGTACTCTATATGTATGAACCATTAGAATGAACATATCAAGCCCAGAATGGTTTAATCAAGGCTTGGAAAGTAAGTACCTCGACTGTTTTTATTTCCGGAAAACCCAGAAATTGAAGAACAGTTCTGACATAATTTTTGGAGGGCTAGATCTTGCTGATATTTGATGTTATAATTATGTTTGTTGTTTGATAATGAAGTCCTGCACTAGAACTATAATATCCGATCACAAGCATGTCAGGAAACATCACAGATTGAGATTTACGTATGGTCAAACCTAGTATCCTCGAAACTAACATGGTGTTCTAGGTTTTGCTGAAGAACACGAAGAACACCTAAAGCGACGGTTCTGTCGCTATAGGTGGTCTTTAGTGACAGTTTATATATAAAAATTATATTTTTATTAAATAATTAGTATTAATTAGTTTTTAATTATGAAAAATACAAAATAAATTATTAAAAATTATTTTAAATTTCAAAAATTAGTTTTTAATTATTTTGAATATATTTCATAAATATTTAATATTTTTGGAATATTAAAAGTATTTAATTTATTTAATTATAATATTAAATAAATTATTTAAAAATGATTTTAATACATGAAAAATCATTAAAAATTATATTATGGTTTAAGAAAATAATTTAAGTTATTTTTGATAACTTTTAAAAATTTTGTGATGAATTTCATTAATTAATTAATATTAATGATAATTAAGTTATTTATTAAATATATTAAATAAATGATGAAAAATAGAATTAATGATTTAAAAATTATAGAAAAATGATTTAAAAGCTTATGAAAATATTTTAAGTTATAAATATAACTTTTGATATTTTGTCATGAAAAATATTAATATTTTAATATTAAATGATATTAAATTTATTTAATAATTATATTAAATAAATTAGTTTAAAAATGATTTTAATATTAGAAAAATCATTTTAAATGAAAATAAATAGTTTAAAAGTATTTTAAGTTATAAAATATAACTTTCAATATTTAAAGGTAAATTTCATTAATTAATTACTATTAATGATATTAGAATTATTTAATAATTATATTAAATAAATTAGTTTAAAAATGATTTTAATATTATAAAAATCATTTAAAATGAAAATAAAGTGTTTAAAGATATTTTAAGTTATAAAATATAACTTTTAATATTTAAAGGATAATTTCATTAATAATTTAATATTAATGATATTAATTTAATAATAAATGATATTAAGTTTATTTAATAATTATATTAAATAAATAGTTTTAAAATAGTTTTATTTATTTAAAAATCATTTAATAAGGATATTAATGAATTAAAAATATTTTAAGTTATAATTAATGACTTTAATATTTTGATAGATAATGCATTAATAATTTAATATTAATGATAATTATTTAAAAATGATTTTAATTCTTTTTAAAAATCATTTAAGTGTAATATTAATACTTTAAAAGTATTTTGAGTTATTATAAATAACTTTAACATTTTGGCAATGGTTTCATTAATAATTTAATATTAATTAAATATTAATGATAATGGAATTGTTTAATATTTAAATCATTTAAAAATGATTCCGGTGTTTGAAAATTCATAATAAATTATAATAAATGTTTAAAAATTATATTAAGTTATTTAAAAATAATATGATTGATACTTATATATGTGGAATTACATGATAGAGTCTTAGACTCGATAATTACCCGATAAAGCTGTCGGTAGACCGACATATTTCAGAAATTGATCTGGACTTAGATAATTTAATTAGATATGTGTTTATTTGTGATTCAATGGTTGTTAAACATATGTGGCAATGTGATTAGGTTATGTATATTGATCGCGAATAAGCAAGATTATTGTTATGTGTGTTATGTATGTTATTCTAATCGATCAAATGATCTTATTACCGATAGGTGTTATATAAAGATAGAACTAAGTTACTTAATCGTAAGTAGCCAAGATCAAAAGTATCTTACCTTTGCATTTCCTTTATGCAATGGACATGACTAAGAAGTTTCAGAATTATATTATTATTATGCTATATTATTAACCCTATTGTGATATATTCTATATCCGATCATTGTTTATCAACATGTTAGTATATGATAATTCAGATATATATATTCTGTTCGTTAATTTCTATATATGGTTATACAAGTGTCCTCACTTGGATAATCATTGTATTTAAATCACATAGTGATATATATATATATATATATATATATAAGCCGTCTAAGCTATTTGATCAGCTAGACATATATTTTGAAATGTCATTGAATATGATAAAACCTTTTTGTATCCAATCAAATTGTTTTGGTTCGGATTCCAGTCTAAGTATGAACATCTCGATCACGGGAAAATTTTTATGCGCTCAGGCGGACAAATGATGAACGATAATATCGTTCTAGCAATGTAGTATTGATCAATACATGGCCCATGGGAAGTACAACCTAAATCCCGTAAGTTATGACGGTTTGCAGATGAAGTTCTACTAAACCTTATCGAAAACTAAAAACATGGTTCATAGTATGTTAACTAAACTATATATATAGTCTATACGTAGTTTCAAAAATTTGAGATAGAATTGTTATGTTATTATTATCGGTTCAGTTTACTTCACAACTATAAATTCGTTGTAGAAGTGATGTACAAAGAAAATATTTATTTCTTTCAGCTACTTATATTTCTAATTGTTATTACTTGCTGGGCACCCAAATGCTCACCCTTGCTTAAATTTAAATGTTTTTAGCTAGGCATGAACAACTCGATGGTTCAGACAAGAACAAGTGAAAAGGAAAGCAAACGTAACATGTTTAATGGTATCTTTTGTAATAGTTAGACTGTATTAAGATAATGATATGTATTATATATCATGTAAAGAATTATAGTAAAGGTTACGTACTTGGGATTAGACTCTAATAAATGTAAGTTAAGTTTGATATTTATATTATTGTTATTATTATTAGTATTACTCCGCTCATAGAAATGGTATCGTGAAGAACCGAGTTCGGGTTTCAAGTACCCGAGTTTGGGGTCTTCATAAGTTAGTATCAGAGCTTAGGGTTAAAAACCTTAGGTGGGTTAGACATTAGGCTAAAACCTTGGAACATAAGGAAACGTTAAAAATATAAATAACTCATATAGAGTTTTAAAAGGGAGATGAATTGAATAAGTTCATCGTCAAATCAAATAAAAGATAACTTATATAAAACTATTATTTGTTGTGTGTATATATTAGTTGATAATCAGGATAACTTAAGTGTGTAGATGTCAGATAGAAAAGGATTAGAATACCCTCAAATCGTAAAGAAGAATTCAACCTCCATAACCGAGCCAATATCAAAGCCAATAGCTAAAATAGAGGCTCACATTGAAAGCTACCTCAATGAGGTGGTTGATTTGAAAAGTGTAGTACCGGACCCTGAAATGATAGTATAACTGATAGGTAAAGTATAGTTAAAGAATATGTGGTCAATGTCGAGTTCTTAAACTCATATATTTGTGGTGAGTTCTTAAACTCTTAATATGTGGTAAGTTGGACGAACTAGGTATAGTTAGGTATGAATGGATTATTGAGGATAATGGGAATAGACAGATTACTAAGCAATTGATCCTTAGTGGAGGTGTAAGAAATTAGTAGTACTAGTATTACTTGAATATGTATGATTCTATGTTATGTATATGATAGGTATGTTTGTATAAGGTAATATTTTTTTCAAAATTTGTGTAAGTTGTGGCAGCGATTCCCGAATTTTGGGTCATAAAGGGATAGCGAATGTTTAAAGCAATATGTGCTAAGGTATGTCAAGTGTTATGAATATGAGTCTATGAAGGATTAATGAAATAAATTGGTATAAAGATAGTAGTTAATTATATGAGTACTGGTTAATGCAGAAAACCAATTTTTCAAAATCTAATATTTTGAGTACATGATTATTCGAATAGAATGTTTTGTGTTATATGTTAAGCGTATACGATAAGGTTTAGAATGTAAGTTAATAAGAATAATTTATGATAATGTCGCCAAGATGAAAACGAAACTAAAGGGCAAAAGAACCTGTCAACAAAGCTGGAAGACAACCAGACCCGATACAGAAATTTGCGAATATGGACGATCAAGTTATGCAGAACGGAATACCAGTCGCAAGAAGATTACCTAGATAATCGATCGACGAACGTCAAAGACTTCAAGGAAATCAGATCGCCAGGATTTAGAAGATCAACTAACCATGTTGACGCGTTTGTGATAGCTAGGATAACGAAGGGGCAAAAGATAGTTTTGTCACCTATACGATAAAAGAAAAGAAGATAAAGGGCAAGTCTGTGTGTTTTTAGTGTGAATCAATGGAGTATAAGGTGGAAGACTGTACAAGAAGAAGAAATGAGGCCAGGAATGCGAATACGGCAAAAGGCAGCAGGACATTGGCGACGACGAGACCAACATCAATAATCAAACCAATGAAATCAACCGCAAACGTCTTCAACACGACTGCTCAAAAATTGTGAAAAATTGGGATGCAAATCAAACTCAAACCATTTTTTAAACTTAATTTTATTTCTTATATATAGTAAATTATTTTATAAATTATTTTGAAGGAGGAATTTGAGTTCTTTTAGAAATCAATTTTCCGTATAAGCAGATAGATAAGCTTTATGCTGAATAGTTAAAGATCAGTTCGATCAATTTTGATCGAGATCTACTCGCAATGATTGTGTATGCTATGTACCCTGGTATGTATAGGTTTTAAAACGGTGATTCTGGGGACGGAATCTTTATAAGGGAGGGTGAATGTAACAACCCGATATTTTCTGTATAAATAAATCAGAAATTTTGCATATAATTTTTTTTTAAGGATGAGGATTTGTACACGATAATGTGTATATGTATTTATGTGGTAAATAAAAATATATTTATTACATGAATATTTACAAATAATTTTATTTTAAAATTATTGATTATTATAAAGTATATTCTTATAATAATTAATTTTATAGTAGAAATGTTTTTATTAATTATTTTCTATGAAAATATAATTATATATTATTTAAATAATATATGAAATGATTTTTAGAATTATTATAATAATTATTTATTTTATTATATGAATTTATGTAAGATTAATTAAGTTAATTATTTTAACTTAATTAATAATGTTATATATGAAGAATAAATCGATATGGAATCCAATCCCTAATTTTGGATTTTTATCAATGGATAAGAATAATAATAATATAATAATATTCTATTTTGATTTTTTAGTGCTATAATTATGTATCTTTGTATGTTTGTGGATCGACAATGGTTGGTCAAATCAATTATGTGTATTACGAACAAACTAGTGTTCTTGATAAACCCTAGTTTTTAAAGTCAAATAAGACTTTAAAATCATTAAGTCACCGTGTTATATGAATAATGACATGTATTATTATAATTTAATTTTAATTAGGAAAACCCTAATTATTATGTGGAAAACCCTAATTAATAATTTAAAACCCTAATTTCTAAATTTGAAAACCCTAATTTAAAACTCAATTTGAGTTTGAAACTGCTATATAACTGGGTGATTATGATTATGGTGAAGTATTATATAATTCTATAATTAATTAGGTAAACCCTAATTAGTATTTAGGAATATTAAATTTCTAGAAATCCTAATATTTATATTATAAACCCTAATTACTAAATAGAAATTCTAATTACTAAACTAAAAACCCTAAGGGTAAATTATAAACCCTAATTGGAACTTAAATGAGAGTTCAAAAAGTTATGTAAGCACGTTAATGCGGTTAATGTTGGGTATTATTAATATAACCCTAATAATTAGAAACCATAATTTCTAAATTAGGAATCCTAATTATAAAAATTGGAGCCCTAATTGCTAAATTAGCAATCTTAAATGTATTTAGTAAAATCTAAACCTAATGTTCATGTATAGTATAATTAGAAAATTAATCATAATTAGAAACCCTAATTTTAAATTTTTAGAAACTAAAATTTATTTATTTATTTATTTATTTGTGCTAATCCTAATTTTGGAAATTCTAGAAATTATTTTTAAAACCTAAAATGGTTCAAACCCTAAACCCTAACCCAAACCCTAAACCCTAAGGGTTTGCAAGGATTACAAGATTGCCCTTAATTTTAAAAGCCAAATGACATTTTTACCCCTCTTGTATTATTGAAGCAAATATAGGTTTTGACAATTAGGGGAAGTTGGTGACCAAACCCAACAACCCCATGTGCACAATAATTCACAGCAAATCAGCAGCAACCTCAGATTCATGCATTGTATTTACATTATATATAGGTTGGAGAGAGAAAGTGCATTATTTTTGCCTCATTTATTCACCATGCTCATCCAAGATCCTCTCTCTCTAAGATACGAATTCTTGTAGTATATGAGCTCCCAAACAAAGCCCCACTAACACCCACAACAAATCAGAGGCTTAGATTCAAGGATTTGATCAAGAAAGGTATAACTTAAAAACCAAAATCTGACATTTAATCTTGTGTTAGATGTTAAGTTTTTTATGTTATATATGTATTATGGAGTTTAAATAAGTGATCTGGGTTGGTATCTTGTAGATCCATAACATCTATGTGGACGAATTTGAAGATTTCAAAAAACGGGAAAAATTTTTATTGTATGTCCGACAACCAAATGTCGGACCTTATAGATCTTTGGTTGTTAAGTTTTTTTGTTGTTTTAATGTTTGATCTTGTTGTCAGATGTTGTAAGATCTATGTTCGGAAGTTTAAGTAGGACCGAGATCATGCATAGGTTGTAAGATAATAGTGGTCAAAGTCAGCGATTGACCGACACAAAATCGAAAATCTGGGGAACCCAAAAAATTCCTGATTCCTGTAATTTTCGACGACCCTTTTAAAGCCTTTGATCTTGCTTATCTTTGATAGTTAGTATAGGATGTTGTTTTGGTGTTATAATGTGACATTAGAACTACATAGTAATACCTTTATATTACCCATAACATGTACATGATCGAATTTAACCTTAGTCAAAGAACGTTGACCGTTTTGCCTTATGAAGGTTTCTGGGAAACCCAGAACCTTCATGAGCAATTTTTCCTGTATGGTTTGACCGGCTCATATCTTTTGTTTGTATTGATTTTTTGATGATCTGATGACATGGTATTGTTCCCTGTCATGTACTCTATATGTATGAACCATTATAATGAACATATCAAGCCCAGAACGGTTTAATCAAAGTTTGGAAAAAGTAAGTACTCGATCGTTCTTCATTTAGGAAAACCCGTAAATGAAGATCGGCCTTCGACATGATTTTGGAGGGCTAGATCTTGCTGATATTTGATGTTATAATTATGTTTGTTGTTTGATAATGAAGTCCAACACTAGAACTATAATATCCGATCACAAGCATGTCAGGAAACATCACAGATTGAGATTTACGTATGGTCAAACCTAGCATCCTCGAAATTGACATAGTGTTCTGGGTTTTGCTGAAGAACAAGAAGAACACCTATAGCGACAGTTCTGTCGCTATAGGTGGTCTTTAGCGACAATTTATATATAAAAATTATATTTTTATTAAATAATTAGTATTAGTTTGTTTTTAATTATGAAAAATACAAAATAAATTATTAAAAATTATTTTAAATTCCGAAAATTAGTTTTTAATTATTTTGAATATATTTCATAAATATTTAATATTTTTTGAATATTAAAAGTTTTTAATTTATTTAATTATAATATTAAATAAATTATTTAAAAAATGATTTTAATACATGAAAAATCATTTAAAATTATATTATTGTATAAGAAAATAATTTAAGTTATTTTTGATAACTTTTAAATTTTGTGATGAATTTCATTAATTAATTAATATTAATGATAATTAAGTTATTTATTGAATATATTAAATAAATGATGAAATATAGAATTAATGATTTAAAAATTATAGAAAAATGATTTAAAGCTTATAAAAATATTTTAAGTTATAAATATAGCTTTTGATATTTTGTCATGAAAAATATTAATATTTTAATATTAATGATATTAAATTTATTTAATAATTATATTAAATAAATTAGTTTTAAAATGATTTTAATATTAGAAAAATCATTCTAAATGAAAATAAATAGTTTAAAAGTATTTTAAGTTATAAAATATAACTTTCAATATTTAAAGGTAAATTTCATTAATTAATTACTATTAATGATATTAGAATTATTTAATAATTATATTAAATAAATTATTTTAAAAATAATTTTAATATTATAAAAATCATTTAAAATGAAAATAAAGTGTTTAAAGATATTTTAAGTTATAAAATATAACTTTTAATATTTAAAGGATAATTTCATTAATAATTTAATATTAATGATATTAATTTAATAATAAATGATATTAAGTTTATTTAATAATTATACTAAATAAATAGTTTTAAAATGGTTTTATTTATTTAAAATCATTTAATAAGGATATTATTGAATTAAAAATATTTTAAGTTATAATTAATGACTTCTAATATTTTGATAGATAATGGAGTAATATTTTAATATAAATGATAATTATTTAAAAATGATTTTAATTCTTTTTAAAATTATTTAAGTGTAATATTAATACTTTAAAAGTATTTTGAGTTATTATAAATAACTTTAACATTTTGGCAATGGTTTCATTAATAGTTTAATATTAATTAAATATTAATGATAATGGAATTGTTTAATATTTAAATCATTTAATAATGATTCCGGTGTTTGAAAATTCGTGATAAATTATAATAAATGTTTAAAAATTATATTAAGTCATTTAAAAATAATATGACTGATACTTACATATGTGGAATTACATGATAGAGTCTTAGACTCGATAATTACCCGATAAAGCTGTTGGTAAACCGACATGTTTCAGAAATTGATCTGGACTTAGATAATTTAATTAGATATGGGTTTATTTGTGATTCAATGGTTGTTAAACATATGTGGCAATGTGATTAGGTTATGTGCTGACTGCGAATTACAGTACTATGTGTTATTGTATGTTGTTCTAATCGAACGAATGATCTTATTACTGATAGGTGTTATATAAAGATAGAACTAAGTTACGAACGGTAAGGAGTGCATTAGGCAAGTATCTTACCCTTGCATTTCCTTTATGCAATGGACATGGGTAAGAAGTTTCAGAATTATATTATTATTATGCTATATTATTAACCCTATTATGATATATTCTATATCCGGTCATTGTTTATCAACATGTTAGTATATGATAATTCATATATATATATATATTCTGTTCGTTAATTTCTATATATGGTTATACAAGTGTCCCCACTTGGATAATCATTGTATTTAAATCACATAATATATATATATATATATATATATATATATATATATATATATAAGCCGTCTAAGCTATTTGATTAGCTAGACATATATTTCGAAATGTCGTTGAATATGATAAAACCTTTTTGTATACAATCAAATTGTTTTGGTTCGAATTCCAGTCCAAGTATGAACATCCCGATCACGGGAAAATTTTTATGCGCTCAGGCGGACAAAGGATGAACGATAATATCGTTCTAGCAATGTAGTATTGATCAATACAGGGCCCATGGGAAGTACAACCTAAAGCTCGTAAGTTATGACGGTTTGCAGATGAAGTTCTGCTAAACCTTATTGAAAACTAAAAACAATGTTCATAGTATGTCAACTAAACTATATATATAGTCTATACGTAGTTTCAAAAATTTGAGATAGAATTGTAATGTTATTATTATCGATTCAGTTTACTTCACAACTATAAATTCGTTGTAGAAGTGATGTACAAAGAAAACATTTATTTCTTTCAGCTACTTATATTTCTAATTGTTATTACTTGCTGGGCACCCAAATGCTCACCCTTGCTTAAATTTAAATGTTTTCAGCTAGGCATGAACAACTCGAAGGTTCAGACAAGAACAAGTGAAAAGGAAAGCAAATAGAACATGTTTAATGGTACCATGTTTTTGGCGACTCAAGATGGGTGATGTATACCTATTTGGGGGCGTCACATTTGGTATCAAAGCTTAGGGATATGATCCTTGGCTCAGATGTAAGACTAGAACAAGGAGGGGAGAAACGGGAAATTCCTTCGCTAGTATGACCTACCTTAGTTTATTTGGTATTTAATTGGTCGGTCAGAGTATAGGGATAATATGTGACATGTCAATTAACCCTTATTTTGTGGCAGTGTTTGAAAATGATATCTGAAAATGTCGAGATAAGTAATGAAGCACATGAGACCGTTAAGTCACCAACGATCAATACCCAAGGTGCATCAGGAAGAAAATAATCCTCAGGTAAACAATAACACCGATCAAATGATGAACGATGGGATATTCAGAGGCTTTATACAATTCATGCAACATCAGGTGAGAGAGACTCATGTTAAAAATGCAGGTGGAAACACAGGCAACTCTCGGATGGTCACCGCTAAGCAGTTCAAGGAGCTGGGACCACCAGAGTTTTTGGGAGAGCCAGAATCACTTAAGGCGGAGACGTGGATAAAACAGATCATCAAGATACGGCCTGTGCTTTGTCGTAGAATGTTAACACACAAGACCATGCAACGCCCTACCACAAAGGTAAATTGTGTATGCATGACTCTGAGTTAGCGATATGGCGTAAATGAGTTTTCTTTTACACAGAGTCTGTAATTGTTGATATAATGCAATACTATGACTGTTAAAAATATAATTTTTTTATTGTAATATTATAGTGCTAAGAATGAGCATATTATTAATACTTAACGAGTGTTATTATTATTTTATTGATGTAACTTGATTATGTGGTTCAAAATTAAGCCATACATGAATTAGGTACTTAGTTGTATACAGAGTATCTGTAGTGACTAATTGTATCCTAATGATATGTGATTAGGATATTGTGAATCAAACTATTACGGTTTAGCTTACACGCAAGGCAAGTTTCCTCTTACCCTATCTCGATTACAATTACGCAAGTTTTCTTATCTTTTTCGTTGAGCCAGTTTCTATTGTTACGATTGTGCAAGTTTTCTATCTCTAAACTTTCGTTGAGAAAGTTTCTTAACTCTAATTATATTGCGCAGACTCCTAAACCTTATCTCTTGATATTGAGCAAGTTACTCTAATCTTTAACTTGTTATTTAGCATGCAAGTTTATATATTCTGATATACTAATATTGAACAAGTTTTATCGTTCAATTTATTATTTCTTATGCATGTTTATTACTCAATTCTAAATAACATTGGCTTAATATTGTTCAAGCAAGGTATGTTATGATTATTCAATGTTTATGCTCTTAGATTATTCCTAAAGCATGACCTTAGTATACAACGTTGATTCACTTATGTTTTATTCCATGACATAATGTTATTACCTTTTTATTCAACTAATCCTTAGTTGATGTTCGTTGAATTCCAAATTACCTTGAAACGTATCCAAACCAAAATTACTTTGGTGCGGACTTGTATTCTAAATGCTGAGATGAACAACCCTGTTATTAGGGGATAATTTACGCATAGCATTGAAATGTTTATGCACAATACATTGTACAAAAGGCTGATCCCCCTAAGTACGAGGAGTCTCTATAGTCTTATGACTGTTAAAGTTTAAGTTGAATGATTATTTATACCTATGGACATAGTTCGTGGTCTTATGACCCTCAGATATGTGATTCAGATTTTGATTATCATTGATAGAACCTATTGTTCAGTTCTATTGAGCCTATTATTTGGCAATTGTTGTAAAGTTTTATTTATTATTATTTCAAGTGAGCATTGTTTGCTCACTCTTGCTTATATAAATATTACAGCTAAAGTTGAGAAGGTCGATGTACCTACCACCAGTAAAGGGAAGGGAAGATGAACAAGTATTGAAGACTTGTAAACATGTTGACTTTTAAATATTGTCAGACTTTATTTTAATTATTGTAATGAATTTTTTTATTTTTTTTTGCATATGATGTTTATATTTGAAGGTTAGATAACCTGGGAGATTTTAAATAATGTAATCCTTTAATGGGAAGGTTTATTATTAAATTTTATTATGATTGGGTAGTTAGACATGAATGTTTTTATCAAGTGAACACCAAATCTTGAGGGAATGAAGTATCCGGATTTGGGGGTTTCACAAGTTGGTATCAAAGCTTTAGGTTATGAACCTTAGGTGGGGAAAAGTCATAGGAAGTAACCTTTGAAAAGATAGTGGTGATAAACACTTATCGAGTTTTAAGGAAGAAGTAATAAAACACTTATGCATTTATATGATTACAACGTATGTGCTCGTGAGTGTCAAGTAGTACTGAGTAATAATTAAAACTTAAAAATTTTATTGTCAGGATGACTAATGTAGGAGAATCCAGTCAGGCTACGGAGGAAGGATCTCAGATGCCTAGAGAGGAGGAGTCTCATGACATTCAGGTGGTTTGGGAACAACTACTTCCACGGGAGTCAGCTCCGTTGGTCACAGTGGTTGAGCAGGAGGGTTTACTTGATGAGGATGATGATGTAGAAACGGATGAGGAGGATCCCATCGAGTTGCCATAGTCAAATGAGGATGACGAGGATGAGGAGGAAGACATTCCACTAAACTCGATCGTTGCTCGTATGTACGATGAAGTATACGACCGCAATGTGGAACTTCAGGATACCGTCGAGGAGTTGGAAGAGATAGAAGCTGAACAACAGACCTCAATGGCACAGAAGGACGATGAGATCCAGGATCGAGAGGAACGTCTGAATAATGTCGAAGAGAAGTTGGTCCACACTGAAGGAGAGAATGAACAACTGACCGAGGAGATCGTAGAACTGAAGAACAAGTTGAATGAAGAATCTACTAAGAGGGCAAGAGCCAAAGACGCGTACGAGGAAGCTTATCAAGGAGTCGGGATAGCAGAGAGAGGCACAAGCAAAGAGGATCAAGATGCAAGAGATGAATAGTATATTCAACACCGTGATTAATCGAGCTCAAGATCTAGTGATGTATTATCCGATTCAGTTCGAGACGCAGCCATCGTACGTATTAGATCACAGAACAATGTTTCGGATTATGGAGGAAGAGCGTTGTAAGGCTACACATCATCTTAGTAGGATATCGTACGGAATGTACATGATATGCGATTATTAATATGATAAATAATATGTAAATCCCTGGTGATATGTAATCAATGGGATATGATGTTGATGTTATCCTGAAACTTTAGTAGTTCAGGAAAGTAATGTAAATAGCAGTGAGGCTATTATTTTTGTGTTTTTAAAAAGATTATGAATGAATAAAAGTTATTATTTTATTTTATTCAAAGTGCTATGTGTGACGCCCCCAAAATAGGTATACATCACCCATTCTAAGTCGCCAAATACATGGTACATAAATCAAATACAACTTCTTTTTATACAATACGACAAAAGCGTAGCTCAGAGTTTTTACACGATATTGTCTTCTGTACAGTATTCAAACTCAAATGGAGTCCTTATTACATTTATTATCACACTATTTCACTGAATAGTGAGGACTACTAATGCAAACATCTGGACTGTCACTCCATTCCCCAACTAGATCCAACTATATTCTCATTTCCTGAAGAGAACAATGAAAACAAAGGGTGAGCTCAACTAGCCCTGTAAGAAATATTATGACTAAGATAATGCAGAATAAATTATCGTTAGCCTTCAATAGTGTTAAACTGATAAAATATAATAAACATCAAGTTTAACTATAGCGGAACAAGCAATCCATTAGAAGAGTCAAGTAGAGCAGGATATCTACTATCTTTTATGATTTAAAAAGTTTATCATCAATTTTATCGTTGAGACTCAGCTTAATAAATAAACCACATCATCGAATCAACCCTGCACTATGGGATAAGGATATTCATGTAATCATCAATGGTCATGATTATACCGAATAATCCTTGGTCATAATCATACCAACAACTGTCCATCAATGCACTACAGGCCAATGAGGATTTTTACCACATCATTTGTAACATTAAGGTCATGATTATACCGAATAATCCCTGGTCATAATCATACTAATCAATAGTACATTTATGCACGTAAGCCATAGATGACTTTTATCATAATATAAGCATGAGGATGATGATAATGATATAAAAATTCAATTAAAAGAAAGCAAAGGATAAATTTTTAAAGATTTAGAACTTAATTTATCCAGAATTCAATAATGTCCAAATTGTCAACATGATACTGCTTTGTGGAGTAAAATTCAAGAATAATATTGTATCAAAAATAATTTAGACAACAAAGAAATCAATTTTTGTCATGAATAATTCCCCGGGTGAATAGTACCCGAGTGAATAGTACCCCATGAATAGTACTTCAGGAATAGTATCCCGTGAATAGTATTTTATGAATAGTACTCGTGAATAGTACTTTGTGAATAGTACTTATGAATAGTACTTTATGAATAGTACCTCGTGAATAGTACTTTGTGAATAGTACCGTAAAAATGAATACTACTCATGGACAGTACTCCGACATGAAAAGCTTAAAATTTAACAAGAATGTGCAAAAAATATCCTTGTGAAACGATACTAGCTAGATGAAGCACAAATTTCAAGGATATTCTACTAATTTCACGGAGTATGCAATACTTTAACAAAATGAGGGTATAATCAGGAATACGAGACGAAATAATATTACTCACATACTACAAAGTATGGAAGAAAAAATTATTCCTATGAATACTGAACAGAATAATATCCCTTACCTCAGAAGAAGACTTGAAACTGGAATAGTGAGGTAGTAGACTTCTCTTCTACTTTCTCTCTAAAGCTTCTCTCTCTATAGCTTCTCTTTCTATAATTTCTCTTGTGAGTCTTAGTGAATTGGTGAGAATGAAAGAAGAATGAGCTTCTATTTATAGGAAAATATAGTTTCGATAATTGCATGTTTTGGGACTCAAAATTTTACAGTATAATACCTTCATCTTTTCCATCATTTTTAATTTAGTCCTGCAAGTATTATCAAACTTGCACCACCTCCCCTAATAGTACATCTTGTGAATCAATAGTACAATCATGTGAAAAAAATAATTATAGTATAGTACCTTCATCTATATCTCCATTTTTAATTTAGTCATGAAAGTTTTATCAATCTTGCACCACCTTCCCTAATAGTACATGCATGTGAATCAATAGTACACACATGTGAACAAATAGTTATAAGCATGTGAATTAACAGCAATTAATTGCTCATTTATCCGATTAATTACCCGATTGGTCAATATAACCTCCAGACATCCATTATTATCGAAATAGATGTCGATTTCCACTAACACTAATAATTCCAACATAATGGAAATATCAATTTCATCATTAATCAACACGAACTTATTCATCATTAATATTATAACTCACAATATTTAACAACTAGATCATTCCCAGAAAAGAGGGGACTTTCCGATAAGGATTTCTCCCTATTGGCGCACAATTAGGTGACCAAACCTCTCCTTGACAGAACTTTCTAGACATTGTCAATATTGCAAATAATAATATGAATAACTTTGTCATATCAATTATTGATTTAATAAAAATATTATGCAGATGATACTGTGACAATAATTGAATCAATAATATGAGAGATATTATGCAGCAATTACTGTAGCAATAATTGAGTATAGTTGAGTGACTTCTCACGTAAGCATCAATAATCAATACCGTGTGCTACTATGCAACCACGCGTATTACTGTACTTTTACCACCGGGTAGTTCAACAATTTAACGGTAAAACTTTCGCCGTTAATTTTATAAAAAAATAATTATATCATTTTCTAACTACAACAATACTTTCGTTGTGGGGTCCACCAATGATTGTGTCGTCGTACGAATATTCCCTGTTAAAACGAATATTCCCCGACCAATCAAATATTATATAACCACTTGCTTACTTTGCAAAATTTGCAAATAATACCCACAACTATAACATTATATCAAATCCATACCATAATATTAAAAAATATATTTCGAGAAAAATTAATCTCTATTCATAAAAGTTGGGGTCTTACATTATGTGTTATGTGATGATTTCTCTTATGGGGTGCAAGTTAAGTAGAAAATACTTAAAGGAGTTGAGTAATAATCTAATGAGTGTATTTTAACAGAAAATGCCTCCAAGACGTTAACCACGACAGACGACCCCTGAGGGATCTACCAACAATAACAAAGTCAAGCTAACCCAGATTCGAAGCTAGTGGCGCGCATTGATGGGTGCATTGCGAATCATCCATGAATCAAGTACATGATGTTTAAGGACTTCAAGGCGGTTCGACCACCAGAATTCTGTGGGTCCATGAATCCAGTTGAGGCACAGACCTGGATCATGGAGATAGAGAAAGTATTCGATGTTGTTAGAGTAGGGGAGAATCAGAAGACTGCTTTTGTAACATTTATGTTGAAAGCAGAGGCTAGTTATTGGTGGCAGGCCAATAAAACTCGAGGAGGTCAAGGGGTTATGACTTGGGATAGGTTTAAGGAGATATTCTTCGAGACTTATTTCCCAGAGAGTTCGAAGAATTAGATGGAGGTACAATTTCTATAACTGAAGCGGGGAACAATGACGGTATCGGAGTATGCTGCAAAATTTAACGAATTAGCGAGGTTTGCACCATATCAAGTCAACACAGATAAACGCAAGGCTAAGAGGTTTGAACAGGATTTGAAACCACAGGGTGTCTGATGAGGGTCTCCATGTTTCAAATTTGAAGACATTTCAAAGAAGATCGAGAAGGAAATTCTCATTTGAAGGTGGAGGCGAGGCGGTAACGAAGTTTGATCAAGAACAAAGAAAGAAGAAGAATGAAGTGGAGGTTAAGAATGGTGGTGGTGGTAGTGGAAATGGTAACAATAACTTGAAGAGAAAATGGAATGGAAATGTGAGTGATGGAAATCAGTACGGTAACCAGCAGAATAAGAAGTTCTAGGCATATACTAAATGCGGGAAGTTCACAAGGGTATTTTCTTAATGGGGAAACTTGTATGCTTTAACTGTGGCTAAGAAGGTCACATCTCCCCAAATTGCAATCAACCCAAGAAGAACGTTTGTTTCATGTGCAAATCAAAGGATTATTTTGCTCATGAGTTCCCTAAGAAGAAAGTTGGGGAGACAACAAGAAGCAAGGGAGGTAAGTAGCAGTGGAGGTAAATGGACCATTGCTGGACCAATGACATCAAACAAACCCACAGCCAGAACCTTCAACATGACTGTGCAAGATGATGTGCAATCAAAGGATGTTGTGTCAGGTATTATCCCAATCAATGATATAGATGCTTATGTATTATTTGATTCGGGTGCTACTTGCTCGTTAATATCTGATGAATTTCCTAAGAGATTAGGATTGCCTAGTGAAGAATTAAATTTCCCTTTAAACATTGAAATTGCGAATAAGGAAGTAATTCCTGTTAGGTTCGTATACAAGAGTTGTAGGGTGAATATTAAGGGGAATATCATGATTGTAGATTTAATTCTGATAAAACTTGGAGAGTTTGATGTAATTTTGTGAATGGATTGGATGTTCAATTATGGAGTGATAATTGATTGCCAAAAGAAATGTGTAAACCTTATGACTCCGTCAAAGGTAGTTTTCTATGGTAGCAAATCGCCTAGACATGCGAGATGAATGACGATTATGCAAGCCAAGAAATTATTGAGTCAAGGCTGTGTGGGTTATTTAGCTTACATAGTCGATACTCAGAAGAAGGGTGTGAAACAAGAAGAGATACCAGTGGTTAGGGAATTTGTAGATGTGTTTCTGAAGGATTTGCCTTGACTTCCGCCTGACAGAGAGATTGAGTTCGTGATCGACTTAGCGCCAAGAACACCCCCGATATCGAAGGCCACGTACAGAATGGCTCCGGTAGAGATGAAGGAACTGATGGTACAACTGCAAGAACTGTTGGATAAGAAGTATATTCAACCAAGTGTATCACTGTGGGGAGCGCTGGTGTTATTCGTGAAGAAGAAGGATGGGTCACTGTGTCTTTGCATTGATTATAGGGAATTAAAAAAAGTCACTATTAAGAATAAATATTTGTTTCCAAGAATAGATGACTTGTTTGATCAATTGAAGGGTGCTAGATACTTCTCAAAAATAGATTTTAGGAGTGGGTATCATCAACTAAAGGTAAGAAAGGAGGATGTACCTAGAACGACATTCAGTACTCGGTATGGACATTACGAATTTCTGGTGATGTCTTTTGGTTTGACCAATGCCCCTGCTGCATTCATGGATTTGATGAACAGTGTGTTTAAACCATTTTTAGACAAGTTTATGGTGCTGTTTATTGATGACATTCTGGTGTACTCCAAATCTCAAGAAGAACACGTGGAACATTTACGTTTGACATTAGAGACATTAAGAAAGGAAAAGTTGTACGCAAAATTCTCTAAGTGTGAATTTTGGCTAGATCGTGTACAATTTATGGGTCATGTGATTGACAAAGACGGAATCTCAGTGGATCCATCAAAAGTTAAAGCTGTAATCAATTGGGAACAACCAAGAACACCTTCGGAGGTGAGGATTTTCTTGGGAATGGCTGGTTATTATAAATAATTTATTCAAGATTTTTCTAAGTTAGCCACTCCGTTAACAAATTTGACAAAGAAAGCTGTAAAATTTGTTTGGACGAAGAAGTGTGAAGAGAGTTTTCAAGACTTCAAAAAGCTGTTAAGTATGGCAACTATGTTGTCATTACCAGATAATACAGGAAAATTTGTGGTTTATAGTGATGCCTCACATAAAGGATTGGGTTGTGTTCTTATGCAGAACGGCAAAGTTATTGCATATGCATCAAGACAACTGAAGGACTATGAGAAAGGGTATCTGACTTATGACTTAGAGTTGGCTGTGGTGGTATTTGCTCTAAAGATATGGAGCCACTATCTCTATAGAGAAAAGTGTGAGATATATACAGATCATAAGAGTCTGAAGTATATTTTCACTCAGAAGGACCTGAATATGCATCAAAGGAGATGGATGGAATTAATAAAAGATTATGACTGTGAGATCTTTTATCATCCGGGAAAGGCAAATGTGGTTGCAAATGCTTTGAGCATGAAAGGTAGGGAAAAGTTAATGCTGATAACCACTCAGGAGGAGCTTATTTTAGCAATGACAAAGCTAGAGTTGGAAATAAAATTTCCAAGAGAATCTGATGAACGACTATTCCAAATGGAAGATAGTCCAACTTTGCTGGAAAAAGTTAAGAATGCTCAACTACAAGATGAAGAATGTGGGAAAATTAAAGAGAAACTGGTTGAGGGTAGTGATGTGAAATACAAGATCGATATCGAAGGACTACTAAGGTTCGAGGAAAGAATCTGGGTTCCAACTGTACCAGATATTAAAGAAGAAATATTGATCGAAGCTCATAACTCAAGATACTCGATTAATCCAGGAAGTACAAAGATGTATCAAGATTTACGACGTCATTTTTGGTGGCCAAACATGAAAAGAGATGTCGTAAAAAGTGTTGCAAAATTCTTGACATGTCAAAGAGTCAAGGTTGAGCATCAAAGACCAAGCGGATTATTTAACCGTTGGAAATATTGGAATGGAAGTGGGAACACATCACAATGGATTTTGTGGTGGGTCTTCCAACTACTCAGAGAGGATGCGATGCGATTTGGGTGATAGTGGACAGACTGACAAAATTAGCACACTTTTTGCCAATAAAGATTAGGTTCCATCTTGATCAGTTGGTAAAGTTATACGTTAAATAGATCGTTTCGAGACATGGAGTGCCAGTATCAATTGTGTCAGATAGAGATCCATGATTCACGTCAAACTTCTGGAAGAGACTACAAGGATGCATGGGAACACAGTTGCGAATGAGTACGACATATCATCCACAAATAGATGGCCAAAGCAAACGAACAATCCAGACATTGGAAGATATTCTTAGGGCATGCATCATGGATTTGAAAGGGAGTTGGGATGACCATTTACCATTGGTGGAATTTGCCTACAATAACAGTTACCACGTAAGCATCGAGATGCCTCCTTACGAAGCATTATACGGCAAGAAGTGTAGAACTCCACTATGCTGGGATGAAGTCGGTGAACTCCAACTATTAGGACCAGAACTAGTACAATAAACTGCTGAGGTTGTCAAACTCATCAGAACAAGATTGGTAGTTGCTCAAGACAGATAGAAGAAGTATGTTGATCAACACGGACAAGATCGTGAGTTCATTCTAGTATTCATACTATACAAGCTTTGATACTCTAAACAATATTAGTTCATATCATGTATCACATACATATTGGGTACCATAACCCAATCAACTTAGTCATATATTGACTTTCATTGCTCATAAAGAATAACACAAACTGTAGCACACTTAAAGAACATTTCATACAACATCAACATATAAGATCACAGACCATAAAGGAACTGAAAGACTTGCATGTCTCGTAGATTACCAATTACAACTTTTGTCCTTGTAATCTTCCTATACAACATATGATCATGCACATCAACTATTAGCCATAACAACACTTAGTAATCGTTATGTAACTCTACTCTACATTCCATAATCCTTCCTTTTAATCGACACACAATGTTTAATTTAGTGCTTAAATCCTGTTACGGATCCTTATTTTCCATTCAGCCTATTTATGTTAAACTTCATTTTCCTTCTCATTATGTTCCTCTTTAATTATCACTCAACATTTAGTTAAGTGAATAAAGTTTACATTCACAGTGCATTAAATGTATATTAGGTTAATCAACTAATTAAATTAACCTTTATGTCATTCTTTAAATTTCATTTTATACTTTCAAAGGATTTCTTCAAATCGGGACTTAACATGTGGTTAAGTTCTTCATTTATGTTTCTATATCATCTTAGATGTTTATTAGGTTAACTTAGACTAATTAAATTAACCTTTAAATCATGCTCCCAAATTTCTTCTTTAATTGATAGTTAACATCAAGTTAAGTATTTAAAATCTCTCATTATACCTTATTAAGTGTATAGTATTCATTAGAATTATTAATATTAACATCTCTTTTAGCCATGCTGTTAATCATTCCTCTCTACGCCTGATCAGGGACTGGCGCTAGGTTTGTTCTTGAAACTGGTGCTGCGGCACCGTGACCCATTCTCAGTTGACCCGGTTGATGGTACTGTAGCTCCGAAATAGCCTAGTGATCGATGATGTGGCGCCCCTTAACAGAACTCGAATCTGCAGTTTGTGTTCTTCGTAATTTTTGATCCTTTCTCCTTCCGATCTTCATAACTAGAGTTATACCTGACCAAATCGGTCCGTTTTCGACTCTATGGACTCCCGAATCTTAGAACTACAACTACCAGAAAATTAACATCTTCCAAAAACACCAACAACCCTTCTAATGACCTAATTTCAAAGTTTATACTAAATTTTCATGTTTTAACATGTTTAGCTAAATCCTTCACTACGAATTCGTTATTCCCCCAAATTTATCCATTTAACTTTCGTTGTTTTCGTATTTCAACATACTAAAAACATCCATTAACAATTACAAATTCTAACCATGAATTAACCAATAATTTTGACTCCAAAATAATTCATATCATATATATAACAACAAAACTAAATTTCTTCTTTTAAAACATAATTACATGAATTTAATTACTGAAAACTCAACTATATATGACATAGAACGAATTATACATATTTAAGAATGTATATAATCCAATTTCTTAACCCATCACTCAACAAAATCATCAACATAGAATTATTTTGAGAAAACACAAACTAAAAACTTTTAAAAGTAGATTTTTTAGCTTTTTGACGAGCTAAATGATATGAATCTTCCTCCTTCTTGTTTCTCAAACCCTTCCCAATTTTACAGAGAATTTATTTTTGTGACACCTGTAAGAGCCCGAATTTTATGAAATAAAAGTATTCAATTTTGTTTATAATTATAATTCAGTAAATGGTTAAATTGATAAAAGTTTAAAGTTAAGGGTGATATATGAAAATTTTTTAAATAAGAAAGTGGTTATAAAATACTCATTGTTGTCGGAGAATATTCGTTTGGTCATGGAATATTCTTCATTGTCGAGGGAATATATTAAATGCGGCACTAGTAGCGACCTTGTGGGCCTCGTAACGGAAAGCTATTGGATGAAGAAAACGACAAGTATAAGTTGTTTACAAATAACGGCGTAGTTGTTACCGTTATCACTGTTGGAATACCCGGTGGTTAAAATAAAGAATGATGTCTGGCGTTATTGCATAGTAGCACTGCAGTATTGCAAGTATTTTGAATTATTGATTCTTACGTAAGAAGGCACTACTCAATAATTATTACAGTAATTATTGTTCAGTATTTTATTTTATTGATTCAATAATTGATGCGTTGATATTTTATATTACTGTTGTTTCAATAATTGTTACTACACAATATTTTCCATTATCGGAGCAATAATTCATATTATCTGAATAATATTATTAGATAAAATTATTGGCAATGTCTAGAAAGTTATGTCTAAGGAGAGGTTTAGTCACCTAATTGCGCGCCAGTAAGGAGAAATTCTTATTGAAAGCCCTCTTTCTCGGGAAGCGCCGTCAGTTTTGTGATTATTGTGATTCTGTAATATTATTTGTGAATAATTAATTATTGATTTATATGATGAGGAAAATATTCATTTTATGTGGATATAGATGGAGAAATTTTTTTTAAATGACAATTGTTGAAAATCGATATTTTATCTTTTTTGATAAAATAATATTTTATTATATTATTATAATATAATAATGATGATATTTTTACAATGAATGTGGGATATATGAGTATATGAGGAGGAAGAGTATTTTTGTTGTAAAAGTTGTTTAAAACATGTTAAACATGTCTGTGGGCCCATTTCTTGACTGAAAATTGATTATAGCTTGTAAAATCGTCCATATGTGGATTTCGGTCAATTTCTGTTTGGAATTTGGAAAAACTTTCTTCTGCAAAGTTGTAGAGAATTGAATTTCCTATAAAAAATCGCGAGATTCAAATTTTCTGATAAAATGGCTATTTATTATGAATTATTGAAGTTCTGAAGTTCCAGAATAATTAATTTTTGGAAGTTTTAATTATTTTAATTAAGAAAAACATTTTTTTTATTTTTTTTGAGTTGGTGGCTGATGCTTGGATCTGATTTGGTGTGCATAAGAATTTATATATATATATATATATATAAGAATATTTTATTAAATTTTTTACTTTGGTGTTCTAAGCAATTTCCTATAAATAGAGTGCTTAGGTTAAAATTGAAAATCACACCAGAAACTGAAGTTTTCTCTCTATTTCTCTCTCTATATTATCGAGTGTATTCTTTTGAGTATTATGATATCTTGAGTGTTGCTATACGGTGTAAGTTCGTTCAACGTTATTACAATCAGAAGTACTGCTCTTTTGAGGTAAGGGATTGTAAGGGATATTATTTTTTTAATAATGATATTATTTCTTCAATATCATTATGCCGAAATATTGGTTAAATTTTTTTTATCAAATTTGGAACTTTTCATGTCGGGATTACTATTCATGAGTTACTATTCACAACGATTACTATTCATGATTTACTATTCATGAGTTACTATTCATGAGTTATTATTCACGAGTTACTATTCACGAGTTACTATTCACGAGTACTATTCACTACAAAATTGGTTTCTTTTTCTAACCAAATTATAGTTGATTTATGAATATTACTCTGGAGATTAAAACTATATATTGATTATATTGATTTTATTATCATATATAACATTTTATAATACGATTTGAAATTTCTATCACCTTTGGAGTGTAAATATGGGTAGATTATTGGTATGATCATGACTAGGGTTCTCTTTTCGCCGATGAGTGAAAAGTTGAATTGTAACTGGTATGATCATGACCATTGAATTTATAATTGAATATCTTTAGCTTAAGTGCAAAGGTGAATTGATCAACATGATTATAATTATTGTTTATATAAATTTTGAAATGATTATATATTTCTTTGAGATATTAATATATTTGGCCTGTAGTGCAAATATGAACTGTTGACGAATATCTTAGGCCCGTAGTGCAAAGATGACATGTTGTTGAATATCTTTGGCCTGTAGTGCAAAGATGACATGTTGTTGAATAACTTTGGCCTGTAGTGCAAAGATGAACTGTGACAGCCCCGAATCTAGGTCCTAAATCACCTTGGATCCGGTTCGATCATTCTATAACTATTCAACTATATTTGAGGAAGATATAAACATTAATTGTTTATACAATAACTTATACATAATCCCCAAGGTCCAGTAACCTTAACTTAATACACATTTCATAACTTTTCTAACACATAACATTATTAACATACAATACTTATACAATTTAGCTGCACACATATCCTAATGTTGGAACTGTCTTTAACCTGTCCTTGTATCCGACGCATTTGTCTTAATCTGCAATGTTTTATCATGATATAGGAAGGGTGAGCATAAGGATTGCCCAGCAAGTTTAAGTTCAATAATATAACGATATATCATGATTGAAATGATTTGAATAATTGGCTGGCTATAATTCAACAATATAATTGTGAACTAGCAGGAATAAAATTTTGACTAAACAAGTATTTTACATGAACAATTATATCTGAACCAGAAGGGTAATGAATGTGATCAGCTTTTCATACCTGACTTATACATGCAATATGTACAGAGTACAATTATACATGGCAATCAGCAATGATTAACCATAAGCATATCCAAATGAAACAACTCTTAGTAGAGTTAAGTAAAAATAAACTTGCCTGAACCGTTGATTACCGCTACGCAATTTATATCGCCTTATCCAAAGATCTAATATTAATAATATAGATCTCCAATATGAGAATAATATCATCACAATATATTACCATAATATATATATATATATATATATATATATATATATATATATATACATATACATGGAATAACCTAAACACATTAACACATAATCCTATCAGTCTATTCAGCACATAAAACTTAACATCAAGTTAACACATAATCCTATTTAAGTCCGAGTTGAAACTGACTCAAATCTATCATCCTGACGGTCTAGTCGGACAATTCTTCGAGTTTAAGTTCAATTAAACTCTGCCTAACACTTAACAATCAACTTAATTAATTTTAATATCAGTCAAAATATTTTTCAAAGTCTCCTAATAATTTTTAAGTAATTATTACTATTTATCATGAATTTTAAATCATTAAACACGTATTTAAATAAATTAAATACCACATAATTACTTTATCATTAATATTTATTAATTATCAAATATTAATGAAATACATGTCATAATATTATAATATATTTATAATATCATTAAGTATTTTAATACTTTAAAATCACCTTTAAATGATTTTCAAACAATTTAATTCATTATCCGATAATTGTTATTAATATTAAAATATTAATATTTTCATGACAAAATATCAAAAGTTATATTTTATAACTTAAAATATTTTTATAACACTTAAATCATTTTTACATAATTTAAAAGCATTAATTCCATTTTTCCTTAATTTATTTAATATAGTTATTAAATAAACTAATTATCATTAATATTAATTAATTAATGAAATTCATCCTAAAATATTAAAAGTCACTTATAATAACTTAAAATATTTTCTTATACCATAATATTATTTTTCATGATTTTTCATGAATTAAAACCATTTTTAAATAATTTATTCAATATTATAATTAAATAAATAAATACCATTTATATTCCAAAAATATTAAATATTTATGAAATATACTCTAAATAATTAAAAACTATTTTTCAGACTTTAAAATAAATTTTCGGAATTTATTATGTATTTTTAATAATTAAAAATCATTTTTTTCTATTTTTAAATAATTTTCGAAAAATCAGAAAATAAATTAATTAGAAACTGTCGCTAAAGGGCCCTATAGCGATAGACCTGTCGCTATAGGTGTTCTTGAGGCTGTTCTTGAGCTGCCCAGATCTTCATGTCAGTGTTCGAGGGGCTTAGTTTGACTAGTAATTAATCTATGAGCTAAGAGTTTTCTGGGTTGGTAGAAGTGTTAACGTTGTAGTATAAGTGAAATACTACAACTACATACGAAGTTTATGATCATACAACAACACATCTGAAAGATCTAAGCTCCAGAAAAATCTGACAACGCTGTTCTTCATTTCTAGGTTTTCCAGAAAATGAAGAACAGTCAAGGGTATTAGTTTTCGATCCTTATAACTGGTATTCTGTAATTTGTTTGGGTGAACTATTGGTTCCATAAGGTAGACCACATGTCAGGGTACAACGACATAAAATCAGAACATCATAACAACACTGAATCTAAGAGATTAAGGCCGGTCAACCTCTGACAGACAACTCGGCTGATGAAGATCTGGGTTTTCCAGAAAATCTTCATGAGACAGTTTGGTCAACCTACTTTGACCGTGATTATATTTCATTATAGTTGTGATCTAAGTGATCTAATAACATACATGTGTAGTTAATATACTCTTCTACAACCACAAACTAACAACACGACCAAAAGATCAAACGACTGCAAGATCAGAGGCTTGCAAAAGCTTGTCAAGAATTTTGAAAAACTTTTGGGTAACCCAGAAACAGATTCCGTGAACGGTTAACGTGGTTTGACCAAGCATAACTGATGATCTAGACTAGATCTAACCCTGCTTCCAGTTTCAGATCAAAGTCCTCATGTCATAGAACAGATTCAAAACATAAAATACACAAAACATCAAACACATAAAGATCTAGAGGTTCTGACATATGACTGTCAGGCCACTTTTTAAACTTTTTCCCAGATTTCTTAAAATGATTATTTCGAGCACTTTGATGTTATGGATTCACTATACAGCAACCCAGATCATTAAGTGACACCTTCTAACACAACTTAAAACAACAAATCATAACAAATAACATGGATCATAAGATTTTGAAATTTTGAAGGTTTATACCTTTCTAGTGCTTGATCTTGACTTCTGACCTTTGATCTTGTTATTGAAAGGTTATGAACTGATTTTAGCTTGGATTCTCTCTCTTTCTCACTCTAGATTTCGAAATTTAATAGAGAGAATGGTCTTGGCAAAAATTAAAAGTAAAGTAAGTATTTTCTTACTTTTAAATCTCTTATGTTTTGATTCATTGAATCTAGTTGCTAGGTGGCATTGTATTGGCTGAGATTGCTAAGATTTTAGACATATGGGCTAATCCTTAGGCTTGATGACTCACAAGATTTTCCATATCTTTTGCTTAAGTTTTAAGAAAAGGGTATTTTAGTCATTTTGCATAACATTTTAATGGCATTCTAGTAAATGGGCAAACCCTTAGGGTTTAGGGTTTGGGTTAGGGTTTAGGGTTTAACCCGTAACTTTGAAATTTAATTTCTAACATTTCCAAATTTTTGGTTTTAAAAATAGAAAATTAATATTTCTAAATTATAATTAGGATTGTCTAATTATATTAAAATTTCTTAATCATAATTTTAATCTTGCTAATTAGGATAACATTTCCTAATTAAAATGATAATTTAGAAATTAGGATCAAAATTGCTCATTAGGGTTTACAAACCAAAAATTAGGGTTTCTAATAAAAAAATAATTTCATAATTTAGAAATTAGATTTCGTAATTAGAATAGGGTTTGCTAATTACTTAAGCTTTACCCTAATTAATCTTATAATTATTTACACTTACGCCATTAAGTTCCCAATTTAGGATTTTATACACCGAATTAGGGTTTCGAATATCTGGAACTGAAATTAGGGTTTTCAGAACCGATTTCTAGGGTTTCTTAGAATTCATAACGGTTTTGTACCCGAACGTTGTCGTTCTTAATATATAATTAGGGTTTGTTACAGATATCGTTTATCTGGTCAACCCTTGACCCTTAACGACATACTGTACAAATATCATACCATATGCACAGAACATAATCACGTATTCACTTAATCCTGAATAATTCACCTAAATCCTTCACAAAATTTTGAAATCCTCAAAATTCCATCTTAAAAATATCAAATGCATACACTAATTTTCTGTCTATGTTCTAATTTCGAACCTTAAATTAATTAATAAAAATTTTAAAAATATTCAAAATTCTCGGGTTGTCACATTCACCCCTTCTTCGAAAAATTTCGTCCCCGAAATTTACCTTACACCTTACACCATACACCATACACCATACATACACAGCATCACATGCTACCCAATACATTCCTCACAAGAATAAAAAATTCAAATTATGCTGAGGGGTTTTACAGACTATTGTCTGTCATTTTTGCAAAGGTTATATAGAAATTCATCCGCAAACCATCTTACCCTGAAGACACAGAGGGTGATTAGCCCAGTATGCCCAAGACTGGCCCAGTAATACTGGTTTTATCTGTTTCTCATATCCGTCTTGGGCGCATAATTTACCTCAGTCTTATTAGATTCCGCACCAAAACAATTTGGTTCAGAAAAATTTTCAAAGAACTCTTAGAGTTTTATAAATATTTGTCTAGCTGAATCAAATAGCATAGATTCATATCAATAATTCAATTCAATCGAATTATTTAAGTGTAGCCAAACCACGTTGGCAAATTAAAATTTTTGAAAATATTTTCGAGAATGACGTCATGATGTCGTACTGTATTAACAGTCCATTTGAGGATGTCGTCATTGTATGACTTTGTCATAACACATCATACAATAGTGGAATAACGATTTTAGATCAAATTCACACTAAGTATTCCTGTATTTACAACTCCATCAACTTTTTATCATCTCTGCACCAGGTTACATGGTACATGAGTGATAAATAAAATATATTTTGATATTTCAAATCATTTGCGTCTAGTTGAAATAAGTAGCATAGACTATTCTTTAATAGTTTCAAAAATGATTACTTAGTCTACATATTTTTTTTTTCAAAAGCACTTAGTGCGTATTTAGCTTGATGTCAAAATTTCGAAGTCTAGCATAGCTAGGAGTTTTGGAAAACTTAATTCTTCACTAATAATCATTTGCTTAAACAATCTACCTGTTCCTATTATCCTCGATACTCCATTTACACACAACTATACCCAGTTCGTCAAACCACACTTACGAGTTCATTTACTTGCCACAATCATATGAGTTTAAGAACTTGTCCTAGTCAGACCTTTGGCGTCCATTCGCTAAGGGGTTCATAAACATTTCATATAATTATGAATCAAGAATGTCACATAAGTATGAGTTTTAAGAACTCGTACTTAACTTTATATCCTCTACCTATGACCTATCTATCTGTTATTCACATGAGAAAGGAATCACCCTCTTAACATGCATATAGCAAATAGCGCGACACAATATTTCAATGATTATCATTGTTAGAACTAAGTAGTTATTACACCAAGTACAATTCCCTGCCCATACAAGGAATCATACAACTCAGCTGCCGACATGAATCCTCAATTGAATCCCCACCTAACACTAACCCCCTTTTCAATACGAATTTCATTTAACTCGTATTCATAATCCTTTCCTGAATTTGTACCAATTCTTAGTACAACTGACACACGGTAATCTTGCTGTAAACTTTCCAATCATTTGATTGATTCATATTCCATACTATAACCTTATCCGATCACGGGGTGATCTCATCGTATATATTATGATTCATTTCTATATCTTGATCGTTTTGTTTTATGATCTCCTATCACTGTTCTTTTAGTCCTTTAGACTCGATCTATTCATCACTACTGTTCAACTTTATTATCAGAGTTAGGGAACTCTGTATCTTATAACTCGCCGAGATTCGTCTTTGAATCTTACCGACCGACTAACTCTATTTGAGTTAGTACTTATCCTAATCACTGTGGTTATTAGTCTCAAGTATTCCTACCTAAGGTTTATAACCTACAGCTTTGATACCAACTGTGACGGCCCCGAATCCAGGTCCAAAATCACCTCGGATCCAGTTCGATCATTCTATAACTATTCAACTGTATTTGCGGAATATATAAACATAAATTGTTTATACAATAACTTATACATAATCCCCAAGGTCGAGTAACCTTAACTTAATACACATTTCATAACTTTTCAAACACATAACATTATTAACATACAATACTTATACAATTTAGCTGCACACATATCCTAAATTTGGAACCATCTTTAACTCCGTCCTCCTTGTCCCACGCGATTCGTCTTAATCTGCAATGTTTTATCATGATATAGTAAGGGTGAGCATAAGGATTGCCCAGCAAGTTTAAGTTCAATAATATAACGATATATCATGATAGAAATGATTTGAATAATTGGCTGGCTATACCTCAACAATATAATTGTGAACTAGCAGGAATAAAATTTTGACTAAACAAGTATTTTACATGAACAATTATATCTAAACCGAAGGGTAATGAAGGTGATCAGCCTTTCATACCTGACTTATACATGCAATATGTACAGAGTACAATTATACATGGCAATCAGCAATGATTAACCATAAGCATATCCAAATGAAACAACTCTTAGTAGAGTTAAGTAAAAATAAACTTATTTCGAAGCAGGTTGATTATCGCGCTACTTAATTTATATCGCCTTATCAGAAGATCTAATATTAATAATATAGATCTCAATATTAGAATAATATCATCACAATATAATATAATATATATATATATATATATATATATATATGGAATAACCTAAACACATTAACACATAATCCTATCGATCTATTCAAAGACATAAAACTTAGCATCAAGTCGAACTATTTAAGTCCGAGTTGAACTGAAACACTAATTCTATCATCCCGACGATGCCTAGTGGACAATTCTTCGAGTTTAAGTTCAATTAAACTCTGCCTAACACTTAACAATCAACTTAAATAATTTTAATATCAGTCGAAATATTTTTCAAAGTCTCATAATTATTTTTAAGTAATTATTACTATTTATCATGAATTTTAAATCATTAAACACGTATTTAAATAAATTAAATACCACATAATTACTTTATCATTAATATTTATTTATTATCAAATATTAATGAAATACATGTCATAATATTATAATATATTTATAATATCATTAAGTATTTTAATACTTTAAAATCACCTTTAAATGATTTTCAAACAATTAAATTCATTATCCGATAATTGTTATTAATATTAAAATATTAATATTTTCATGACAAAATATCAAAAGTTATATTTTATAACTTAAAATATTTTTATAACACTTAAATCATTTTTACATAATTTATAAAGCATTAATTCCATTTTTCCTTAATTTATTTAATATAGTTATTAAATAAACTAATTATCATTAATATTAATTAATTAATGAAATTCATCCTAAAATATTAAAAGTCACTTAAAATAACTTAAAATATTTTCTTATAACATAATATTATTTTTCATGATTTTTCATGAATTAAAACCATTTTAAATAATTTATTCAATATTATAATTAAATAAATAAATACCATTTATATTCCAAAAATATTAAATATTTATGAAATATACTCTAAATAATTAAAAACTATTTTTCGGACTTTAAAATAAATTTTGGAATTTATTATGTATTTTAATAATTAAAATCATTTTTTTCTATTTTAAATAATTTCGGAAAATCGGAAAATAAATTAATTTAAAGCTCGTTGCTAAAGGGCCTATATGACAGACATCGTCGCTATATAGGTGTTCCTTAGGCTGTTTTTGAACTGCCCAGATCTTCATGTCAGTGTTCGAGGGGCTTAGTTTGATTAGTAATTAATCTATGATCTAAGAGTTTTCTAGGTTGGTAGAAGTGTTAACGTTGTAGTATAAATGAAATACTACAACTACATACCAAGTTTATGATCATACAACAACACATCTGAGAGATCTAAGCTCGAAAAAATCTGACAACGTTGTTCTTCATTTCTGGGTTTTCCAGAAAATGAAGAACAGTCAAGGGTATTAGTTTTCGATCCTTATAACTGGTATTCTGTAATTTGTTTGGGTGAACTATTGGTTCCATAAGGTAGACCACATGTTAGGGTACAACGACATAAAATCAGAACATCATAACAACACTGAATCTAAGAGATTAAGGTCGGTCAACCTCTGACAGAAACAACACGGCTGATGAAGATCTGGGTTTTCCAGAAAACCTTCATGAGGCAGTTTGGTCAACCTACTTTGACCGTGATTATATTTCATTATAGTTATGATATAAGTGATCTAGTAACATACATGTGTAGTTAATATACTCTTCTACAACCACAAACTAACAACACGACCAAAAGATCAAACGACTGCAAGATCAGAGGCTTGCAAAAGCTTGTCAGGAATTCTGGGAAACTTCTGGGTAACCCAGAAATAGATTCCATGAACGGTTAACGTGGGTTGACCGAGCATAACTGATGATCTAGACTAGATCTAACCTTGCTTCCAGTTTCAGATCAAAGTCCTCATGTCATAGAATAGATTCAAAACATAAAATACACAAAACATCAAACACATAAAAATCTAGAGGTTCTGACATATGACTGTCAGGCCACTTTTTAAACTTTTTCCCAGATTTCTTAAAATGATTATTTGAGCACTTTGATGTTATGGATTCACTATACAAACAACCCGGATCATTAAGTGACACCTTCTAACAAAACTTAAAACAACAAATCATAACAAATAACATGGATCACAAGATTTCAAAATTTTGAAGGTTTATACCTTTCTAGTGCTTGATCTTGACTTCTGACCTTTGATCTTGTTATTGAAAGGTTATGAACCCGATCTTAGCTTGGATCTCTCTCTCTCTCTCTCTCACTCTAGATTTTGAAATTGAAGAGAGAGAATGGTCTAGCAAAAATGAAAAGTAAAGTAAGTATTTTCTTACTTTTAAATCTCTTATGTTTTGATTCATTGAATCTAGTTGTTGCTAGGTGGCATTGTATTGGTTGAGATTGCTAAGATTTTTTAGACATATGGGCTAATCCTTAGGCTTGATGACTTACAAGATTTGCCATATCTTTTGCTTAAGTTTTAAGAAAAGGGTATTTTAGTCATTTTGCATAACATTTTAATGGCATTCTAGTAAATGGGCAAACCCTTAGGGTTTAGGGTTTAACCCGTAACTTTGAAATTTAATTTCTAACATTTCCAAATTTTTGGTTTTAAAAATAGAAAATTAATATTTCTAAATTATAATTAGGATTGTCTAATTATATTAAAATTTCTTAATCATAATTTTAATCTTGCTAATTAGGATAACATTTCCTAATTAAAATGATAATTTAGCAATTAGGATCAAAATTGCTCATTAGGGTTTACAAACCGAAAATTAGGGTTTTTAATAAAATAATAATTTCCTAATTTAGAAATTAGATTTCGTAATTAGATTAGGGTTTGCTAATTACTTAAGCTTTACCCTAATTAATCTTATAATTATTTACACTTACGCCATTAAGTTCCCAATTTAGAATTTTATACACCGAATTAGGGTTTCGAATATCTGGAACTGAAATTAGGGTTTTTAGAATCGGTTTCTAGGGTTTCTTAGAATTCATAACGGTTTTTTATCAAATTTGGAACTTTTCATGTCGGGGTTACTATTCATGAGTTACTATTCATGAGTTACTATTCATGACGGTTACTATTCATGAGTTACTATTCATGAGTTACTATTCATGGGTTACTATTCATGGGTACTATTCACTACAAAATTGGTTTCTTTTTCTAACCAAATTATAGTTGATTTATGAATATTATTCTGGAGATTAAAACTATATATTGATTATATTGATTTTATTATCATATATAACATTTTTATAACCCTGATGTTGAAATTCTCTTTCACTGGAGTGTAAAGATGGGTAGATTATTGGTATGATCATGACTAGGGTTCTCTTTGACCAGTAGTGAAAAGTTGAATTGTGACTGGTATGATCATGACCATTGAATTTATAATTGAATATCTTTAGCTTAAGTGCAAAGATGAATTGATCAACATGGTTATAATTAATATTTATATAAATTCTGAAATGATTATATATTTCTTTGAGATATTAATATATTTGGCCTGTAGTGCAAATATGAGCTGTTGATGAATATCTTTGGCCCGTAGTGCAAAGATGACATGTTGTTAAATATCTTTGGCCTGTAGTGCAAAGATGAATTGTTAATGAATATCTTTGGCTCGTAGTGCAAAGATGGATTTATTAGTATGATTATGAACATGAACTGTGATTTGGTATAACCATGATCTTTGATGTTTCAGGTAAAGAAAGGTGATGAAAATTATCTTCGTTCTGGATGAGAAAAGGAATTTGGAACCAGAAATATGATTATGAGTTATTCATATGATTGTGGACAGGAACTGTTGATTGATGTTACAAGGATAAAACATTGTTGGTGGACTTTTAACATAGAGAAGATAATAGACATTATGGTCTATTTGACTCTTCTAATGGATTGCTCGTTCCGCTGCAACTATGGTTGAAAAGTTTTATCATCTACCATATGTTCTAAATCTCGATTTATTACATGATGAAGACTATTGATAATTTATTTATCTTTAGTTATGATATTCTTTCTTTGGGTTAGTTGAGCTCACCCTTTTGCTTCACAATTCCTTTCGGGTAATAAACGTGTATTTGGGTCGAGCTGGGGGAACAGGGAATAAGCGGTGGTCATCATTTAGTAGTTATATTTGGTGAATCAACTAGGTTGAGGTGAACTCAACGTTGGAAGGGTGTTTTGCCACTATCATACAAGATGTCTAATGACATACCACCTCGTGTCATCATAAGACAGGGTTGTGCTCATCCACTTGCTGAGTATATTTACGAGCACTACCTATATAATCTTGGTGTTTGTTTGGAGTTTAATTCCCAATTAGAGACAGCGGAGATAATGATATGTCAAGAGAAGACTCACCATTGGGAAGAATATGATAGTAATCTTCTCGTTTTTCTTTGGGGTCTATTGGGTCAACCAAGGATAATTCTGTGGCCATATGATATCTATCATAACCTAGACGCATGGCCTCCCATGTATGAAGGTTTCCTTGAACACTTCCCAAAGATTCTAATTTCTAAAATAATTTTTTACTATACCTTTATGTAAGGTGTCTTTGTGACGTGTTATCTAAAGGTTGGGATGAGAGTCACAGTTGGTATATATTTGTATCAAAACTCACAGCATATGTGTTGTTGTATTTTGCACGACAATTGTTGTAATAAAGTTGTAGTCGTTTTATATACCATGTATTTGGCGACTCATAATAGGTTGGATGGAATGGACCTGTTTTGGGGTTGTCAGAACACCCCCAAATCTGGGTACTTTATTCTCACAAGATTTGGTGTTCACTATCTAAACATTCATTTCTAACTACCCAAATATAGAAAAAAAAATTAAACAATAAACCTTCCCATTAAAGGGTTACATCAATTAATACAATAAAATCCCAAGTTTTCTAACCTTAAACATTCATCAAATGCGAAAAAGTAATTAATTACATCGCCATACTTAAAATAAAGTCTAACATCAAGAAAGTCAATAAATTTTACAAGTCTTCAAAACTTGTTCAATTTTCCTTTTCCTTTGCTAGTAGTTGGTTCATCAACCTTCTCAATTTTAGCTGCAATGATTATATATGCATGAGTGACCAAAACAAATGCTCACTTGAAATGATAATGAATAATAACAATATAATAACTGCCAATGAATAGGCTCAAAAGAACTGAATAATATTCTCTATCAATGATAATCAAGAACTGAAAATAGAATATGAAATATATCTGAGGGTCACAAGACCACGAACTCTGTCCAAGGTTATAAGTATTCTTTCAACTTAAACCTAAACAGTCATAAGACTGTAGGGACTTTCCGTACTTAGGGGGATCAACCCTTTGTACCATGTATTGTGTACAAACATCTAAATGCTTTGCGTAATAATCCCCTATAATAGGATTGTTCATCTCAATATTTAGAATACAAGTCCGCACCAAAGTAAGTTTGGTTTGGATAAGTTTCAAGGTAATTTAGAGTTCTACGAACATCAACTAAGGATTAGTTGAATCAAAAGTGTAATAACTATTCAAGAATTAGATAAACAACGAAGTATGAAATAACCATGGGTTATAAGTGATTAAACATCATGCATCAAATTCATGCTTTAGGAATAAACTGGAAAGTGTTAAAAAATAAAGTAAACCTGGCTTAAACAATGGTAATAAGCTAAGGTTACATTCGTTGACAAAAAGGAAACAATTTAGGAACTTTATTCAATGGTTTATATCATATAACATAAATAGGATTCAAGAGCTTAATAAAAGATTAGGTAACTTGTGAAATCTTAAAAGTATAACATGATAACGAAAAGTAAACTTTGGTGAATAATAAAATAACAAAGGTTTAGTAAGTTGCGTGAATGTAATCAAATTAGGATACATAAGAGTAAGATTAAGACTTGCTCAATTGTAAGTAAGAAAGGACAACTCAAATAAAGATTGGGGTTCGAAAACTTGCCTTGCGTGTAAGCTAAACCGTATACTTGATTCTCAATATCATATACACATGTCATCATGACATAATTAGTTACTACATGTACTCAGTACATAATTAAGTATCTATTTCATATACGACTTGTAGTCTTAGGTTCAACTATTTGGTTAAACCATAACTCTTCAATTTATCACATAATTCATTAATTGTTAATAATATTTTTCATACTTGGTACTATGACACCACAATATAACAAAATCACATTTTAATAGTCATAACATTACTCTTTATCAACAATTACAGAATTATTGATAACATTACGCGTACGAGGAAGCTTATCAAGGAGTCGGAATAGCAGAGAGAGAGGCACAAGCAAAGAGGATCAAGATGCAAGAGATGAATAACGTATTCAACATCGTGATTAATCGAGCTCAAGATCTAGTGATGTATTATCCGATTCAGTTCGAGACGCAGCCATCGTACGTATTAGATCGCAGAATAATGTTCCAGATTATGGAGGAAGAGCGTCGTAAGGCTACGCATCATCTTAGTAGGACATCGTACGGAATGTACCTGATATGCGATTATTAATATGATAAATAATATGTAAATCCCTGGTGATATGTAATCAATGGGATATGATGTTCATGTTATCCTGAAACTTTAGTAGTTCAGGAAAGTAATGTAAATAGCAGTGATGCTATTATTTTTTGTGTTTTCAAAAAGATTATGAATGAATAAAAGTTATTATTTTATTTTATTCAAAGTGTTATGTGTGACGCCCCCAAAATAGGTATACATCACCCATTCTAAGTCGCCAAATACATGGTACATAAATCAAATATAACTTCTTTTTATATAATACGACAAAAGCGTAGCTCAGAGTTTTTACACGATATTGTCTTCTAGATAGTATTCAAACTCAAATGGAGTCCTTATTACATTTATTATCACACTATTTTACTGAATAGTGAGGACTACTAATGCAAACATCTGGACCGTCACTCCATTCCCCGACTAGATCCAGCTATATTCTCATTTCTTGAAGAGAACAATGAAAACAAAGGGTGAGCTCAACTAGCCCTGTAAGAAATATTATGACTAAGATAATGCAGAATAAATTCTCGTTAGCCTTCAACAGTGTTAAACTGATAAAATATAATAAACATCAAGTTTAACTACAGCGGAACAAGTAATCCATTAGAAGAGTCAAGTAGAGCAGGATATCTACTATCTTCTATGATTTAAAAAGTTTATCATCAATTTTCATTTGAGACTCGACAATAAATAAACCACATCATCGAATCAACCCTGCACTACGGGATAAGGATATTCATGTAATCATCAATGGTCATGATTATACCAAATAATCCCTGGTCATAATCATACCAACAACTGTCCATCAATGCACTGCAGGACAATGAGGATTTTTACCACATCATTTGTAACATTACGATCATGATTATACCGAATAATCCCTGGTCATAATCATACCAATCAATAGTACATTTATGCACGTAAGCCACAGATGACTTTTATCATAATATAAGCATGAGGATGATGATAATGATATAAAAATTCAATTAAAAGAAAGCAAAGTATAAATTTTTAAAGATTTAGAACTTAATTTATCCAGAATTCAATAATGTCCAAATTATCAACATGATACTGCTTTTTGGAGTAAAATTCAAGAATAATATTGTATCAAAAATAATTTGGACAACAAAGAAATCAATTTTTGTCATGAATAATTCCCCGGGTGAATAGTACCTGAGTGAATAGTACCCCGTAAATAGTACTTCAGGAATAGTATCCTGTGAATAGTACTTTATGAATAGTATTCCTGAATAGTACTTTGTGAATAGTACTTGTGAATAGTACTTTGTGAATAGTACCCCGTGAATAGTACTTTGTGAATAGTACCGTAAAATTGAATACTACTCATGGACAGTACTCCGACATGAAAAGCTTAAAATTTAACAAGAATGTGCGAAAAATATCCTTGTGAAACGATACTAGCTAGATGAAGCACAAATTTCAAGGATATTCTACTAATTTCACGGAGTATGCAATACTTTAACAAAATGAGGGTATAATCAGGAATACGAGATGAAATAATATTACTCACATACTACAGAGTATGGAAGAAAAAATTATTCCCATGAATACTGAACAAAATAATATCACTTACCTCAGTAGAAAACTTGAAACTGGAATAGTGAGGTAGTAGACTTCTCTTCTACTTTCTCTCTAAAGCTTCTCTCTCTATAGCTTCTCTTTCTATAATTTCTCTTGTGAGTCTTAGTGAATTGGTGAGAATGAAAGAAGAATGAGCTTCTATTTATAGGAAAATATAGTTTCGATAATTGCACGTTTTAGGACTCGAAATTTTATAGTATAATACCTTCATCTTTTCCTTCATTTTTAATTTAGTCCTGCAAGTATTATCAAACTTTCACCACCTCCCCTAATAGTACATCTTGTGAATCATTAGTACAATCATGTGAATCAATAGTACAATCATGTGAAAAAAATAATTAAAGTATAGTACCTTCATCTATACCTCCATTTTTAATTTAGTCATGAAAGTTTTATCAATCTTGCACCACCTTCCCTAATAGTACATGCATGTGAATCAATAGTACACACATTTGAACAAATAGTTATAAGCATGTGAATTAATAGCAATTAATTGCTCATTTATCCGATTAATTACCCGATTGGTCAATATAACCTCCAGACATCCATTATTATCGAAATAGATGTCGATTTCAACTAACATTAATAATTCCAACATAATGGAAATATCAATTTCATCTTTAATCAACACGAACTTATTCATCATTAATATTATAACTCATAATATTTAACAACTAGATCATTCCCAGAAAAGAGGGGACTTTCCGATAAGGATTTCTCCCTATTGGCGCACAATTAGGTGACCAAACCTCTCCTTGACAGAACTTTCTAGACATTGTCAATATTGCAAATAATAATACGAATAACTTTGTCATCTCAATTATTGATTTAATAAAAATATTATGCAGATGATACTGTGACAATAATTGAATCAATAATATGAGAGATATTATGCAGCAATTACTGTAGCAATAATTGAGTATAGTTGAGTGACTTCTCACGTAAGCATCAATAATCAATACCGTGTACTACTATGCAACCACACGTATTACTGTACTTTTACCACCGGGTAGTTCAACAGTTTAACGGTAAAACTTTCACCGTTATTTTTATAAAAAAATAATTATATCATTTTCTAACTACAACAATACTTTCGTTGTGGGGTCCACCAATGATTGTGTCGTCGTACGAATATTCCCTGTTAAAATGAATATTCCCCAACCAATCGAATATTATATAACCATTTGCTTACTTTGCAAAATTTGCAAATAATACCCACAACTATAACATTATATCAAATCCATACCATAATATTAAAAAATATATTTCGAGAAAAATTAATCTTTATTCATAAAAGTTGGGGTCTTACATTATGTGTTATGTGATGATTTCTCTTATGGGGTGCAAGTTAATTGAAAATACTTGAAGGAGTTGAGTAATAATCTAATGAGTGTATTTTAACAGAAAATGCCTCCAAGACGTTAACCATGATAGACGACCCCTGAGGATCTACCAACAATAACAACGCTGAAGCTAACCCCGTTCAGCAGCTAGTGACGTTACTGATGGGTGCATTATAGAATCAACCGCTGAATCAAGCTGTGATGTTTAAGGACTTAAAGGCGGTTGGACCACCAGAATTTCGTGGGTCCATGAATCCAGTTGAGGCACAGACCTGGATCATGGAGATAGAGAAAGTATTCGATGTTGTTAGAGTAGGGGAGAATCAGAAGACTGCTTTTGCAACATTTATGTTGAAAGCAGAGGCTAGTTATTGGTGGCAGACCAATAAAACTCGAGGAGGTCAAGGGGTTATGACTTGGGATAGGTTTAAGGAGATATTCTTCGAGACTTATTTCCCAGAGAGTTCAAAGAATTAGATGGAGGTATAATTTCTATAACTGAAGCGGGGAACAATGACGGTATCGGAGTATGCCGCAAAATTTAACGAATTGGCGAGGTTTGCGCCATATCAAGTCAACACAGATAAACTCAAGGCTAAGAGGTTTGAACAGGGACTGAAACCCTGGGTGTACAGTAGGGTCTCCATGTTTCAGCTAAAGACATTTACAGCAGTTACTGGAGAAGGCAATTCTCACTGAAGGTGGAGGCGAGGCGGTAACGAAGTTTAATCAAGAACAAAGAAAGAAGAAGAATGAAGTGGAGGTTAAGAATGGTGGTGGTGGTAGTGGAAATGGTAATAATAACTTGAAGAGAAAATGGAATGGAAATGTGAGTGATGGAAATCAGTACGGTAACCAGCAGAATAAGAAGTTAGAGGCATATGCTAAATGCGGGAAGTTCACAAGGGTATTTGCTTAATGGGGAAACGTGTATGCTTTAACTGTGGCTAAGAAGGTCACATCTCCCCAAATTGCAATCAACCCAAGAAGAACGTTTGTTTCACGTGCAGATCAAAGGATCATTTTGCTCATGAGTGCCCTAAGAAGAAAGTTGGGGAGACAACAAGAAGCAAGAGAGGTAGCAGTGGAGGTAAATGGACCATTGTTGGACCAATGACATCAAACAAACCCATAGCCAAAACCTTCAACATGACTGTGCAAGATGATGTGCAATCAAAGGATGTTGTGTCAGGTATTATCCCAATCAATGATATAGATGCTTATGTATTATTTGCTTCGGGTGCTACTTGCTCGTTTATATCTAATGAATTTCCTAAGAGATTAGGATTGCCTAGTGAAGAATTAAATTTCCCTTTAAACATAGAAATTGCGAATAAGGAAGTAATTCCTGTTAGGTTCGTATACAAGAGTTGTAGGGTGAATATTAAGGGGAATATCATGATTGTAGATTTAATTCTGATAAAACATGGAGAGTTTGATGTAATTTTATGAATGGATTGGATGTTCAATTATAGAGTGATAATTGATTGCCAAAAGAAATGTGTAAACCTTATGACTCCGTCAAAGGTAGTTTTCTATGGTAGCAAATCACCTAGACATGAGAGATGTCTGACGATTATGCAAGCCAAGAAATTATTGAGTCAAGGCTGTGTGGGTTATTTAGCTTACATAGTCGATACTCAGAAGAAGGGTGTGAAACTAGAAGAGATACCAGTGGTTAGGGAATTTGTAGATGTGTTTTCGGAGGATTTGCCAGGACTTCCGCCTGACAGTGAGATTGAGTTCGTGATCGACTTAGCGCCAAGAACACCCCCGATATCGAAGGCCACGTACAGAATGGCTCCGGTAGAGATGAAGGAACTGATGGTACAACTGCAAGAACTGTTGGATAAGAAGTATATTCAACCAAGCGTATCACTGTGGGGAGCGCTGGTATTATTCGTGAAGAAGAATGATGGGTCAATGTGTCTTTGCATTGATTATAGGGAATTAAAAAAAGTCACTATTAAGAATAAATATTTGTTGCCAAGAATAGATGACTTGTTTGATCAATTGAAGGGTGCTAGATACTTCTCAAAAATAGATTTTAGAAGTGGGTATCATCAACTAAAGGTAAGAAAGGAGGATGTACCTATAACGACATTCAGTACTCGGTATGGACATTACGATTTTCTGGTGATGTCTTTTGGTTTGACCAATACCCCTACTGCATTCATGGATTTGATGAACAGTGTGTTTAAACCATTTTTAGACAAGTTTGTGGTGCTGTTTATCGACGACATTCTGGTGTACTCCAAATCTCAAGAAGAACACGTGGAACATTTACGTTTGACATTGGAGACATTAAGAAAGGAAAAATTGTACGCAAAATTCTCTAAGTGTGAATTTTGGCTAGATCGTGTACAATTTCTAGGTCATGTGATTGACAAAGTCGAAATCTCAGTGGATCCATCAAAAGTTAAAGCTGTAATCAATTGGGAACAACCAAGAACACCTTCAGAGGTGAGGAGTTTCTTGGGACTAGTCGGTTATTATAAACGATTTATTCAAGATTTTTCTAAGTTAGCCACTCCGTTAACAAATTTGACAAGGAAAGCTGTAAAATTTGTTTGGACGGAGAAGTGTAAAGAGAGTTTTCAAGACTTCAAAAAGAAGTTAAGTATGGCAACTATGTTGTCATTACCAGATAATACAGGAAAATTTGTGGTGTATAGTGATGCCTCACATAAAGGATTGGGTTGTGTTCTTATGCAGAACGGCAAAGTTATTGCATATGCATCAAGACAACTGAAGGACTATGAGAAAGGGTATCCGACTAATGACTTAGAGTTGGCTGTGGTGGTATTTGCTCTAAAGATATGGAGACACTATCTCTATAGAGAAAAGTGTGAGATATATACAGATCATAAGAGTCTGAAGTATATTTTCACTTAGAAGGACCTGAATATACGTTAAAGGAGATGGATGGAATTAATAAAAGATTATGACTGTGAGATCTTTTATCATCCGAAAAAGGCAAATGTGGTTGCAGATGCTTTGAGCATGAAAGGTAGGGAAAAGTTAATGCTGATAACCACTCAGGAGGAGCTTATTTCAGCAATGACAATGTAAGACCCCGAATTTTATGAAATATAAGTATTCAATTGTTCTTATAATTACTATCCAGTAAATGGTTAAATTGATAAAAGTTTAAAGTTAAGGGTGATATGTGAAAAATTTTCAAAGTAGATAAGTTGTCATAAAATACCCGGTTACTATTCACCCAAATATTATTCACTCGGGTATTTGGGGCACTTTTTGTGTCGGAGTACTATTTACGAGTTACTATTCATGAGTTACTATTTACTAAATTACTATTCACCCAAATATTGTTCACTCGGATATTTGGGGTATTTTTCGTGTCAGAGTACTATTCACGAGTTACTATTCACGGGTTACTATTCACCCGATTACTATTCACTCTAGTATTCTTCACTCGGATATTTGGGACACTTTTTGTGTCGGGGTACTATTCACAGGGTACTATTCCCAAAGTACTATTCACGGGGTACTATTCACCCAAAAAATATATTTCTTTTCGGTCGAAATTATTTTTGGATACAATATTATTCCATGAAGAGATGTACTAATTTTTCAGACCGTTGGTTGAAATTAAAATAGAAAAGCTTTTTATATAAAACATAATACTTTTATAAAGTTATTCTATATATAGAATATATTATATTCTATTATGCATAGTGTTTTGCATAGTAAAATCTTTTTATATAAAACAGAATACTTTTATAAAGTTATTCTATAAATAGAATATATTATATTCTATTGTGCATAGTGTTTTGCATAGTAAAATCTTTTTTATATAAAATAGAATACTTTATTAAAGTTATTCTATAAATAGAATATATTATATTTTATTATGCATAGTGTTTGCATAGTGCTCAAGATATAGTGTTTATATAGTAAAAATCTTTTATATAAAATAGAATATATTATATTTTATTTAAAAGATTTTGCTTTAAATATGGACCGTCCGATTAAAGTAAATCAATCTGGACCGTTCATGGATTAGTTACTATTCATTCCATTCTTCTATAAATGAAGCTCATTCTTTCATTATTTCTTATTTAATTCATTGAAACTCTAGAGAGAGAAACTATAGAGAGAGTTCTTCTTCTATAATCTTGAGCGTATTTCTTTAGAGTTTAAGAAAGCTTTGAGCGTAGTCCATGTTTTCTTCGAGTATATCATCGCTCTACTAGTCGGAATACTCTTCCTTCAAAGGTAGGGAATATTATTTGTTATACTCATAAGGGGTATTCTTTCTTTCTTATTCATGAAGAGAACTTCTGTTATTCCATTCTTTATTATTCTATTGGAATAACCTGTATACGCGGGATACCCTATACTTGGTGAAATTCTTCTGTTATTCCATTCTTTATTATTATGTTGGAATAACCTGTTTATACAAAGTACTGCATACATAGTGAAATTCTTCTATTATTTCGTTCTTTATTATTCTGTTAGAATATCCTGTCGGTTCGTATTACTCCTGACCTGGTTCCATTAATTATTCTATTGGAATAACCTGTCTGTGCGGTCTATCGCATGCATGGTGATTTCTGTTGTTATTCCATTCTTTATAATTCTGTTGGAATATCCTGTCTGTGCGTTTATGCCGAACCTGGTTCCATTATTTATTATTCTGTTGGGAATAACCTGTCTGTGCGGTCTATCGCACGCATGATGAAATTCTTTTGTTATTCCATTCTTTATTATTATGTTGGAATAACCTGTCTATGCGAAGTACTGCATACATGGTGAAATTCTTTTATTATTCCATTCTTTATTATTATGTTGGAATAACCTGTCTATGTGAAGTACTTCATATATGGTGAAATTCTTTTATTATTCTATTCTTTATTATACTATTGGTTATTGGTTTTAAAGTTGTATGTCTTTGGCCTGTAGTGCAAAGATGATATGTTGTTGAATATTTTTGCCCTGTAGTGCAAAGATGATCTGTTGTTTGATAGCTTTGACCAGTAGTGCGAAGATGGACAGGTGTATGACATGATCATGACCACTAGTGATACTAACGAATATCCTTGGCCGTAGTGCATGGATAATTCAATGGTGTGATTGGCAGGATCATGACCATTAGTTAACAGTTGAATGCCTTTGGCCGTAGTGCACTGACAGGCAATTGATTGGTATGATCATGACCATTGGTTTTATAGTTGAATATCTTTGGCCCGTAGTGCAAAGATAGGCAACTGATTGGTATGATCATTGTTATTACATTTGAATATCTTCAGCCTTTGGGGTAAGGATATTGAGTAAACGTTTTATTAACCCTTTGTGGCAAGAAGGAACTGTAAATTCACATTATTATAAATATGAATTGTGAATTTAACTAACATCTTTGGTGGTTCAGGTGAAGACAAGTGATGAAAGTTCTATTTGACTTGAGTATAACAAAGAACTGTTGATGAGTATTACAGGAATAAAATATCAACGATGGACTTTTAATCTAGATGAGATATTAGACATTATGTTCTACTTGACTCTTTTAATGGATTGCTTGTTCCACTGCAGTTAAACTTGATGTTTGTTATATTTTATCAGTTTAACACTGTTGAAGGCTAACGATAAATTATTCTGCATTATCTTAGTCATAATATTTCTTACTGGGCTAGTTGAGCTCACCCTTTCTTTCACTATTCTCTTCAGGAAATGAGAACGTAGCAGGGACTAGTCGGGGAATAGAGTGATGGTCCTAGATGGTGCATTAGTAGTCCTCACTATTCTGTGAAATAGTGTGACAATAAATATAATGAGGACCCCATTGAGTTTGTATATTGTCTAGATGACAATATTTGTATTAAAACTCACAGCATATGTTTAGTCGTATTTTTACACGACGTTTGTATAATTAAGTTTGTATTTGTATTTTGTACCATGTATCTGGCGACCCAAGATGGGTGATGTATACCTATTTTGGGGGTGTCACAGACAAAGCTATAGTTGGAAATAAAATTTCCAAGAGAATCTGATGAACGACTATTCCAAATGGAAGATAGTCCAACTTTGGTGGAAAAAGTTAAGAATGCTCAACTACAAGATGAAGAATGTGGGAAAATTAAAGAGAAAGTGGTTGAGGGTAGTGATGTGAAATACAAGATCGATATCGAAGGACTACTAAGGTTCGAGGAAAGAATCTGGTTTCCAACTGTACTAGATATTAAAGAAGAAATCTTGACCGAAGCTCATAACTCAAGATACTCGATTAATCCAGGAAGTACAAAGATGTATCAAGATTTACGACGTCATTTTTGGTGGCCAAACATGAAAAGAGATGTCGAAGAAAGTGTTGCGAAATGCTTGACATGTCAAAGAGTCAATGTTGAGCATCAAAGACTAAGCGGATTACTTTAACCGTTGGAAATATTGGAATGGAAGTGGGAACACATCACAATGGATTTTGTGGTGGGTCTTCCAACTACTTAGAGAGGATGCGATGCGATTTGGGTGATAGTGGAAAGACTGACAAAATTAGCACACTTTTTGCCAATAAAGATTAGGTTCAATCTTGATCAGTTGGTAAAGTTATACGTTAAAGAGATCGTTTCGAGACATGGAGTGCCAGTATCAATTGTGTCAGATAGAGATCCACGATTCACGTCAAACTTCTGGAAGAGACTACAAAGATGCATGGGAACACAGTTGCGAATGAGTATGGCATATCATCCACAAACAGATGGCCAAAGCGAACGAACAATCCAGACATTGGAAGATATGCTTAGGGCATGCATCATGGATTTGAAAGGGAGCTGGGATGACCATTTACCATTGGTGGAATTTGCCTACAATAACAGTTACCATGCAAGCATCGACATGCCACCTTACGAAGCATTATACGGCAGGAAGTGCAGAACTCCACTATTCTGGGATGAAGTCGGTGAACTCCAACTATTAGGACCAGAACTAGTACAACAAACTGCCGAGGTTGTCAAACTCATCAGGACAAGATTGGTAGATGCTCAAGACAGACAGAAGAAGTATATTGATCAACACAAACAAGATCGTGAGTTCATTCTAGTATTCATACTATACAAGCTTTGATACTCTAAACAATATTAGTTCATATCATGTATCACATACATATTGGGTACCATAACCCAATCAACTTAGTCATATATTGACTTTCATTGCTCATAAAGAATAACACAAACTGTAGCATACTTAAGAACATTTTGTACAACATCAAGATATAAGATCACAGACCATAAAGGAACTGAAAGACTTGCATGTCTCGTAGATTACCAATTACAACTTTTGTCCTTGTAATTTTCCTATACAACATATGATCATGCACATCAACTATTAGCCATAATAACACTTAGTAATCGTTATGTAACTCTACTCTAAATTCCATAATCCTTCCTTTTAATCGACACACAATGTTTAATTTAGTGCTTAAGTCCTGTTAGGGATCCTTATTTTCCATTCAGCCTATTTATGTTAAACTTCATTTTCCTTCTCATTATGTTCCTCTTTAATTATCACTCAACATTTAGTTAAGTGAATAAAGTTTACATTCACAGTGCATTAAATGTATATTAGGTTAATCAACTAATTAAATTAACCTTTATGTCATTCTTTAAATTTCATTTTATACTTTCAAAGGATTTCTTTAAATCGGGACTTAACATGTGGTTAAGTTCTTCATTTATGTCTCTATATCATCTTGGATGTTTATTAGGTTAACTTAGACTAATTAAATTAACCTTTAAATCATGCTCCCAAATTTCTTCTTTAATTGATAGTTAACATCAAGTTAAGTATTTAAAATCTCTCATTATACCTTATTAAGTGTATAGTATTCATTAGAATTATTAATATTAACATCTCTTTTAGCCATGCTGTTAAGCATTCCTCTCTACGCCTGATCAGGGACAGGCGCCAGGTTTGTTCTTGAAACTGGTGCTGAGGCACCGTGACCCATTCTTAGTTGACCCGGTTATAGCACTGCAGCGCCCGAAATAGCCTAATGATCGATGATGTGGCGCCCCTTAACAAAACTCGAATCTGCAGTTTGTGTTCTTCGTAATTTTTGATCCTTTCTCTTTTCGATCTTCATAACTAGAGTTATACCCGACCAAATCGGTCCGTTTTCGACTCTATGGACTCCCGACTCTTAGAACTACAACTACCAGAAAATTAACATCTTCCATAAACACCAAAAACCCTTCTAATGACTTAATTTCAAAGTTCATACTAAATTTTCATGTTTTAACATGTTTAGCTAAATCCTTCACTACAAATTTGTTATTCCACCAAATTTATCCATTTAACTTTCGTTGTTTTCGTATTTCAACATATTAAAAACATCCATTAACAATTTCAAATTCTAACCATGAATTAACCAATAATTTTGACTCCAAAATAATTCATATCATATATATAACAACAAAACTAAATTTCTTCTTTTAAAACATAATTACATGAATTTAATTACTGAAAACTCAACTATATATGACATAGAATGAATTATACATATTTAAGAACGTATATAATACAATTTCTTAACCCATCACTCAACAAAATCATCAACATAGAATTATTTTGAGAAAACACAAACTAAAAACTTTTAAAAGTAGATTGTTTAGCTTTTTGATGAGCTAAATTATATGAATCTTCCTCCTTCTTGTTTCTCAAACCCTTCTCAATTTTACAAAGAATTTATTTTTGTGAAACCTGTAAGACCCCGGATTTTATGAAATAAAAGTATTCAATTTTTCTTATAAGTACAATTCAATAAATGGTTAAATTGATAAAAGTTCAAAGTTAAGGGTGATATATGAATTTTTTTTAAATAAGCAAGTGGTTATAAAATACTCATTGTTGTCGGAGAATATTCGTTTGGTCGTGGAATATTCTTGATGTCGGGGAATATTCGTACGACGGTGCAGCCTTGTGTGGGCCCCATAACGGAAAGCGATTGGATAAAGAAAATGACAAGTATAAGTTGTTTACAAATAACAAAGTAGTAATTCATCAATTATCACTTTGTTGGAATATTGTGGTTAAAATACTGATGTACGGCGTTATCGCACAAAGATAGCACTACCGGTATTGCAAGATTTTTGAATTATTGATTCTTACGTAAGAAGGCACTACTCAATAATTTTTACAATAATTACTGTTCAGTATTTTATTTTATTGAGTCAATAATTGATGCGTTGATATTTTATATTACTGTTGTTTCAATAATTGTCACTACACAATATTTTCTATTATCGGAGCAATAATTCATATTATCTGAATAATTTTATTAGATAACATTATTGGCAATGTCTAGAAAGTTCATCTAAGGAGAGATTTGGTCACCTAATAATACTTGGCCAAGAAGGAGAAATTCTTATTGAAAGCCCCTCTTTCTTGAGAAGCGCACGGTCATTTCGAGATTGTGATTCTCTGTAATATTATTTGTGAATAATTAATTATTGATTTATATGATGAGGAAAATATTCATTTTATGTGAAAATAGATGGAGAAAGGTTTTTTAAAGTGACAATTGTTGAAAATCGATATTTTATCTTTTCTGATAAAATAATATTTTATTATATTATTATAATATAATAATGATGATATTTTTACAATGAATGTGAGATATATGAGTATATGAGAAGGAAGAGTATTTTTGTTGCAAAAGTTGTTTAAAACATGTTAAACATGTTTGTGGGCCCATTTCTTGACTGAAATTTGATTATAGCCTGTAAAATCGTCCGTATGTGGATTTTGGTCAATTTCTGTTTGGAATTTGGAAAAACTTTCTTCTGCAAAGTTGTAGAGAATTGAATTTCCTATAAAAAGTTGTGAGATTCGAATTTTCTGATAAAAGGGCTATTTATTATGAATTATTGAAGTTCTGAAGTTCCGGAATAATTGATTTTTGGAAGTTTTAATTATTTTAATTAAGAAAAACATTTTTTTTATTTTTTTTGAGTTGGTGGCTGATGCTTGGATCTGATTTGGTGTGCGTAAGAATTTAATATATATATATATATATAAGAATATTTTATTAATTTTTTTGCTTTGGTGTTCTAAGCAATTTCCTATAAATTGGGTGCTTAGGTTAGAATTGAAAATCATACCAGAAACTGAAGTTTTCTCTCTATTTCTCTCTCTATATTATCGAGTGTATTCTTGTGAGTATTTTGATATCTTGAGTGTTGCTATACGGTGCAAGTTCATTCAGCGTTATTCCAATCAGAAGTACTACTCTTTTGAGGTAAGGGATTGTAAGGGATATTATTTTTTTAATAATGATATTATTTCTTCAATATCATTATGCCGAAATATTGGTTGAATTTTTTTTTATCAAATTTGGAACTTTTCATGTCGGGGTTACTATTCATGAGTTACTATTCACGAGTTACTATTTATGAGTTACTATTCACGATGGTTACTATTCATGAGTTACTATTCATGAGTTATTATTCACGAGCTACTATTCATGAGTTACTATTCACGGGTACTATTCATTACAAAATTGGTTTTTTTTCTAACCAAATTATAGTTGATTTATGAATATTACTCTGGAGATTAAAACTATATATTGATTATATTGATTTTATTATCATATATAACATTTTTATAACCCTGATGTTGAAATTCTCTTTCACTGGAGTGTAAATATGGGTAGATTATTGGTATGATCATGACTAGGGTTCTCTTTGGCCAGTAGTGAAAAGTTGAATTGTGACTGGTATGATCATGACCATTGAATTTATAATTGAATATCTTTAGCTTAAGTGCAAAGATGAATTGATCAACATGGTTATAATTAATGTTTATATAAATTCTGAAATGATTATATATTTCTTTGAGATATTAATATATTTGGCCTCTAGTGCAAATATGAACTGTTGATGAATATCTTTGGCCCGTAGTGCAAAGATGACATGTTGTTGAATATCTTTGGCCTGTAGTGCAAAGATGACATGTTGTTGAATAACTTTGGCCTGTAGTGCAAAGATTAACTGTGACGGCCCCGAATCCAGGTCCTAAATCACCTCGGATCCAGTTCGATCATTCTATAACTATTCAACTATATTTGCGGAAGATATAAACATAAATTGTTTATACAATAACTTATACATAATCCCCAAGGTCGAGTAACCTTAACTTAATACACATTTCATAACTTTTCTAACACATAACATTACTAACATACAATACTTATACAATTTAGTTGCACACATATCCTAACGCTGGAACTGTCTTTAACCTGTCTTTGTATCCGACGCATTCGTCTTAATCTGCAATGTTTTATCATGATATAGCAAGGGTGAGCATAAGGATTGCCCAGCAAGTTTAAGTTCAATAATATAACGATATATCATGATTGAAATGATTTGAATAATTGGCTGGCTATAATTCAACAATATAATTGTGAACTAGCAGGAACAAAATTTTGACTGAACAAGTATTTTACATGAACAATTATATCTAAACCGAAGGGTAATGAAGGTGATCAGCCTTTCATACCTAACTTATACATGCAATATGTACAGAGTACAATTATACATGGCAATCAGCAATGATTAACCATAAGCATATCCAAATGAAACAACTCTTAGTAGAGTTAAGTAAAAATAAACTTGCCAGAACCGTTGATTACCGCTACGCAATTTATATCGCCTTATCCGAAGACCAAATATTAATAATATAGATCTCCAATATTAGAATAATATCATCACAATATAATACCATAATATATATATATATATATATATATATACATGGAATAACCTAAACACATTAACACATAATCCTATCAGTCTATTCAGCACATAAAACTTAGTATCAAGTCAGACTATTTAAGTCCGAGTTAAAACCGACACAATTCTATCATCCCAACGGTCTAATCGGACAATTCTTCGAGTTTAAGTTCAATTAAACTCTGCCTAACGCTTAACAATCAACTTAAATAATTTTAATATCAGTCGAAATATTTTTCAAAGTCTCATAATAATTTTTAAGTAATTATTACTATTTATCATGAATTTTCAATCATTAAACACGTATTTAAATAAATTAAATACCACATAATTACTTTATCATTAATATTTATTTATTATCAAATATTAATGAAATACATGTCATAATATTATAATATATTTATAATATCATTAAGTATTTTTAATACTTTAAAATCACCTTTAAATGATTTTCAAATAATTAAATTCATTATCCGATAATTGTCATTAATATTAAAATATTAATATTTTCATGACAAAATATCAAAAGTTATATTTTATAACTTAAAATATTTTTATAACACTTAAATCATTTTTTTACATATTTTTTCCTTAAATTATTATTAATATTAATTAATTAATAAAATTCATCCTAAAATATTAAAAGTCACATAAAATAACTTAAAATATTTTCTTATACCATAATATTATTTTTCATGAATTAAAACCATTTTTAAATAATTTATTTAATATTATAATTAAATAAATAAATACCATTTATATTCCAAAAATATTAAATATTTATGAGATATACTCTAAATAATTAAAAACTATTTTTCAGACTTTAAAATAAATTTTTGGAATTTATTATGTATTTTTAATAATTAAAAATCATTTTTTTCTATTTTTAAATAATTTCCAGAAAATCATAAAATAAATTAATTAGAAACTATCGCTAAAGGTATTCTATAATGGCAGTAATCCGTCGCTATAGGTGTTCTTGAGTCATTTCTTTAGCGCCTGAGATCTTCATTCGTTGTTCGAGGGGCTTAGTTTGACTAGTAATTAATCTATAATCTAAGAGTTTTCTGGGTTGGTAGAAGTGTTAACGTTGTAGTATAAGTGAAATACTACAACTACATACCAAGTATATGATCATACAACAACACATCTGAGAGATCTAAGCTCCAGAAAAATCTGACAACGCTGTTTTTCATTTCTGGGTTTTCCAGAAAATGAAGAACAGTCAAGGGTATTAGTTTTCGATCCTTATAACTAGTATTCTGTAATTTGTTTGGGTGAACTATTGGTTCCATAAGGTAGACCACATGTCAGGGTACAACGATATAAAATCAGAACATCATAACAACACCGAATCTAAGAGATTAAGGTCGGTCAACCTCTGACAGACAACTCGGCTGATGAAGATCTGGTGTAAGACCCCAACTTATTATTAATGAAATTTAATTTTCTCTAGTTATTATTTTGAAATAGTTAGGGTTGATTTGATTAATGTGGATAGTTATGGGTAAAATACGCAAATATTTCAAAATAAGCAAGTGGTTATAAAATATTCATTGTTGTCGGGGAATATTCGTTTGGTCGTGGAATATTCTTGCTGTCGGGGAATATTCGTACGACGGCGCAGTCTTTTGTGGGCCCTATAACGGAAAGCGATTGGATGAAGAAAATGACAAATATAAGTTGTTTAAAAATAACGGCGTAGTTGTTACCATTAATACTGTTAAAAATACTAAATTGGTTAAAACACAAGTAGCTGCGGTATTGCACCAATTATTGATTCTTACGTAAGAAGACACTACTCAATAATGGTTACGATGAATTCTTATTCGATATTTTATTGATTTAATAATTGTTGCGTTGATATTTTATTATATTCATTGTTTTTCAATAATTGTCATTTACACGATTTTTCATTATCGAAGCAATAATTCATATTATCTGAATAATATTATTAGATAACATTATTGGCAATGTCTAGAAAGTTCTATCTAAGGAGAGGTTTGGTCACCTAATTTCTTGGCGCCAAGAAGGAGAAATTCTTATTGAAAGCCCCTCTTTCCAGAGGGCGCACTGGTTGTCGATATTGTGATTCTATAATATTATTTGTGAATAATTAATTATTGATTCATATGATGAGGAAAATATTAATTTTATGTGGATATAGATGGAGAAAATTTTAATGTGACAATTGTTGAAAATTGAAATTTTATCTTTTTACGATAAAATAATTCATTTAAATATATTATTATATTTTAATAATATAATAATGATGATATTTTTACGATGAATGTGGGATATATGAGTATATGTGGAGGAGGAGTATTTTTGTTACCAAAAATATTTAAAGCATGTTTTATGTGTCGGTGGACCCCATTTCTTGGTGAAATTTGATTATAGCTTTGTAAAATCGCTTGGTTTGTGGATTTCGGTCAATTTCTATTTGGAATTTGGAAAACCTTTCTTCTGTAAAGTTGTAGAGAATTGAATTTCCTATAAAAAGTCACGAGTTTCAAATTTTCTGACAAAAGGGCTATTTATTGTGAATTATTGAAGTTCCGAAGCTCCGAAATAATTGATTTTTGGAAGTTTAAAATATTTTAAATAACAAAAACATTTTTTTTCATTATGGTGTGTTACACATGTGTGTTGAATGAGCTGAATTCAGTTCTTGGAAGGTTGGCATAGGAAAATTTAATTTATATATTAATATTATATTAAATTTTCTGCTTTGGTGTTCTAAGCATTTTCCTATAAATAGGGTGCTTAGGTTAGAATTGAAAATTACACCAGAAACTGAAGTTTTCTCTCTCTATATTATCGAGCGTATTCTTATGAGTATTTTGAGTATATTTTGAGTATTGCTATACGGTGCAAGTTCAAGTCATAGCCTATATCCGGTGTTTCAGCTAGAAGTACTGATCTTTCGAGGTAAGGGATATTTTTTTTAATGATATTATTTATTCTAATATCATTATGCCAAAGTATTGATCTGAACTTTTTAATCAAATTTGGAACTTTTAGTGTCGGGGTTACTATTCACGATATCTGGCTATTTACATATATCTGATATTATTCACGAATACGGCACTATTCATCGAAAAATGAAAATTTTCCTTTTCGTCCAAAATATCTATTTTGGATACTAGCTTTGATTGTATCCATGTTTGATCATTCTTGAATTTTACACCACTTTGATTATTTTTGAGGTATTGTTGGACATGGATAAAACAAAGTACGAATCCTTAATCCTTAATCCTTAATCCTTGTCATTTTGTTTCACTGGATTCGTTTCTTTAAAAATATTTTTCATCATCCTCAGTCTTAAATGATGATATTATTGAATATCTTTGGCCGGTAGTGCAAAGATGAATGATTTCGATGAATATCTTTGGCCGTAGAGCAAAAGATGAACATGTGTTTAGATGAACACATGATTAATGATGAATATCTTTGCTTGTGTAGTGCAAAGATGAATATTTGATTCGGATATATATTGATTGATGTTACAGGATAAAAGATGAGCGATGAACTTTTAAATTCATAGATAGAAGATAGTAGTTTGCATTCTCTACTTAACTCTTCTAATGAATTATTATTTCATTGCGAATATTGATTTAAAACTTGTTGTCTATTGTATTCTATTAGATTTTTCCTGTTGAAGACTAACGATAATTTGTTGTATATTATCTTAGTCATAATATTCTTTCTTGGGCTAGTTGAGCTCACCCTTTTCCTTTTTGTTCCATTTTTCTTCTCGGGATGCGAGAATATAGCGAGTATGCAGTCCTGGGTATGGAATGAAGGTTCTAGAGAGAGTTGTTTAGTAGTCCTCACCATTTTTGTAAAATAATGTATCAATAAATGTGATGAGGATTTATTTGAGTATAGATATTGTCTAGAAGATAATATTTGTATTCAAACTCACAGCTTTTTCTTGTTGTAATAATAAAGTTGTAGTTTTTTTTGTACCATGTATTGACAACTCGAATGGGTGATGTATACCTATTTTGGGGGCGTCGCGGTTGGTATCGAGCTTAGGGATATGATCTCGGTGGAGATCGGGGAATAGAACTAGGAGGGAGAGGCGAGTAAATCCTTCGCTAGTGTGTCCTACTAAGCTTATTTGTTAGTTGGTGGGTATATAGGGATATTATGTGATATATTGATTTCCTTAATTAACCCTTGTTTTATGACGGTATTTGAGAATGTCGATTGAGAATATTAACATGATGGAAATGAGACCGTGGAGACGCCGCGGTACTCACCAACGAGGAGAACGTGCAACAGGTGGCAATGTTCCTCCTGTGAACAACACCACCGAAAGCGATGATGATGAACGAGGGATGTTTAGAAGCTTTTTGCAGTTCATGCAAAATCGAGACGAGGAGACTCGTGTTCAAAATCTGAGGAGGAAATGATAGCAATTCATGGGTTGTCACACCCATGCAAGATTCAAAGAGTTGGGACCGCGAATTTAAGGGAAAGCGGATCCGATCATGGCGTAAAACATGGGTCAAGCAAATTACCAAGATATTCGATGTCTTGGGATGCGGAGAACAGAAGGTTCCATTCGCCACCTTTATGTTAAAAGTGGCGAAGGCGGACTCTTGGTGGGAGTCTGTGAAACGGACCCAGCCTGCCGCACTTAGCATGTCTTGGGAAACATTTCAGAAACTTTTCAACGAAAAATACTTTCCTGAAAGTGTTCGTCATATGAAGGAAGTGGAGTTTATTAGACTGGAGCAGAATAACATGACGGTGTCCCAGTACGAGGCGAAGTTCGCGGAGTTATCCAGGTTTGCACCTCATTTGGTGGAGAATGAGGAACGTATGACGCGGATGTTTCTTAGAGGTTTGAAACCCGGCATACGTCAGTATCTCATTTCTCATAAATTTTCTCTCTATTCGGATGTTGTGTAAGCAGGCTCAATTATTAGAGCGAGATAACGAGTACGGTCAACCAAGGACCACAACCGAGGATCATCATGGGGATAGCAATCAACAAAACAACGATAACCCGGAGGAGAAAAAAAAGAGCGGACAAAATGGTAACCACTCTGGTGGTAATCATGGCCATGAAAATAGAAGAAGCGAGTCGGGAGAAGATTTTAAAAGAGGAGATTTAACAACAACCATGTGAAGACAGCGGTCTTGCGTGACAAGAATGGTTCCAAGGGAGGAGCGACCACCGGTCGTATGCTATAAATGCGAAAAGAGGACATATCGGTCAAGCGCCCACAACAGTTCAAGGTATGCTATAATTGTGGAAAGGAAGGACATATCGCTTGAGATTATGCAGTAGCGAAACCTAGTTCAAGCGTGGGACGGTGACTCAAAAGATCATCCCGAGAAAAGTCAAAGTCAAGCGGTTCTGGAAGAGGCGTTTGTTGTGGTGGTCAAAATGCGAGGAACCCAAACGAGGTGATCACGGGTAAGCTATTTATAAATTCTTGCGAAGTTTATACCTTACTTGATACCGATGCTACCCATTTATTTATCTCTCCTGCTTGTGCTCAACGTTTAAACTTGACTCCGGAGAAATTAGACTTTAACCTATCTGTGGAAACTCCGTTAGGAAAAACTTTCATCACATCCACTGTTTTTAAATCTTGTTTGATTCAAGTTGGCACCATCACCTTACCTGTTGACCTTATCTCTTTAAAGATACTTGCTTTTGATGTGATTTTAGGGATTGATTGGTTAACTACTCATCATGCCAAAATTGATTATTTTCGTAAGGTTGTTAGTTTTCATATTCCTAACCAACCTATTTATGCAATTCTAGCAACTAAACCATTAAAATCAATCTTTGTCATATCTAATCATAAAGCTATTCGTTTATTGAAAAGCGGATGTCAAGCTTTCATAGCTCATGTTATGGATTTGAATAAAGACACGTCGATTTGAATAATATTCTGTTGTTATTGACTTTTTCCCGACGTATTTCTAAAGAACTTCCGGTCTACCCCTAACGTGTGAAGTTGAATTTTTTATTGATCTTGAACCTGGTACCAAGCCCATTTCTAAAACCCCATATCGAATGGCTCATATTGAACTTCAGGAGTTAAAGGTCCAACTACAAGAGCTGTTGGACATCGGTTTCATTCGTCCTAGTACATCTCCTCGGGGTGCTCCTGTTTTATTCGTAAAGAAGAAAGATGGTAGTATGCGACTTTGTATTGATTATCGGGAATTGAACCATGTCACCAACAAGAATAGGTATCCTCTACCTCGTATTGATGACTTATTTGACCAGTTGCAAGGAGCACAATTCTTTTTAAAAAATCGATCTTCGTTCTAGATATCATCGGTGAAGATTAGGCGAGGATATTCCAAAGGCGCCTTAGAACTCGAGACGGGCATTATGAATTCTTAGTCATGTCTTTCGGATGACTAATGCTCCTATGACTTTCATGGATATGATGAACCCGAGTATTCAAGGAATATTTGGATCGATTCGTTGTTGTCTTTATTGATGACATCCTCATATATTCCAAAAGTCGTGAAGATCATGAGCACCATTTGAATTTGGTACTCCAAAGGCTTCGTGAAAACAAGCTTTATGCCAAGTTGAAGAAATGTGTGTTACGGCTTGAGGAAGTAGCATTCCTTGGGCACGTGGTGTCGAAAAACATAGAGTATCTGTTGATCCGGTGAAGATTGAAGCAATACAAAGTTGGGAGCAACCAAAGTTGATTGATTGAAGTACGTAGCTTTTTGGGCTTATTTGGTTATTATCGGAGATTTGTGGAAGGGTTTTCTCGAATCGCTACTCCATTAACCCAAATTGACTAACTCTCGGAAGGATACAAAATTCGTTTGGAGCGAAGAATGCGAGAAGAGTTTCCAAGAGCTTAAGAGGAGACTCATTTTAAGACTGTTCTAACAATACCATCTGAGTACGGATGGATTTGTTATCTGACGATGCTTGAGCAAAGGGTTAGGATGTGTTCTCATGCAACGTGGGAAAGTCATAGCCTATGCCTCATGACAACTTAAAGAATATGAGAGGAATTATCCTACTCATGATCTAGAGTTAGCGGCAGTCGTTTTCGCGCTAAAGATCTGGAGGCACTATCTATATGGGGACAAAGTGGAGATATATTCAGACCATAAAAGCCTCAAATATTTCTTCACGCAAAAGGAACTCAACATGCGGCAGCGACGTTGGCTCGAGCTATTGAAAGACTACGACCACACTATTCAATACCATCCTGGAAAAGCGAACGTGGTAGCTGACGCATTGAGTAGAAGATCATATGCAGGAATGAGTGCAATGATGTCAAGTATATGCATAGAGCCAACTTTAATAGAAAAAGTTAAGGTTGCTCAAGCCACCGACCCGTAGCTGATGCGTATGAAGAAGAAAGTACAAGAAGGTGTTATTTCGGAAGCGAGAATCGATGAAGAAGGAATACTTCGAGTCTACTCTAGACTCTGTGTTCCTAACGACTTTGATTTGAAGTACAATATTATGATGGAGGCACACAATACACCATTTTCAATCCATCCTGGAAGTACTAAAATGAATCGTGATCTTCGACATACATTTTGGTGGAACAATATGAAGAGAGAGATTACAAAGTTTATCTCGATGTCTTTAACTTGTCAATGTGTAAAGGCGGAGCATCTAGTACCTAAGGGTCCGTTGCAACCACTTGAGATTCCGAAATGGAAGTGGGAACACATTACCATGGATTTCGTTACGGGTCTTCCTATGGTTTCTCAAGGCATCAATGCTATTTGGGTTATTGTTGATAGATTAACTAAGTCTGCTCATTTCTTGCCGATACGGGAGACTTATTCCCTTGAACGTCTTGCTCGTATATACGTAGATGAGATTGTGAGATTGCATGGCATGCCAGTATCCATAGTTTCAGATCATGACCCAAGATTCACTTCAAGATTTTGGGTTAGCTTGCAAAAAGCTATGGGCACGGATTTACGATTCAGTTCGGCATACCATCCTCAAATGGACGGACAATCAGAGAAGAGTATTCAAACTCTTGAAGATCTATTAAGACTCTGTGTCCTAGACTTCAAAGGCAGTTGGGATAAGTATTTACCATTGGTGGAATTCTCCTACAACAACAGTTATCAGGCAAGTATAGGTGTGGCTCCATTTGAAGCATTATATGGACGAAAGTGTCGCTCTCCAATATGTTGGGATGAGGTGGGTGAAGCAACATTGTTGGGACCCGAGTTAGTACGTATGACTACCGAAAAGATCCAAATGATTCGACAACGTATACAAACGGCACAAGATCGACAAAAGAGTTATGCGGATCTTCATCGAAAGGACATGGAATTTAGTATAGGGGATCATGTATTGTTGCGAGTTGCTCCATGGAAGGGAGTTACAAGATTTGGGAAGAGAGGAAAGCTCAATCCACGATTTATTGGTCCATTTCAAAATCTTGACCGAGTAGGAAATGTAGCCTATAAACTCGTGTTACCTCCGAGTATGTCTCGTGCTCATAATGTGTTTCACATATCGGTACTTCGTAAATATGTGAAAGACCCGAACCACGTTATAGAGTTAGAACCGGACGAGATAAAGAAGACTTAACGTATGAGGAGGTACTGTCAAGATCTTGGATAGGAAGGAGCATGTCCTACGCATGAAAGGTCATACCACAAGTTAAAGTTTTGTGGAGGAATCATGCTATAGAGGAAATGACCTAGGAATTGAAAAATGAAATGAAAGCGAGGTATCCTCACCTTTTCAAACACGTGTACGTACGTCAATTTCGAGGACGAAATTTCATTAGGAGGGGAGGTTGTAAGACCCCAACTTATTATTAATGAAATTTAATTTTCTCTATTTATTATTTTGAAATAGTAAGGGTTGATTTGATTAATGTGGATAGTTATGGATAAAATACATAAATATTTCAAAATAAACAAGTGGTTATAAAATATTCATTGTTGTCGGAGAATATTCGTTTGGTCGTGGAATATTCTTCTTTGTCAGGGAATATTAAATACGACGGTAGTATGATTTTTATGGGCCCCATAACTGAAAGCGATTGGATGAAAAAAATGACAAATATAAGTTCTTTAAAAATAGCTGGCGTAGTTATTACCAATTAATCTTTGTTAAAAATACTCGGTGGTTAAAAACACGGTATATGCAGTATTGCACCAATTATTGGTTCTTACGAAGAAGGCACTACTCAATAATGGTTACGATAATTCTTTATTCAAATATTTTATTGATTTAATAATTCTTTGCGTTTATATTTTATATTCTTTGTTGTTTCAATAATTGTCATTACAGTATTTTTCATTATCGAAGCAATAATTCATATTATCTCGAATAATATTATTAGATAACATTATTGGCAATGTCTAGAAAGTTACATCTAAGGAGAGGTTTGGTCACCTAATTGCGGGCCAATGAAGGAGAAATTCTTATTGAAAGCCCCTCTTTCCTGAGGCCGCACTGGTTGTCGATATTGTGATTCTATAATATTATTTGTGAATAATTAATTATTGATTCATATGATGAGGAAAATATTGATTTTATGTGGATATAGATGGAGAAAATTTTTAATGTGACAATTGTTGAAAATTGAAATTTTATCTTTTTTTGATAAAATAATTCATTTAAATATATTATTATATTTTAATAATATAATAATGATGATATTTTTACGATGAATGTGGGATATATAAGTATATGTGGAGGAGGAGTATTTTTGTTACCAAAAATATTTAAAGCATGTTTTATGTGTCGATGGACCCCATTTCTTGACTAAAATTTGATTATAGCCTGTAAAATCGTCCATTTGTGGATTTCGGTCAATTTCTATTTGGAATTTGGAAAACCTTTCTTCTGTAAAATTGTAGAGAATTGAATTTCCTATAAAAAGTCGCGAGTTTCAAATTTTCTGACAAAAGGGCTATTTATTGTGAATTATTGAAGTTAGAAGCTCAAAATAATTGATTTTGGAAGTTTAAAATATTTTAAATAACAAAAAACGTTTTTTCATTATGGTGTGTTACACATGTGTGTTGAATGAGCTGAATTCAGTTCTTGGAAGGTTGGCGTAGGAAAATTTAATTTATATATTAATATTATATTAAATTTTCTGCTTTGGTGTTCTAAGCATTTTCCTATAAATAGGGTGCTTAGGTTAGAATTGAAAATTACACCAGAAACTGAAGTTTTCTCTCTCTATATTATCGAGCGTATTCTTGTGAGTATTTTGAGTATTGCTATACGGTGCAAGTTCAAGTCATAGCCTATATCCGGTGTTTCAGCTAGAAGTACTGATCTTTCGAGGTAAGGGATATTATTATTTTTTTAATGATATTATTTATTCTAATATCATTATGCCGAAGTATTGATCTGAACTTTTTAATCAAATTTGGAACTTTTAGTGTCAGGGTTACTATTCACGTATACGGCACTATTCATGTATACGGTACTATTCACGAATACGGCACTATTCATCGTAAAATGAAAATTTTCCTTTTCGTCCAAAATATCTATTCTGGATACTAGCTTTGATTGTATCCATGTTTTGATCATTCTTGAATTTTACACCACTATGATTATTTTTGAGGTATTGTTGGACATGGATAAAACAAAGTACGAATCCTTAATCCTTAATCCTGGTCATTATTTTTCACTGGATTCGTTTCTTTAAAAATATTTTTCATCATCCTCAGTCTTAAATAATGATATTATTGAATATCTTTGGCCGGTAGTGCAAAGATGAATGATTTCTGATGAATATCTTTGGCCAGTAGTGCAAAGATGAGCAGTGTTTAGATGAACATGACCGGTGATGAATATCTTTGGCCTGTAGTGCAAAGATGAATATTTGATTCGAGATATATATTGATTGATGTTACAGGATAAAAGATGAGCGATGAACTTTTAAATTCATACATAGAAGATAGTAGTTTACATTCTCTACTTAACTCTTCTAATGAATTATTATTTCTACTGTGAATATTGATTTAAAACTTGTTGTCTATTGTATTCTATTAGATTTTTCCCTGTTGAAGACTAACGATAATTTGTTGTATATTATCTTAGTCATAATATTCTTTACTGGGCTAGTTGAGCTCACCCTTTTCCTTTTTGTTCCATTTTTCTTCTCAGGATGCGAGAATATAGCGAGTACGAGTCGGGGTATGGAATGAAGGTTCTAGAGAGAGTTGTTTAGTAGTCCTCACCATTTTTGTAAAATAATGTATCAATAAATGTGATGATGATTTATTTGAGTATAGATATTGTCTAGAAGAAAATATTTGTATTCAAACTCACAATTTTACTGTTATAATAATAAAGTTGTAGTTATTTCTGTACCATGTATTGACAACTCAGAATGGGTGATGTATACCTATTTTGGGGGCGTCACATCTAGGTTTTCCAGAAAACCTTCATGAGGTAGTTTGGTCAACCTACTTTGACCGTGATTATATTTCATTATAGTTGTGATCTAAGTGATCTAGTAACATACATGTGTAGTTAATATACTCTTCTACAACCACAAACTAACAGCACGACCAAAAGATCAAACGACTGCAAGATCAGAGGCTTGCAAAAGCTTGTCTGGAATCCTGGGAAACTTCTGGGTAACCCAGAAACAGATTCCGTGAACGGTTAACGTGGTTTGATCGAGCATAACTGATGATCTAGACTAGATCTAACCCTGCTTCCAGTTTCAGATCAAAGTCCTCATGTCATAGAACAGATTCAAAACATAAAATACACAAAATATCAAACACATAAAGATCTAGAGGTTCTGACATATGACTGTCAGGCCACTTTTTAAACTTTTTTCAAGATTTCTTAAAATGATTATTTCGAGCACTTTGATCGTATGGATTCACTATACAGCAACCCAGATCATTAAGTGACACCTTCTAACACAACTTAAAACAACAAATCATAACAAATAACATGGATCACAAGATTTCAAAATTTTGAAGGTTTATACTTTTCTAGTGCTTGATCTTGACTTCTGACCTTTGATTTTGTTATTGAAAGGTTATGAACTGATCTTAGCTTGGATTCTCTCTCTCACTCACTCTAGATTTCGAAATTGAAGAGAGAGAATGGTCTTGGCAAAAATGAAAAGTAAAGTAAGTATTTTCTTACTTTTAAATCTCTTATGTTTTGATTCATTGAATCTAGTTGCTAGGTGGCATTGTATTGGCTGAGATTGCAAAGATTTTAGACATATGGGCTAATCCTTAGGCTTGATGACTCACAAGATTTGCCATATCTTTTGCTTAAGTTTTAAGAAAAGGGTATTTTAGTCATTTTGCATAATATTTTAATGGCATTCTTGTAAATGGGCAAACCCTTAGGGTTTAGGGTTTGGGTTAGGGTTTAGGGTTTAACCCTTAACTTTGAAATTTAATTTCTAACATTTCCAAATTTTCAGTTTTAAAAATAGAAAATTAATATTTCTAAATTATAATTAGGATTGTCTAATTATATTAAAATTTCTTAATCATAATTTTAATCTTGCTAATTAGGATAACATTTCCTAATTAAAATGATAATTTAGCAATTAGGATCAAAATTGCTCATTAGGGTTTACAAACCAAAAATTAGGGTTTCTAATAAAAAAATAATTTCCTAATTTAGAAATTAGATTTCGTAATTAGATTAGGGTTTGCTAATTACTTAAGCTTTACCCTAATTAATCTTATAATTATTTACATTTACGCCATTAAGTTCCCAATTTAGGATTTTATACACCGAATTAGGGTTTCGGATCTCTGGAACTGAAATTAAGGTTTCCAGAACCGGTTTCTAGGGTTTCTTAGAATTCATAACGGTTTTCTACCCGAACGTTGTCGTTCTTAATATATAATTAGGGTTTGTTACAGATATCGTTTATCTGGTCAACCCTTGACCCTTAACCACATACTGTACAAATATCATACCATATCCACAGAACATAATCACGTATTCACTTAATCCTGAATAATTCACCTAAATCCTTCACAGAATTTTGAAATCCTCAAAATTCCATCTTAAAAATATCAAACGCATACACTAATTTTATGTCTATGTTCTAATTTCGAACCTTAAATTAATTAATAAAAATTTTAAAAATATTCAAAATTCTCGGGTTGTCACATTCACCCCTTCTTCGAAAAATTTTGTCCCCGAAATTTACCTTACACCTTACACCATACACCATACACCATACACCATACATACACAGCATCACATGCTACCCAATACATTCCTCACAAGAATAAAAAATTCAAATTGTGCTGAGGGGTTTTACAAACTATTGTCTGTCATTTTCGCAAAGGTTATATGGAAATTCATCCGCAAACCGTCTTAACCTGAAGACACAAGGGTGATTAGCCCAAGATGCCAGGGATCGCCCGAAGAATACTAGTTTTATCATTTTCATATCCGCTTTTGGGCGATAATTTACCTCAGTCTTATTAGCCCAGAACTCTTAGAGTTTTATAAATGTTTGTCTAGCTGAATTAAATAGTATAGACTCATATCAATAATTCAATTCAATCGAATTATTTAAGTGTAGCCAAACCCCGTTGGCAAATTAAAATTTTTGAAAATATTTTCGAGAATGACGTCATGATGTCGTACTGTATTAACAGTCCGTTTGAGGATGTCATCATTGTACACTACTAGAAAATCAATCTATAGCGACGGGATTTAGCGAAGGTCAGGATAGAACCGTCGCTATAGACATATATAGCGACGGTCTAAGTCTAACCACCGGTATAGGCCTCTGATGGTAGTCTATTACGAGGGTCACAGTTTGGCTGTTGGTATAGGAATTTTTTTTTTGGGATTTTAACGAGGGTCATAACTCATAAGAGAGGTGTAGATAATAACGAGGGTTAAAGGGGTTCATCTCAGTCAGTCGATCTCTTCGTCCAGATTCATCTCAGTTAGTCGATCTCTCCGTCCGGCTTCATCTCAGTCACTCGATCTCATAAGGGGAGGCGTAGGTAATAACTTGAGGTTCATCTCGATCCACTCGATCAACATCTTGAGATTCGGACTATCCATCTCGGTCCACTCAAGATCTCGTGTTCGTGGACTTCATTTCACTCCATCTCTCCGTCCCGCTTGAAGCATCATTTTTCTTGGGTTGTTTGAAAGCGGTATAATTTCATTATTTAGGTTTTCAATTTTATTTTCCCCTTAGTTTTTATGATTTCCTCTATTTTTCTCCTCCGTCTAACAAGCCCTAAATTTGCTAATTTTGGGACACCCTTCTGTGGGGTGTTTTGTGAGCCACTGTGGTTCAGGTTCAATGTCATATTCATATGACATTGGTAGCAGCTACCAATTAAATTTGATGGGAAGCAACTGATGCTGTAAATGTTCGCATAAGCAACTATTGTATAAAATTTAAATGACACAAGTCTTCAAGTGTAACAACATTTTGATAAACATGAAAGGAAATTTAACTTCAAACTTTGTAATTTTACAAACGGATCTTCTCTTTTCTTTTTTGGAACAGTAGAAGTAGCCAACAGACCCAAATTTCTAGTTTAGATAAATTGGAATCATAGTACAGAGTTTCTGCATATAGTCTATGTTACAGAAGTATAACCAGAGCTAACTTAACTATAAAAATTGTAGTTCTACCAAACCGTTTTTACTATTTCTATTTTGAAAAGTGACCCTTCTACTATTCTATTGTGTAAACAAATGCATATTACTTATCTGACTTTTCACTACTAGCAAAGAGATGAAATATTCTGTGATCACAACGAAGAAAGCGACAAATTAAAATTAACAGACATAGTTTTGCCTTCTATTAAATTGAGCCTCAAATCATTCTCACATCTTATGCACTAAAAAATCAAATGAGTAAAAACATATTTAGTGTCACGTAACTTTATTGATTGTGCATGGAAGCCAAATATATCAATTTATTATTTGGGTTAATTGCTATGTTCAATGCTATTTGTATATCATCTGTTCCCCAATCCCTAGTTTGATTAGTTTGATTTTATTGTTGTTTGGAAAAGAAAAAAAAAATCAGTTTTTCATATGGATTTGTTTTAGAAAATACTTCAAAGCAACAATTGGTTTCTAATATTCTTTATTGGGGATTGTTCAAAGCAAGAATTATATAAGAAGCTATGGTCGAAGCAGCAGGCCCAGATTGTATTATACCAGGACAGATTGTGCCCATTAAATTACTTGGTTTGAAGGTGTTTTTCTTGTTCCTCTTGATTACAAAATATCTTTTATTAGTGCCTTTTCCATTTTCAGTCTTAAATTATGCATACAAGAGAAGGGAAAACATAATATATAAGCAGAAGGGTCCTACCCTTTCTTGGGATACTTTACCATTCCTCATATTGATTTCTTTTAAAGGAATAAACTTTTTATTTTCCTCATGTTGATCTGTTATTGGTAGAAGCATAGTAATTTAGAAGCTATAGAAGCCATTTCCTCATGTTTATCATGATGTAAGTGTTAGATGTAATGGAAGTGTTTCATGTTTTTTTGTTGACCTTTTCTTGTTGTGCACACAGGTATGGCCTATAAACATCGACTTGAAATTTATAGAACCAGTTGGAAGAGAACTTGAGCAAATTGGGAAGGTAAACTTGCACCTTTTTCTCATCGTCTATCTTATTCCATATACAAATGCGTAATGTTTCATGGCGGAACAGAAGCTATTTGATAGGTGTGTTTGTGTCTGTTATACAATATCATGATTAAGTTGCCTTACTGCTTCATAGATAATGTCCAAAGTCTTATTTAGGGTCTATAGTTCTGAGATGAAATGGATAATTTACATATGTTTACATAATCTAGAATACCGCATGAGACTATGTAGGTCTGCCTTGTGTGAAAATGCTATAAAGGTAAACACTCTGAACGTCCATAGTCATATGGTCATATATAGACCTAACAAAAAATAGATTTGGTTATAACCACATACACATTTTTATTTATATGTCTATGATTAAAGCTAGTATGTTTGAAACAAAAAGCATAATTATATATTATTTATATACATGTGTCATATATACATGTGTCATATTCTTCTTATGTAATTTAATGGGGACCATCCTCTTGTTTCAAAACTTGACTGCCTTTTCTTATATAATTCTTTATTAATGCAGTGGTCGTTCTAATATAAAGGTGAAGTGCAGTGCACCAATGTAAAGGTGAAGTGTAGTGGTCGTTCTAATTGTCTTAAACCTGAAGTGCATGTTCTAATTGTTTTGTTATTTCCTGAAGGTAAAGTGCAGTGGTCATTTCTAATGTCTTGGATTTATTTCTTTTTCTCGAATTTTTTTTTTGTTATTTCCTTTAACTGGGTTCATTTGTCTGTTCAGTAGGCAAATTGAAAACCAAATTCCATGTTTGTTGAATTTGTTTGATGTTGCTGCTGCTAGTTGGTTAGCTAGATGATGTTGATGTTATTTTGGCGGTAGACCAATCAGACATCGCCATTGTTGGGTTTGTCTTGTCTCATTGTTTCCTTACGCTGCTTTTTCATGTATGTCAAAGAAAACCACCCACAAGAGAAGAAAACCATATTTTTGGATGTTATTTTGTCTGCTTTTTCATGCTTTCTCTCCTAATTATATATTATTGGTCATTCTTCATTTTTTAGTTGGCATTGGTCTGGGAGGTGGGCCTGTGTATACATCTTGGTTTCTGGAGTTTGTTCCTGCCCCAGATAGAGGCACATGGATGGTTATCTTTTCGACTATGGACAATTGGAACAATAATTGAGGCTGCATTTGGATGGGTATGTTCATGATTCCCTCAATACATCTAATTGTCTTCCAAGTAACCTTTGTTGTTGCAATTTTGCTTTAAATCATTTTTGGAAATTAATGAGTTGATATGCAATCGGAATCTGGAATGATATTTCTTATTCAAGAGGACCATAATAGAGAATGAGGTGTGGCCTAGTTGGCAGGAAAACATCCTGACCATGCTGTGACGCGTGGTTATGAATTTCACTAGCTGCATAATGCAATTTGGGCCTTATTAGTGTTGCAAAGGCAGTGACCTTTCCTCTCCTAAAATAATGTTCTAAGTTATTGCCAAAATCACTGTGAAGAAAAAAAATTAGGGAATTAACTCATTATTTTTTTTCAATGTAACCAAAATTGAAACATCCAATAATTTTTTTTGGATATAGAAGTATCCATTATTTTTTGTTTAAAGAAATTTCTAGTACTTATATCTCTCCCTTTTCCTCTGTTAGTGGTTAACTATTTTATTATTTGATGATAAAGGAAAAGAGTGGACTTTAGATTGTTTTGTTGTTCTACAGATCATCATGCCAAGATTTGGTTGGAGGTGGTTGCTTGCACTATCCTCTGTACCAGCTTTTGCCACACTTCTCTTTTATGGACTTACACTAGAGTCTCCAAGGTATTTATGTATGAATGGTCAAACATCTAATGTGCCCTACATTCTAGAAAAGGTAGCAGTAGTAAAACAGGCTTCTCAAACCTACTGATGCTATTCTCATCAAAATTACGACGAGCCTCTCTTCTCTTGTGGGTGGTTTTCTTTGGCATTGCATTTTTAGGTTATGGATTAATATTGCTGACCTCAGTGAATTGAATTGAATTTTTCGTGTTTGTGGATGTTATTTTGTCTTTTTATTTTTGGTTTAAAGCTATACAGAAATGATTTTATTTTAACCACTTGATGTATAGGAATTTTGCTTGGTGATGTTCATGGTATTGTAGAGACGTCCTTGTTTAAAAGGTATACTGAGAATGGAATTAATGAAGATTCGGCTTATAAGAATACTATGGATAAATTTTGTTGGATAAATTTTGTTGTCAATCAGGAGTGTTTGTTTCAGTGTAACTCTTTCATATAGCTTTGAGACTCGGTTCTTTTTTTAACTATTCTGATAGGAAATTGCGTTAATGATTGTATTGTGAAAGATTGTAATGTTGTAAATTATATCTTCTTATATTGTAATGTGAATGATTTTAAATGATGTATATAATATTTTTTATATTTTAGTTTATATTGTATTTGTGTTTGTTGAATAAATGTGCATTATTAATTAATTTTTTTTAAAATATAAAAAGGCTATAGCGACGGTCATCGACCGTAGCTATAGTATTCAATAAAACACAGGCCTATAGCGACGGTCGCCGAGCGTCGCTATAAACATCTATAGCTACGGTCATGACCGTAGCAATAACTTTCAGCGACCGTTGGTAAAGAGAAAATACACGATTTTGACATGACCTATAGCTAGGGTCGCCGACCTTCGCTATAGGCCAAAAGACCGTCGCTAAAAGCTTTACCGACGGCTTCTATAGCGACGGTCGACGACCGTCGCTAAAACCTTTAATGATGGTCTTTTGGCCTATAGCGACGGTCGCCGACCGTCGCTATAGGCTGATTTTCTAGTAGTGGTATGACTTTGTCATAACACATCATAAAATAGTGGAATAACGATTTTAGATCAAATTCACACTAAGTATTCCTGTATTTACAACTCCATCAACTTTTTATCATCTCTGCACCAGATTACATGGTACATGAGTGATAAATAAAATATATTTTGATATTTCAAATCATTTGCGTCTAGCTGAAATAAGTTGCATAGACTATTCTTTAAACCATTTCAAAAATGATTACGAGTCTACATATTTTTTTTTTCAAAAGCACTTAGTGCGTATTTAGCTTGATGTCAAAATTTTGAAGTCTAACATAGCTAGGAGTTTTGGAAAACTTAATTCTTCACTAATAATCATTGCTTAAACAATCTACCTGTTCCTATTATCCTCGATACTCCATTTACACACAACTATACCCAGTTCATCAAACCACACTTACGAGTTCATTTATTTGCCACAATCATATGAGTTTAAGAACTTGTCCTAGTCAGACCTTTGGCGTCCATTCGCTGAGGGGTTCATAAATATTTCATATAACTATGAATCAAGAATGTCACTTAAGTATGAGTTTTAAGAACTCGTACTTAACCTTATATCCTCTACCTATGACCTATCTATCTGTTATACACATGAGAAAGGAATCACCCTCTTAACATACATATAGCAAATAGCGCGACACAACATTTCAATGATTATCATTGTTAGAACAAAGTAGTTATTACACCAAGTACAGTTCCCTGCCCATACAAGGAATCATACAACTCAGCCGCTGACATGAATCCTCAATTGAATCCCCACCTAACACTAACCCCCTTTTCAATACGAATTTTATTTAACTCGTATTCATAATCCTTTCCTGAATTTGTGTCAATTCTTAGTACAAATGACACACAGTAATCTTGCTGTAAACTTTCCAATCATTTGATTGATTCATATTCCATACTATAACCTTATCCGATCACGGGGTGATCTCATCGTATATATTACGATTCATTTCTATATCTTGATCGTTTTGTTTTACGATCTCCTATCACTATTCTTTTAGTCCTTTAGACTCGATCTATTCATCACTACTATTTAACTTTATTATCAGAGTTAGGGAACTCTGTATCTTATAACTCGCCGAGATTCGTCTTTGAATCTTACCGACCGACTAACTCTATTTGAGTTAGTACTTATCTTAATCACTGCGGTTATTAGTCTCAGGTATTCCTACCTAAGGTTCATAACCTACAACTTTGATACCAACTGTGACGGCCCCGAATCCAGGTCCTAAATCACCTCGGATCTGGTTTGATCATTCTATAACTATTCAACTATATTTGCGGAAGATATAAACATAAATTGTTTATACAATAACTTATACATAATCCCCAAGGTCGAGTAACCTTAACTTAATACACATTTCATAACTTTTCTAACACATAACATTATTAACATACAATACTTATACAATTTAGCTGCCAACATATCCTACTTAACTGAACTGTCTTTTTAACTTTGTCCTTGTATCCGACGCATTCATCTTAATCTGCAATGTTTTATCATGATATAGCAAGGGTGAGCATAAGGATTGCCCAGCAAGTTTAAGTTCAATAATATAACGATATATCATGATTGAAATGATTTGAATAATTGGCTGGCTATAATTCAACAATATAATTGTGAACTAGCAGGAACAAAATTTTGACTGAACAAGTATTTTACATGAATAATTATATCTGAATCGAAGGGTAATGAAGGTGATCAGCCTTTCATACCTGACTTATACATGCAATATGTATAGAGTACAATTATACATGGCAATCAGCAATGATTAACCATAAGCATATCCAAATGAAACAACTCTTAGTAGAGTTAAGTAAAAATAAACTTGCCGTAGCAGATTTGATTTCGCTACGTTAATTTATATCGCCTTATCCAAGACCTAATATTAATAATATAGATCTCAATATTAGAATAATATCATCACAATATAATACCATAATATATATATATATATATATATATATATATATATATATATATATATACATATACATGGAATAACCTAAACACATTAACACATAATCCTATCAGTCTATTCAGCACATAAAACTTAGCATCAAGTTAGACTATTTAAGTCCGAGTTGAAACCGACACAATTCTATCATCCCGACGGTCTAGTCGGACAATTCTTCGAGTTTAAGTTCAATTAAACTCTGCCTAACGCTTAACAATCAACTTAAATAATTTTAATATCAGTCGAAATATTTTTCAAAGTCTCATAATAATTTTTAAGTGATTATTACTATTTATCATGAATTTTCAATCATTAAACACGTATTTAAATAAATTAAATACCACATAATTACTTTATCATTAATATTTATTTATTATCAAATATTAATGAAATATATGTCATAATATTATAATATATTTATAATATCATTAAGTATTTTTAATACTTTAAAATCACCTTTAAATGATTTTCAAACAATTAAATTCATTATCCGATAATTGTTATTAATATTAAAATATTAATATTTTCATAACAAAATATCAAAATTTATATTTTATAAATTAAAATATTTTTATAATGATTAAATCATTTTTACATAATTTATAAAGCATTAATTCCATTTTTCCTCAAATTATCATTAATATTAATTAATTAATGAAATTCATCCTAAAATATTAAAAGTCACTTAAAATAACTTAAAATATTTTCTTATACCATAATATTATTTTTCATGATTTTTCATGAATTAAAACCATTTTAAATAATTTATTTAATATTATAATTAAATAAATAAATACCATTTATATTCCAAAAATATTAAATATTTATGAAATATACTCTAAATAATTAAAAACTATTTTTCAGATTTTAAAATAAATTTTTGGAATTTATTATGTATTTTTAATAATTAAAATTCATTTTTTTCTATTTTTAAATAATTTTTGGAAAATCAAAAAATAAATTAATTAAAAACTGTCGCTAAAGGGCCCTATAGCGACAAACCCGTCGCTATAGGTGTTCTTGAGGTCATTTTTCGAAGTGAGCCTGAGATCTTCATGTCAGTGTTCGAGGGGCTTAGTTTGACTAGTAATTAATCTATGATCTAAGAGTTTTCTGGGTTGGTAGAAGTGTTAACGTTGTAGTATAAGTGAAATACTACAACTACATACCAAATTTATGATCATACAACAACACATCTGAGAGATCTAAGCTCCAGAAAAATCTGACAACGTTGTTCTTCATTTCTGGGTTTTCCAGAAAATGAAGAACAGTCAAGGGTATTAGTTTTCGATCCTTATAACTGGTATTCTGTAATTTGTTTGGGTGAACTATTGGCTCCATAAGGTAGACCACATGTCAGGGTACAACGACATAAAATCAGAACATCATAACAACACCGAATCTAAGAGATTAAGGTCGGTCAACCTCTGACAGACAACTCGGCTGATGAAGATCTGGGTTTTCTAGAAAACCTTCATGAGGCAGTTTGGTCAACCTACTTTGACCGTGATTATATTTCATTATAGTTGTGATCTAAGTGATCTAGTAACATACATGTGTAGTTAATATACTCTTCTACAAGCACAAACTAACAACACGACCAAAAGATCAAACGACTGCAAGATCAGAGGCTTGCAAAAGCTTGTCAGGAATTCTGGGAAACTTCTGGGTAACCTAGAAACAGATTCCGTGAACGGTTAACGTTGTTTGACCGAGCATAACTGATGATCTAGACTAGATCTAACCCTGTTTCTAGTTTAAGATCAAAGTCCTCATGTCATAGAACAGATTAAAAACATAAAATACAGAAAACATCAAACACATAAAGATCTAGAGGTTCTGATATATGACTGTCAGGCCACTTTTTAAACTTTTTTCGATTTCTTAAAATGATTATTTCGAGCACTTTGATGTTATGGATTCACTATACAGCAACCCAGATTATTAAGTGACACCTTCTAACACAACTTAAAACAACAAATCATAACAAATAACATGGATCACAAGATTTCGAAATTTTGAAAGTTTATACTTTTCTAGTGCTTGACCTTGACTTCTGACCTTTGATCTTGTTATTGAAAGGTTATGAACTGATCTTAGCTTAGATTCTCTCTCTCTCTCTTACTCTAGATTTCGAAATTGAAGAGAGAGAATGGTCTTGGCAAAAATGAAAAGTAAAGTAAGTATTTTCTTACTTTTAAATCTCTTATGTTTTGATTCATTGAATCTAGTTGCTAGGTGGCATTGTATTGGCTGAGATTGCTAAGATTTTAGACATATGGGCTAATCCTTAGGCTTGATGACTCACAAGATTTGTCATATCTTTTGCTTAAGTTTTAAGAAAAGGGTATTTTAGTCATTTTGCATAACATTTTAATGGCATTCTAGTAAATGGGCAAACCCTTAGGGTTTAGGGTTTGGGTTTGGGTTTAGGGTTTAACCCTTAACTTTGAAATTTAATTTCTAACATTTCCAAATTTTCAGTTTTAAAAATAGAAAATTAATATTTCTAAATTATAATTAGGATTGTCTAATTATATTAAAATTTCTTAATTATAATTTTAATCTTGCTAATTAGGATACCATTTCCTAATTAAAATGATAATTTAGCAATTAGGATCAAAATTGCTCATTAGGGTTTATAAACCAAAAATTAGGGTTTCTAATAAAAAAATAATTTCCTAATTTAGAAATTAGATTTCGTAATTAGATAAGGGTTTGCTAATTACTTAAGTTTTACCCAAATTAATCTTATAATTATTTACACTTACGCCATTAAGTTCCCAATTTAGGATTTTATACACCGAATTAGGGTTTGGATTCTCCGGAACTGAAATTAGGGTTTCCAGAACCGGTTTCTAGGGTTCCTTAGAATTCATAACGGTTTTCTACACGAACGTTGTCGTTCTTATATATAATTAGGGTTTGTTACAGATATCGTTTATCTGGTCAACCCTTGACCCTTAACCACATACTGTACAAATATCATACCATATCCACAGAACATAATCACGTATTCACTTAATCCTGAATAATTCACCTAAATCCTTCACAGAATTTTGAAATCCTCAAAATTCCATCTTAAAAATATCAAACGCATACACTAATTTTCTGTCTAGGTTCTAATTTCGAACCTTAAATTAATTAATAAAAATTTTAAAAATATTCAAAATTCTCGGGTTGTCACATGAACTGTTAATGAATATCTTTGGCCCGTAGTGAAAAGATGGATTTATTAGTATGATTATGAACATGAACTGTGATTTGGTATAACCACGATCTTTGATGTTTCAGGTAAAGACAGGTGATGAAAATTATCTTCGTTCTGGATGAGAAAAGGAATTTGGAACCACAAATATGATTATGAGTTATTCATATGATTGTGGACAGGAACTGTTGATTGATGTTACAACGATAAAACATTGTTGGTGGACTTTTAACATAGAGAAGATAATAGACATTATGGTCTATTTGACTCTTCTAATGGATTGCTCATTCCGCTGCAACTATGGTTGAAAAGTTTTATCATCTACCATATATTCTAAATCTCTGATTTATTACTGATGAAGACTATTGATAATTTATTTATCTTTAGTCATGATATTCTTTACTGGGTTAGTTGAGCTCACCCTTTTGCTTCACAATTCCTTTCGTGTAATAAAGTGTGTATTTGGGTCGAGCGGGGATAACAGGGGAATAGAACGGTGGACATCATTTAGTAGTTATATTTGGTGAATCAACTAGGGTGAGGCGAACCCAACGTTGGAAGGGTGTTTTGCCACTATCATACAAGATGTCTAATGAAATACCACCTCGTGTCATCATAAAACAGGGTTGTGCTCATCCACTTGCTGAGTATATTTAGGAGCACTACCTATATAATCTTGGTGTTTGTTTGGAGTTTAATTCCCAATTAGAGACAGTGGAGATAATGATATGTCAAGAGAAGACTCACTATTGGGAAGAATATGATAGTAATCTTATCATTTTTCTTTGGGGTCTATTGAAAGTAATAAGCACACAAGCCAATCATGTTTGATGATAAAGCATATACTTTGTAACAATCTTATTCATTTATTAATAAAAAGTATTAATTTATTAAAGGCTTTTAATTATCTACATGATGCTGTTTTATAATAAATGATAAACCCATAGTTTTAAGCAATGCTTTTAGAATAATGATGATGATCATTCTAATGAGATCTAAATTCTTAGAAAGCTTAAAACTAAAATAGTTCCCAATAATTGGATTACTAAATTGGGGATTAGTGAATCCGGATAGATTGGTACATACGTTGCTTGCTCATTGGATGAGGATGATTGATCTCATGATCATTTGTGTGGAGACACTAAAGCAAGTATGTAGGTGCTTATTAGAGAATAAGTTCACTGAACGTGGCTCGCTAAGGAATACCTAATGGAGTTTTATTTTGCTGTCAATAGGAATTCTGTGAGTGATAGTAGTACAAGTAATCCTTGGACTTGAGATCATCATAGTATCTTGTGTATGATGAGTTATACTTTGACTTATTCCTTAAGACCCTTAGGGTATATCAAAGGGTATGCTTGGGTATAATAAGTTGTACATGGAGATAATGTATGATCAATAAAGAATCTACCACTTCTAATAAAAGAAGAGAAATGTCCTATGTGATTCGATAAATGACAACCCAAAGAGTCCTTGGTTAAGGCGAGAATGAAATTAGAAAGGAGTTTCTAATTTGCATTATTTGGTGTTGTGCATTTAAGAGTCGAAAATACATATAATTAAATAAAATAAGACTTGACAAAAATTCCATGTCTTATATTTAATTGGGACATTGTATGGTGGAAGTATTGAATTGTCACGGTAACTATTTACTCAAAGGTTCTTTTATGATTAATGTTGAAATCTATATTATCCGGAAAGTCGTTGATCGCTAGGGGAGGCTTATCCCTATTGTAGAATAAATATTATTTATTTAAATAAATTAATTGTTTAATTTATTTATTTAAATAAGATTAAAATTGTTCTAATTGATTTATTCACAACCTAGGTTTAATATGGAGAACCTAAAGGGTCACACCATAAAAAGAAGAATAATTATTTAAGAAGTTAATGGCATAATCGTAATAATATATGTTATGTATATTTAATTTAATCTATGGTGATAGAATAAATTAAATAGCTTAATATTTATTATTTAATATTTTAGAAATATTAAATATAAATTAATAAGAGGGTCTTATTAATATTATTACAATTATTATTATTTTAATTTCTAAAAGAATTTGGGAATTAATTTAATATAAGTACTCTCATTTATTCCTAATTGGATTAGGAAGGAAAATTAGTTAAAGGAGTTTAATTAATTATCCCTAATAAGATTAGGGAGTTTAATTAATTAAAAGAATTTAATTAATTAAATAAAACCCAATTCCTTAATTATTAAGATGGGTTGCCCACATCTATAAATAAGAGGAGTCTTATTATGGGTGGTAAGAGTTGTTGACTTTTACAACGACATAATTCCAATTTGTTGGAGAGTACGCCCTTTTTCTATAGAGATAGGAAAAACTAGGGTTTGAGCCAATACTGTAAGACCCCGAAATTTTTAAATAAAAAGGAATTTCCTTTATTTATTATTTTGAAATAGTAAGGGTTGATTTGATTAATGTGGATAGTTAAGGGTTAAATATGCAAATATTTCAAAATAAGCAAGTGGTTATAAAATATTCATTGTTGTCGGGGAATATTCGTTTGGTCGTGGAATATTAAATGCATTTCGGGAATATTAAATGCTCGATGAAGTGACCATGTGTGGGCCCCATAACTGAAAGCGATTGGATGAAGAAAACGACAAATATAAGTTGTTTTTAAATAACTGGCGTAGTTATTTACAATTAATATTGTTGGAATACCCGGTGGTTAAAACACACTAATATGGCGTTGTTGAACAAGTAGCACTGCGGTATTGCACCAATTATTGATTCTTACGTAAGAAGGCACTACTCAATAATGGTTACGATAATTACGATTCAAAGATTATTTTATTGAGTTAATAATTGCTGCGTTGATATTTTATATTCTTTGTTGTTTCAATAATTGTCATTACACGGTATCTTTCATTATCGAAGCAATAATTCATATTATCTGAATAATATTATTAGATAACATTATTGGCAATGTCTAGAAAGTTACATCTAAGGAGAGGTTTGGTCACCTAATTGCTACCAAGAAGAAGAAATTCTTATTGGAAAGCCCCTCTTTCCTGAAGCGCTGGTTGTCAATATTGTGATTACGTAATATTATTTGTGAATAATTAATTATTGATTTATATGATGAGGAAAATATTGATTTTATGTGGATATAGATGGAGAAAATTTTAAAATGACAATTGTTGAAAATTAATATTTTATCTTTTACGATAAAATAATTCATTTAAATATATTATTTTAATAATATATTAAGCGGTGATATTTTTACAACGAATGTGGGATATATGAGTATATACGAGGAGGAAAGTATATTTTTGTTGCAATAAATGTTTAAAACATGTTAAACATGTCGGTGGACCCCATTTATTGGTGAAATTTGATTATAGCTTTGTAAAATCACCCGTTTGTGGATTTCGGTCAATTTCTATTTGGAATTTGGAAAAACTTTCTTCTGCAAAGTTGTAGAGAATTGAAATTCCTATAAAAACTCATGAGATTCGAATTTTCTGATGAAAGGGCTATTTATTATGAATTATTGAAGTTCAAGCTCAAAATAATTAATTTTGTAAGTTTTAATTATTTATTTTATGAAAAAAGTTTTTATCATTTCTTTTTAGAAGGTTGGCATGTGGGAAATGTTGGGATCTGATTTCCAAAGAGGCGAGGAAATTTATTAATAATAATATATTTTATTAAATTTTACGCTTTGGTGTTCTAAGCAATTTCCTATAAATAGGTGCTTAGGTTAGAATTGAAAATCACACCGTAAATCAAGTTTTTCTCTCTCTATATTATCGAGCGTATTCTTGTGAGTATTTTGAGTATACTTTGAGTATTGCTATACGGTGCAAGTCCAAGTCATAGCCTATATCCGGTGTTTCAGCTAGAAGTCCTGATCTTTCGAGGTAAGGGATATTATTTTTTTCGTAATGATATTATTTCTTCAATATCATTATCTTTGAAATGTTGATCTGAAGTTTTATCAAATTTGGAACTTTTTTCATGTCGGGGTTACTTATTCATGGGTTACTATTCATGAGTTACTATTCACGAGTTACTATTCATGAGTTCTTATTCACGAGTTACTATTCATGAGTTACTATTCACGAGTTACTATTCATGAGTTACTATTCACGAGTTACTATTCACGAGTACTATTTATGAAGCGTGAAGATGTTTTTGTGGAATTTCTATCTTTTGGTGTTGAGTTACTATTCACGTATACGGCCTTTATTCACGATATCTGAGATTATTCATTAGAAAAATAAAATTTCTTCTTTTCGTCAAAACATCTATTCGGATACTAACTCGATTGTATCCATGTTTTGATCATTCTTGAATTTTACACCACTATGATTATTTTGAGGTATTTTTGGGCGTGGATAAAACCAAGTACGAATCCTTAATCCTTAATCCTTGTCATTTTGTTTTCTTTGGATTCGTTTCTTAAAAATATTTTTCATCATCCTCGGTCTTAAATGATGATATTATTGAATATCTTTGGCACCTGTAGTGCAAAGATGAATGATTTTCGAAGAATATCTTTGGCTTCAGTGCAAAGATGAGCAGTGTTGAGATGAACATGACTGGATTGATGAATATCTTTGGCACATCAGTGCAAAGATGAGCAGTGTTTAAATGAACATGACTAACTAATGAATATCTTTGGCACGTAGTGTGCAAAGATGAATATTTGATTCGGATGCATATTGATTGATGTTTGAGGATAAAATATTGATGATGGATATTAAATTCATAGATTATAGTAGATTTCATTCTTTACGTAACTTTTCTATGAATTATTATTTTCATTGCGAATATTGATCTGCGAAACTTGTTGTCTATTGTATTCTATCAGATTTTTTCCTGTTGAAGACTAACGATAATTTGTTGTATATTATCTTAGTCATAATATTCTTTTCTTGGGCTAGTTGAGCTCACCCTTTTTTCCTTGTTGTTCCATTTTTCTTCTCGGGGAGGCGAGAATGTAGCGAGTACTAGTCGGGTATGGAATGAAGGTTCTAGAGAGAGTTGTTTAGTAGTCCTCACCATTTTTGTAAAATAATGAATCAATAATTATGATGGGGATTTATTTGCGTGTGGATATTGTCTAGAAGAGAATATTATATTTAAACTCACAGTATATATTGTCGTATTTCACACGACATTTGTATTATTGAAGTTGTAGTTTGCTTCTTGTACCATGTATTTGGCGACTCAGAATGGGTGTTGTGTATACCTATTTTGGGGGCGTCACAAATACCCCTTCTTCTTGAATTTCTATTCTTCCTTGGTGGATCACCTCTAGAGGCCAAACACATGGGTGGCTAACGTTGATCAAAGGAAGGAACCAAACCCGGTGGATTCAAGTTGAACGCAAAAAGGATTGGTGGTGAACTTGTACCTGAGGAAGCTCGATCTTCAAGGGTATGATTTTATTCTTTTTCTTTTCGTTTAATTAATAATTGTGCATAAAAGATGATCTGGGTATATGGTTTGTAAATTTTTTAAACTCTGATTTTACACGCTTCCGCACTTTTATGCAATTTGATTGCGTTATGAATATTACAAACCTAACAGTGGCATCAGAGCCAAACCTTTATGTAAATTATTAATTGTTTTAATTTAATATCTATATTGATATGTGTTTAGAATAATTTAATTGGGCATAACTTTGTTGTATAAAATTTATTAATTAAAAAAAAAAAAAAAAAAAAAAAACCGAACTTGTTTCATATGATGCTTAAATGTTTTGGCAGGAGAATGTGGTGTTTATTCTGTGTTCCATATAAAAAAAAAAAAAAAAAGGTATTAAAGCATATATGATTATTTCGTGGTTTAGCATGAAAAAAGAGGAGTCAGGTGAATGATAAATAAGGGCACGGTTTCTTTTTTATTATTATTATATATATTAACGTTTTTTTTTTTTTTTACCTTTTACTAATCTCGCTTTCATGGATTTCACATGGTTCACAATGTACATTTTAATGCAGGAAATTAGAAAAAGGAGTATGATTACTTATATTATATATATATATAATATATTTAAGTATATATATATTTATATATATATATATATATAATATGTTCTCAATTATTTTATAATTAAAATAAAAGTTTATTTTAATCTTAAAATAAAAGGTTTATTTTAATATTAAAATAAAAAATTTATTTAATTTTAAAAATTAGATTTCATGCTAACTAATTAGAGTTGGAATTGGATTCCATGCTAACTAATTGGAGTTGAAATTGGATTTTATTTTTCTTAAAATAATGAAGTTTATTTGTGAATAGGAAAGAGAATCCATGTTTCCTTAAATAAAGGAGTTTATTTAAATATGAAATAAGATTTCATATTATTCAAAATAAAGGAGTTTATTTGTGAATAGAAAAAGATAATCAAGTGTTTCCTTTAATATTTTTTTTACATGGAATTGGATTCCATAATTAATTAAAATAAAAGAGTTTATTTTAATTAAAAAAAAATTTACATGGAATTGGATTCCATAATTAATTAAAATAAAGGAGTTTATTTTGATTAAAGATTTTGATTAAAATAAAATAGTTTATTTTATTCAAAATAGGATAAATTAAAATAAAATAGTTTTATTTTGATTTAAATTTGGATTAAAATAAAGGAGTTTATTTTGATTCAAAAATAGATTTTATACTAACTAAATTTGCCCATTAAATGATATCAATATATATATTAAATGTTTATTATTCATAGGATGAATGTTATTTATTGATGCATATGATGATGTGTATGATAATAAATGGGATTGATTATGGACTATTGACCAATGTGATTGGATTTTATTTTAGTTGGATACATGAATGTATGGGTTTTATTAAATGGGGTCTGCGTACCTCGTCTTCTCTAATTTTCCGAATGTAATTCTATCTCCTCCTATGTACTTCCCTTATTTGTTGATCAAGGTTTCTATTTATTTTAAAATAGTTTTGTAATAGGAATATTTAGAATTAATTTTGAAGAATTAGAGATCAAGGACAAGAAGCGCTTGAAGACTTGGATTTGTAATAGAATAGAGCACGAGGTTTAAATGTAATAGTTATATTTAAATATTATTTCTTGCACCCCTAGGGTTTGACCTTTTGGTTCACTTGGTGGCTCTAGTGAACCAAACTAGAATAAAAGTCCATAATCAATCCGGGTAGAATATAGTATTCTATATGTGCATGCTTATACTATATATATTATATATTATGCAAACATGCTTCGCATGTTCATTAATATGACGCGTATTTTATATATATATGTGCATGCGCGCTAAACAAGATGAGACAAATTAATAACAAACCCCTCAATTTTTTATATTAAGTCCTAAGCGTTCAAAAATATTTGGAATATCGAACGTCGCCTTCTAGCATGATAAAATTAATAGAGTATTAAATATTTAATATGAGTTTGTTGTGTCACCACAAGGCAAGTATTAAGTATTTAAGATGTTAATTTATCACATTTGATGCTTATAAAGAAAATTGAACAATATTGTTTTGTTGTGTCACCACAAGGATGATATTTTTTTTTTTTTGAATATATGGAGTGCTAGGTCGGACTTAACTTGGATAATTTTGATTCGGATGTGCCACCACTTGATCAAAATAATCTAAGAGGCAAAAGAAAAGGAGTTGCATAGTTGATGTAATTGACAAAAGTTGTCTACCTATTTATTTATATATAGTTTGTTGTGTCACCACAAGGCTATATACATTTGAAATGGGATCCTTATTCTCACTAGCAAATCTTTAATTAGATTTTTGCCGAACTATATAAGTGAGGTAATATAGTTTGAAGAAAATAGTGGGAGATACCAATTTAAAACAAGACCTAATTTATTTTGGTAATTAATAAAAGAATGTATGTTAAAATGTTGTTAATTACAAATTCATTTACGTAATTTTACAATGTCTAAAATTACTATCATGCGAAACATATTAGATGTTATTTAACTGGATAGTATTAAGCGGATTGGTTAAGGAATTTGAGAATAGTTCTCATAGCTGAAAAGCTATCTTATGTCATAATACGCCTATCCCCGCAATGGTTGCGCACAATGCCTCGAGGAAGAGATTGCTACTTTTAGAAAGTGGCGAGAGATGATGCACGATTGGCTCGATGCATCATGCTCGCATCCATGAGTGCTTGAGCTTCAGCGTCGTAATGAAACAATGGATGCTCTTACTATATATTCGCACATCAAGTAGTTGATGGCGAGGAAAGTATGGTGATAGATATCGGATATCTAAGGAGCTCTTTAGATCTAGAATGGCCAATGACACTATAGTGCTGGATAAAAAGTTCTTAACATAATCAATTTGATTGATCAATTAGGACAACTGGTTTTGTCATGGATGGAGAGTTGAGCCAAGATTTGATCTTGCACTCACTCCAGGACTCCTTTCACAATTGTTGTGAATTTTTCATATGAACAAGCTAGATATCAGCCTCGCTGATTTGCTTAACATATTGAGAAATGTTGAGAGTCACTTTCCAACCAAGAAAGATCAAGTCTTACTGGTACGGGCCAAAGGATCTTCTGAAAAGAAGAATGATTCAAAGAAGGTAAATAGAAAGGCGTAAACAAAGGATAATAAGAGCAAAACCGACACGGATAGCAAAGGAGTTTGCTTCCCACCGCTATAAGCACTGGACCTTTGGAAAGAAAGCTGAGAAGCATCTTGCAGAGGCTAACCAAAGAAGCTTAGTGAAGTTTTGGTTACAAATACAAATTTGTTCATGATTTAAAATAATTTTTATTTAAGTCGATGTTCTACTTGGGTATTGGATACCAACTTTGGTTATCATAAATATAGATTTATGAAAGGACCAAACGAAGTAGAAAGTTAAACAAAGATAAGTAATCCTATGTGTGGAAAATGAAGCAAAGGTTCTTTGCATTAGCTATAGAAACTTATAGTTTAGCAACGCCTACGGGCAAATCTATTAAGTCAATAAGTTGTTATTGTATTCCAATTCTTGTTAGAAACATTATTTCCATTTTTTATTGTTGGACAATGAAATCTTTGGTATTATAATTAAGAACAATTGTTGTTCTATTTATAATAATAATGTTTTGTATAGAATGGAATATTACTTAATGGATTTTGTATATACTTGACTTACGTGAAAATTATTTTGCATATTGAACAAATTAGTATAAGAAAAGGAGATGATTATTCAAAGAGTTGAATGTGTGTATTTCTTTGAAATACAAGTGTGAATTATTTGAAAGGTTCAAAGAATTTGAAGTGAAACAAATTGGCAATGTATTAAGATTCTTTGATTAGATCGAGGAATAAATACTTATGCAATAAGTTTCTAGATCATCTCAAATGGTTTTCTCATAATGGACACACCACGATCTGCAATGATTGATTGATGTATCCGAATGAAAAAATTGTACCTTATTGGACATAGTGCGGTCCAAATGATTTTACCGACATTCCAAGTATCTTTTTGGGATAATGTCCTAGAAATGACTACGTATCTACGGAAAAGGTAACCTCAAAATCCGGCCCCAAGACTCCATAAAAGTTATGGACAGGGAGGATTCCTAATCTTAAGTATGTTAAGATAAGGGTTGTCCAACTTATGTGAAAAGGTTTCAAAGGATAAGCTTGGGACAAAATTTGACATATCTGATTTGTGGGACATCCTAAAGTAAGTTTAGGGCATATGTTCTATAATCCTACATAGCAAAAGATGTTTATTATGAAAACACCCCGCCTTCTAAGATAAAGGTGTTTATCATTAAAAGGGCTAGTGGGAGGATAATAGATCTTGAAGAGTTCATGATCTACAAAACACTATAAGTCAAATAAGAGGAACACGTAGAGATGAACTATTGTACCTGGCAAAGAATCGTAAATCGGAATAATCTAGAAGATACCTAGGAGGTATGGATTCATCATGGATGATGATGATGAGGTACACATCATAGAAGATGATGATCCGATTTACATACGATGAGGTAAGTGTTGTGACACACTCGGAGAAATGGATTGAAGCAAGTTTCTCAAATATGGAACATTCGTTTTGATGAGGCAATCAAAAGAGTTTGATTTTATCAAAAATAAGAATGAACCTAGTGTGTACAAAAGGGTCGATTGGGAGCATCGTGACATTCCTAGTACTATATGTGTTGATATACTACGGATAAGGAATGACATACCAATGCTACAATCAGTAAAGATAAAGTTGTCTAAACATTCCTCCATGAATGATTTGGAAGAGTATCTTAATTGGGGATATAAATCTATATAGATAGATTTAAGAGGATGCTCGACTTAACCCAAGGAACGTATATTCATTTGATGCTAAAGTCGTTTAGCATGGCTAACTCCAAGAGATGTCTCATGTCGATGAGCTATGGAGTGTATCTCTCTTAATAGTCCCCACAGACTCCTGAAAAGAAAGGTCGCATGAGTGACAATCATGTATGCAATGAAATATACGAGAACTGATGTTGATCAGTCATATTATGGAGAAGTTCACTATGAGTTAGTGAAAAACATCTTAAAGTGCTTAACCGACACTAAGGATGTGATCATATTCATGGTGGGTCTGAATTAAAACTAGAGGGCTTTACAGACTCAAGTTTTTCGAAGATGCAACCAAAGACGAATGAAAATCCACTTTAAGGTAAAGTGTTACCTTGAACAGTGGTGTAGTGAATTGGAAAGGTTCCAAACAGCAAAGAGTTGCTGGTTTAGTGATAAAGACAAAGTATATAGCTATAAATGAAGCTACAAGTTGATTGTTTGGATTAAAAGTTCATTAAAGAACTAGGAATAGTTCCTAAGTCTCATCTTGGATCTAAACATGTGTTGTGGCACTTTCATTTGATTATTAGAATCATTGAAAGATGGGAAATCACTATAGAGATAGTGGACTCTCATGAACAACATTACATATCCATTAACTAAAGCTTATCCAACAGCAGGATAATCGTCACTTAGAGAAGAAGAGTATAAGATACAATGGCGATTGGCTTTAGTGCAAGTGGGAGATTGAAAGTAATATGCACACAAGCCAATCATGTTTGATGATAAAGCATATACTTTGTAACAATCTTATTCATTTATTAATAAAAAGTATTAATTTATTAAAGGCTTTTAATTATCTACATGATGCTGTTTTATAATAAATGATAAACCCATAGTTTTAAGCAATGCTTTTAGAATAATGATGATGATCATTCTAATGAGATCTAAATTCTTAGAAAGCTTAAAACTAAAATAGTTCCCAATCATTGGATTACTAAATTGGGGATTAGTGAATCCGGATAGATTGGTACATCGTTGCTTGCTCGTTGGATGAGGATGATTGATCTCATGATCATTTGTGTGGAGACACTAAAGCAAGTATGTAGGTGCTTATTAGAGAATAAGTTCTTTGAGCGTGGCTCGCTAAGGAATACCTAATGGAGTTTTATTTGCCTGTCAATAGGAATTCCTGTAGTGATAGTAGTACAAGTAATCCTTGGACTTGAGATCATCATAGTATCTTGTGTATGATGAGTTATACTTTGACTTATTCCTTAAGACCCTTAGGGTATATCAAAAGGTATGCTTGGGTATAATAAGTTGTACATGGAGATAATGTATGATCAATAAAGAATCTACCACTTCTAATAAAAGAAGAGAAATGTCTATGTGATTCGATAAATGACAACCCAGTAGTCCTTGGCAAGGCGTAATGAAATTAGAAAGGAGTTTCTAATTTGCATTATTTGGTGTTGTGTATTTAAGAGTCGAAATACATATAATTAAATAAAATAAGACTGATGAAATTCCATGTCTTATATTTAATTGGGACATTGTATGGTGGAAGGATTGAATTATACGCAGTAACTATTTACTCAAAGGTTCTTTTATGATTAATGTTGAAATCTATATTATCCGGAAAGTCGTTGATCGTTAGGGAGGCTTATCCCTATTGTAGAATAAATATTATTTATTTAAATAAATTAATTGTTTAATTTATTTATTTAAATAAGATTAAAATTGTTCTAATTGATTTATTCAACCTAGGTTTAATATGGAGAACCTAAAGGGTCACACCATAAAAGGAAGAATAATTATTTAAGAAGTTAATGGCATAATCGTAATAATATGTTATGTATATTTAATTTAATCTATGGTGATAGAATAAATTAAATAGCTTAATATTTATTATTTAATATTTTAGAAATATTAAATATAAATTAATAAGAGGGTCTTATTAATATTATTACAATTATTATTATTTTAATTTCTAAAAGAGTTTGGGAATTAATTTAATATAAGTACTCTCATTTATTCCTAATTGGATTAGGAAGGAAAATTAGTTAAAGGAGTTTAATTAATTATCCCTAATAAGATTAGGGAGCTTAATTAATTAAAAGAATTTAATTAATTAAATAAAACCCAATTCCTTAATTATTAAGATGGGTTGCCCACATCTATAAATAAGAGGAGTCTTATTATGGGTGGTAAGAGTTGTTGACTTTTACAACGACATAATTCCAATTTGTTGGAGAGTAAGCCCTTTTTCTATAGAGATAGGAAAAACTAGGGTTTGAGCCAATACCCCTTCTTCTTGAATTTCTATTCTTCCTTGGTGGATCACCTCTAGAGGCCAAACACATGGGTAGCTAACGTTGATCAAAGGAAGGAACCAAACCCGGTGGATTCAAGTTGAACGCGAAAAGGATTGGAGGTGAACTTGTACCTGAGGAAGCTCGATCTTCAAGGGTATGATTTTATTCTTTTTCTTTTCGTTTAATTAATAATTGTGCATAAAGGATGATCCGGGTATATGGTTTGTAAATTTTTTAAACTCTGATTTTACACGCTTCCGCACTTTTATGCAATTTGATTGCGTTATGAATATTACAAACCTAACATCTATTGGTTTAACCAAGGATAATTCTGCGGCCATATGATATCTATCATAACCTAGACGCATGACCTCCCATGTACGAATGTTTCCTTGAACACTTCCCAAAGATTCTAATTTCTAAAACAGTTTTTGACTATACCTTTATGTAAGGTATCATTGTGACGTGTTATCTAAAGGTTAGGATGAGAGTCACAGTTGGTATATATTTGTATCAAAACTCACAGCATATGTGTTGTTGTATTTTGCACGACAATTGTTGTAATAAAGTTGTAGTCGTTTTATGTACCTTGTATTTGGCGACTCATAATAGGTTGGATGGAATGGACCTGTTTTGGGGTTGTCATATTTGGTATCAGAGCTTAGGGATATAGTCTCTGGCGGAGATCGGGGAATAGAACTAGGAGGGGAGAGATAAGTAAATCCTTCGCTAGTGTGTCCTACCTAAGCTTATTTGTTGGTCAGTCATAATATCGGGATATTATGTGATATGTTAATTTGTTAAATTAACCTTTGTTTTTGAAGTTGTATTCTAGAATGATATCTGAAATACAGGAGATAAGCAATAGAGAAATCATGATGACAGGGAAGATGGAATCGAAATGAAAGCAAGGTATTCTCAACTCTTTGAAATATCAGTACGTAAATGAATTGGGACGAAATTTCATAAGGAGGGGAGATTGTAAGACCCCGAATTTTATGAAATAAAAGTATTCAATTTTTCTTATAATTACAATTCAGTAAATGGTTAAATTGATAAAAGTTTAAAGTTAACGGTGATATATGAAAAATTTTTAAATAAGCAAGTAGTTATAAAATACTCATTGTTGTCGGAGAATATTCGTTTGGTCGTAGAATATTCTTGTTGTCGGGGAATATATTTGTATCAAAACTCACAGCATATGTGTTGTTGTATTTTGCACGACAATTGTTGTAATAAAGTTGTAGTCGTTTTATGTACCATGTATTTGGCGACTCATAATAGGTTGGATGGAATGGACCTATTTTGGGGTTGTCAGAACACCCCAAAATCTGGGTACTTTATTCTCACAAGATTTGGTGTTCACTATCTAAACATTCATTTCTAACTACCCAAATATAGAAAAACAAAATTAAACAATAAACCTTCCCATTAAAGGGTTACATCAATTAATACAATAAAATCCCAAGTTTTCTAACCTTAAATATTCATCAAATGTGAAAAAGTAATTAATTACATCGCCATACTTAAAATAAAGTCTGACATCAAGAAAGTCAATAAATTTTACAAGTCTTCAACACTTGTTCAATTTTCCTTTTCCTTTGCTAGTAGTTGGTTCATCAACCTTCTCAACTTTAACTGCAATGATTATATATGCATGAGTAACCAAAACAAATGCTCACTTGAAATGATAATGAATAATAACAATATAATAACTGCCAATGAATAGGCTCAAAAGAACTGAATAATATTCTCTATCAATGATAATCAAGAACTGAAAACAGAATATGAAATATATCTGAGGGTCACAAGACCACGAACTATGTCCAAGGTTATAAGTATTCTTTCAACTTAAACCTAAACAGTCATAAGACAGTAGGGACTTTCCGTACTTAGGGGGGTCAACCCTTTGTACCATGTATTTTGTACAAACATCTAAACGCTTTGCGTAATAATCCCCTATAATAGGATTGTTCATCTCAGTATTTAGAATACAAGTCCGCACCAAAGTAAGTTTGGTTTGGATAAGTTTCAAGGTAATTTAGAGTTCTACGAACATCAACTAAGGATTAGTTGAATCAAAAGTGTAATAACTATTCAAGAATTGGATAAACAACGAAGTATGAAATAACCATGGGTTATAAGTGATTAAACATCATGCATCAAATTCATGCTTTAGGAATAAACTGGAAAGCGTTAAAAAATAAAGTAAACCTTGCTTGAACAATGGTAATAAGCTAAGGTTACATTCGTTGACAAAAAGGAAATAATTTAGGAACTTTATTCAATGGTTTACATAATACAACATAAATAGGATTCAAGAGCTTAATAAAAGATTAGGTAACTTGTGAAATCTTAAAAGTATAGCATGATAGCGAAAAGTAAACTTTGGTGAATAATAAAATAACAAAGGTTTAGTAAGTTGTGTGAATGTAATCAAATTAGGATACATCAGAGTAAGATTAAGTCTTGCTCAATTGTAAGTAAGATAGGATAACTCAAATAAAGATTGGGGTTTGAAAACTTGCCTTGCGTGTAAGCTAAACCGTATACTTGATTCTCAATATCATATACACATGTCATCATGACATAATTAGTTACTATATGTACTCAGTACATAATTAAGTATCTATTTCATATACGACTTGTAGTCTTAGGTTCAACTATTTGGTTAAACCATAACTCTTCAATTTATCACATAATTCATTAATTGTTAATAATATTTGTCATAATTGGTACTATGACACCACAATATAAAAAAATCACATTTTAACAGTCATAACATTACTCTTTATCAACAATTACAGAATTATATAATTAAAATAAATTTTTTTTCCAATATCGCTATCTGAAATGGCTATTATATTTCCAGTTTAATACTAAAATGGCATCATGACGACCGACCTTTTTGTCGTCACATGAGACAAAGGCCTATAACTAGCTACCGGCATTGACTGAGTCTTTGCAGTACTGGAATTGTACTATGGAATTTGCTACTTACAACTGTGCAAAATCTGATTCGAGCGAGTGCGATGTTCATGAATAACACAAACAAAGTCAAATTGGCTTACAAGCTACTTTCTAACAACAAATTTAGCATACATAAAATACATAAACCTTACAGAAACATAAATTAATGTTTCTAACCATAAAAACAATATAAACAACAAATTTAAAACCTCTAATTTCACTGTTCTTGCTAATACTTCACTTTTAGACATTCTTAGCAAAACAAATCACTGTAAATTCATTTTCCAACCAAAACAGTTAATTTAAATTGCTTTGTTTTCGTTTCTTTATGTATTTTCACAATCAATAGTCAATTTATACTTTATACTATGAATTGAATATCAATTTTGACTCTAAATTAAGCCATATCAAACATATGTCACTGTAATCTTATTGTAATTAATATAATCTTCTCAATATTAAAACATATTACATAAATTAATTTACTCTAAATCATTTATAAACCATGTGAGAACAATTTATATCAACAAATTAACATATAAAAACAACATGATAAACAATTTGTCAAGAAATAAGCATCTTAATGATATTCCTATTTAAATATGATTTGATTATGATATATATATATATATATATATATATGAATGAATATGCAAGTATGCTTGCATTAAGAAAAGCTGTAAAGTCCTTTGATAGATAATAGAAACATATGTATAAGGACTTAGAATGAATTGATCAAATGTGTTAGGTTGATCCTACATAAGCAAAACATCTTTGTTAAAGTCCTTAAAAAGAAATAATGTACAAGGACTATAAATATAGAAAGATCAAGCATGTTAGGTTGATCTTATGATGTAATAGATAGGCTTGTCTAATCGTCGAGTACTGCACCAGAAATCGTAGTCTTGCAGGAGAGTCCAGGAAAACTCGAGAGCTATCGAGGCAAAATCATAGTCTGCAAAATAGTAGATCTCGAAGTTTGTAGACTACCAGAAGAGAAGAGGAAGGATCATAGTGTGTCAAGGAGAACTTCCTCAGGGCCGTAGTCTGCTGAGGAAGTCATGTTCAGAATCGTAGAGACAGCCTGCTTACGAGCCAACCAAGCATCTGCCGAAGCCAAGTCAAGAATCGTATACTACACTCAGAGTTGTAGAGTCTACTGATCATATCAGAGGCAGAGATCGTAGTTGAGCAAGATCAGATGAAGACAACAAGCACAAGATAGAAATCGTAGAGTGTCAAGATCGATCTCGAATTGAAGTCGAGAGTGCTCGTGGTAGAAGGTGAATCGTAGAGTGTAGAACTGAGACTTCAACAGATGTGCTCATAATGCCAAGGCAGAATCGTAGACAAAATACTATTCTCAACAAATGAGCACTCCCAGAATATCCAAAGGAATAAAGCCTCTGGTTGGAACTGCAAAGATACATCCCACCTAAAGGAAACCAGAGAGCACTCAATGAATGGCATGCAAGCTAAAAGAAGATCTAAGCACCAACCCAATCAGCATCCAGATTGAATTGTGAAGCCATTCAGGATGAAGTCTTCCACAAGGAGATTAGAAGAAGACTTCAGTAACTAACTATGGAAAGTCAGCAAGTACAGTAGCTATCAAATAGACAAAAGACGACGATCTTGGAAGCAACTAGGATCGTAGTGTTTTCCAAACAAAGAAAGAACTGATGGAGTGCATACAGAGATACTGGACAGCTTCTGAAGAACAAGGCTAAAGTGATTAAGTATTGGGTCAGTCCATTGATCATAAGTGAACGGGAGATCACAAGGAGAAAGTGAGATGGACACGCCACAAATCTGAAGTGTCTTGCTATTTAGAAAGGGCCAGAATAAAGAAGTCAAGCCATTAGTATCTGAGAGTTGTTGAGGCAAACAGAAGTGTTGAAGCACTGCACAAGAGAAGGAAGTGGTGTTCTACATTGAAGATCCAATCAACACTCTTAAAGATCGTAGTGTTGTCTCTACCCGTCAACAAGACACTACGATCAGGTCCAAGAAGACATGCATCAGAATCGTAGAGTTCTAACAGCTGAAGATTGAAGCATTGGCAATGGTTAAATCTGAAGGTTGATATTTGGACAAGAGCTTATTGAGAGCATCGATGCAAAAGGACAATCTCTTATCGAGGAATCAGAAGGGTGAAATAAAGTCTTCGACCTGCCCGAGGCATAAAAGTAATATATCTGATAGGGTAGGTGAAACAATAGACTGCAGTGTCAGAAAGTCAGAAAAGGAGATGTCATGTCACATCTGTAGTCTACACCAAATAACTCGAGATCTGCGAAGCAAATCTAAAAGCTTTCAACGACTACTTCTCAACGGAAAGATTGGGAAGAAATATAAAGAAGCCATAGCTTCAGTGATAAAAAGATGATGATAATTGCTAAGTTGTAGAATCGTTGAGTTGGTAGAATGCTAACGTTGACTCTACGAGTTCCACCTGAGCTTAAACAGAACAAGTCTTAGTGATAGTGAGACTACGAAGGCGGAAGTGAAGCAACTTTTAAAGAAGGACTTGAAAAGATCAAAGCTTCACTCAACAAAGAAGAGAATGCCACATGAATTGGCATCTAAGCTAAGAGCCGAGAAGGACAAGAAGATAGCATTCAGAAGAGTGGCAAAGTACAAGGAAGATCCTAAGGGCCACTCTACGATTCACCATGAACCCAAAGCTGAGATAGAGCAAATGCAGAACCATGTCTGCCAACATGTTAAGAAGGGTTCAGGAAATTGTGATGGTGCACAGCTGACACTACTTGGAGATGAGCAGAACAGAAGAAGATCAGTTGCACCAAAGATGATGTGGTCCGGACCTCGAAGCAGAATGCAAAGAAGACCACACCAAGCTGCTAAGTACAAAAGATGACCAAGCTTAAAGACATCTTAGCAGCTCAGCACCAACAATAACTGTAAGACCCCGAAAATTTTTTAAATAAAAAGGAATTTCCTTTATTTATTATTTTGAAATAGTAAGGGTGGATTTGATTAATGTGGTTAGTTATGGGTAAAATGCGCAAATATTTCAAAATAAGCAAGTGGTTATAAAATATTCATTGTTGTCGGGGAATATTCGTTTGGTCGTGGAATATTAAATCTTTGTCGGGAATATTAAATAAATGACAGTAGCTTGACCATGTGTGGGCCCCATATGAAAGCGATTGGATGAAGAAAGCGACAAATATAAGTTGGTTAAAAATAGCAGGCGTAGTTATTCTGAATTAAAATTTGTTGGAATACCCGGTGGTTAAAATACGATGTCTGGCGTGGTTGCCGCGATGGCTGCACGGTATTATTGCAGTATTGTTGAATTATTGATCCTTACGTGAAGGCCTTTACTCGATAATTTTTCACGATAATTCTTATTCGATATTTTATTTTATTGATTTGATAATTCTTTGCGTTGATATTTTATATTATTGTTGTTTGATAATTGTCCTTCGCTTTGCACATTATCTCCATTATCGGATCAATAATTCATATTATTTGAATAATATTATTAGATAGCATTATTGGCAATGTCTAGAAAGTTACATACAGGAGAGGTTTGGTCACCTAATTGCGGCGCTTGATGAGGAGAAATCCTTATTGGAAAGCCCCTCTTTCTGAGGAGCGGCTGGTTGTCATAAATGTGATTACGTAATATTATTTGTGAATAATTAATTATTGATTCATATGATAAGAAAATATTTATTTATGATGGATATAAATGATGGATTTTATGTGGTTATAAATGAATGAATTAATGTTGAGGTGTTTTATCGGTATTTTATCGGATTGGGGGTATTAAAAATCAAATCGGGGTTTTTGAGATATATTATTGGGGGTTATAATTTTTAATCCAAATAGTTGGATCGTTGTAATTTTTGGATATGTTATACATACATAAGTTGAGTATATGTCCACAAATTTTGAGCGAATTAAAAATGCACGAATGATTTGTTGTGAATTTTAAGAGGTGTCGGATTAGGAAATTAGGTTTATAATTGATTTTGGTGGAAAATTCTAGAATTGAGTGGGCCCCACTTGTGGTTGGTGAAGAAATGTGCTGAATTTTATTTCAAATGTGGTGGGTGGCAATAATAGTAGCGAGTAAAGCCATCGGTGCTTGGTCGAAATGCCTTGGTGGGCTAACATTTTCTATAAATAGAGGGCTAAGTTAGAATTGAAAATCACACGAAACAAAGTTTTTCTCTCTTTCTCTCTATATTATTGGCGTATTTTGTGAGTATTTAGATACTTTGAGAGTTCTTTATTCGATTACAAGTTTCATTCGACATCACTTGAGCCTTTCCTTAGAAATCTTGATTCTTTGAGGTAAGGGATGTTATTTTCTTCTCGGATGATATTATTTCTTGATATCATTATCTTTGAAATATTGGTTAGAACTTTTTATCAAATTTGGAACTTTTTCATGTCGGAGTTACTATTCATGAGTTCTTATTCACGAGTTACTATTCATGAGTTCTATTCACGATTCTATTCATGAGTTCTTATTCACGAGTTCTTATTCACGAAAGTACTATTATGAAGCGTGAAGATGTTTTTTTTTGTGGAATTTCTATCTTTTGGTGTCGAGATTCTTATTCACATTATCTCGGCCTTTATTCACGATATCTGACCTTTATTCACGAATCGGCACTATTCATAGAAAAATAAAAATTTTTCTTTTCGTCTAAAATATCTATTACGGATACTAGCTTTGATTGTATCCATGTTTTGATCATTCTTGAATTTTACACCACTATGATTATTTTTGAGGTATTGTTGGACATGGATAAAACAAAGTACGAATCCTTAATCCTTAATCCTTGTCATTTTGTTTCCTTTGGATTCGTTCTTTAAAAATATTTTCATCATCCTCGGTCTTAAATGATGATATTATTGAATATCTTTGGCTTTGTAGTGCAAAGATGAATGATTTTTGAAGAATATCTTTGGCACATAGCAAAAGTGTTTAAATAGTGCAAAGATGAGCAGTGTTGAGATGAACATAATAGATTGATGAATATCTTTGGCCTGTAGTGCAAAGATGAGCAGGTGTTTAAATGAACATATAAGTGATGAATATCTTTGGCCTTTAGTGCAAAGATGAGCAGTGTTGAGATGAACATGTGGATTGATGAATATCTTTGGCTGTAGTGCAAAGATGAATATTTGATTTGAGATGAATATTGATTGATGTTACGAGGATAAAATATTGATGATGAATTTATTAAATTCATAGATTATAGTAGATTTCATTCTCTACGTAACTCTTTATGAATTATTATTTCATTTTGCGAATATTGATGCGAAACTTGTTGTACATTGTATACTATCGAGTTTTTCCTGTTGGAGACTAACGATAATTTGTTGTATATTATCTTAGTCATAACATTCTTCTTGGGCTAGTTGAGCTCACCCTTTTCCTTGTTGTTCCATTTTTTTCTTCTCGGGAGGCGAGAATGTAGCGAGTCTTAGTCGGGGTATGGAATGAAGGTTTAGAGAGAGTTGTTTAGTAGTCCTCACCATTATTGTAAAATAATGTATCAATAAATGTGATGAGGATTTATTTGAGTATAAATATTGTCTGCAGAAGATAATATTTGTATTTAAACTCTGATTTTATTGTTGTGATAATAAAGTTGTAGTTGTTTTACGTACCATGTATTTGGCGACTCGAGAATGGGTTGGATGGAATGGACCTATTTTGGGGCGTCGCGGTTAATATCGAGCTTAGGGATATGATCTCTGGCGGAGATCGGGGAATAGAACTAGGAGGGAGAGAGTAAATCCTTTCGCTAGTGTGTCCTACTAAGCTTATTTGTTAGTTGGTCGGTATATAGGGATATTATGTGATATATTGATTTCCTTAATTAACCCTTATTTTATGTGAATTGAGAATGTCATTGAGAATATTAATAGTGGTGTAAATGAGGCGAGTGGAGATGCATGTACTTAACAACGAGGAGAGCGTGCTGTGGTGGCAATGTTCCTCTCTGTGAACAACACTGCTGAGCGAGATGATGAGCGAGGGATGTTTAGAAGCTTTTTTTGCGGTTCATGCAAAATCGAGACGAGGAGACTCGTGTTCAAAATATAGGAGGAAATGATAGCAATTCACGGGTGGTCACGGCCAAAGCGGTTCAAAAAGTTGGGACCACGAGTGCAGGAAAGCGATCCGATCATGGCGGAAACATGGGTCAAGCAAATTGCAAGATATTCGATGTCTTGGGATGCGGAGGAACAAAAAGTTCCATTCGCTACCTTTATGTTAAAGTGGCGGCGATTCTTGGTGGGAATCGTGAAGCGTACCCATTCAATTACTTTTCGGCATGTCGTGGGAGAGCGTTTGAAAGCAGTTCAATGACAAGTACTTCCACGAAAGTATTAAATCGTATGAAGGAAGTGGAGTTTATTAGATTGGGCGAGAATAACATGGCGGTGTCCCGATCGAGGCGAAGTTTGCGGAGTTATCGAGTTTGCACCTCATTTGGTGGAGAATGAGGAGCGTATATGCCGCGGATGTTTACGAGAGGTTTGAAACCCGGCATACGTCGGTATCTCATTTCTCGTAAATTTTCTCTCTATTCGGATGTTGTCAGCGAGGCTCGGTTGTTAAGCGAGATATACGATACGTTCAATGGGGACCATAACGAGGATCATACCAAAGATAGCGATCATCGAATAACGATAACCCGGTGGAGAAAGAAGAATACGGACAAAGCGGTAACCACTCTGGTGGTAATCGTGGCCATGAAAATAGAAGAAGCGAGTTGGGAGGAGATTTTAAAAGAGGAGATTCAACAACGACCATGTGAAGGCGTCGGCCGATGATGGCCCTGGTTCTAAGGAGGAGAAAGACCACCGGTCGTATGTTATAAATCACGGGAAAGAGGGACATATAAGTCCAAAGCATCCCTAGCAGTTTAAGGTATGCTATAATTGTGGAAAAGAAGGACATATCGCTCGAGATTATGCGATATCGAAACCCAGATCCGGTAGGAATGGTGACTCAAAAGGATGTCCCCGAAAAGTCAAAGTCAGCGATTCACGGAAGGCGTTTTGTCGTGGCCGGTCAAAATCGAGGAACCGAGCGAAGTTAGCACGGGTTAGTTAATTATAAATTCTTGTGAAGTTTATACCTTCTTGAATCTGGGTTCTACCCATTCTTTTATCTCTCTTGCTTGCGCTCAGCGTTTGAACTTGACTACGGAGAAATTAGACTTTGACCTATTTATGGAGACTCAGTTAGGAGAAACTTTCATTACATCAGTTGTTTAGAAATCTTGCTTGATTGAGTTGGCACTATCACATTACACATTAACCTTATTTCTATAGAGATATTTGTTTTTGATGTGATTTTAAGGTTAACTACTCATCATGCCAAAATTGATTGCTTTTGTAAGGTTGTTAGTTTTCATATTCCTAAGCAACTTTGTTATTGAATTCAAGCAATCAAACCATTGTAGTCAAACATTTTCATATCAAGCCATGAAGTCATTCGTTTATTACGGATGTCGAGTTTTCTTAGTCCGTGTTATGGATTTGAATAAAGACACGTCGATTTGAATAATATTCTTGTTGTTATTGATTTTTCTGGCGTATTTTCTGAAGAATTTCTTGGCTTACTCCCAAAGCGATATTAAATTTTGTATCGAACTTTGAACCCGTACAAAACTCATTTCTAAAATCTCATATCGAATGGCTCTATTGAACTGAGGAGTTAAAAATTCAACTATAAATTTGGTACTGAGCCTTTATCTTGTGACTTCCTTTGTGGAATTCACTAAGCGAGACTCTCGTAAGGGACGTCATATTAGATGCGATAGTAAAGCGATAGGTGTCATTGTGACGTCTTTATCAAGGTTGGGATATGAGTCGCGATTGAGAACAACCTAAGTCGATGTAATCGAAATCGTAGCTTTGAAAGCTTAGTTGGTTATTATCGGAGATTCGTTGAAGGATATTCTCGAATCGCTATTCCATTAACGTGGTGACTCGTAGAGATACAAAATTGAATGGAAGCGAGGAATGTGGGAAGAGCTTGAAGAACTCGAGAGGAGACTCATTTAAACACATGTTACGACCATGCCATCTGGAAGCGAGCGTGGTAGGCGGCGTGTTGAGTAGAAGATCGTATACAAATCTGAGTACGATATTGTCAAAAGACTCATTTCAGTATAATATACAAATAATAGAGATGGAGATGAAAACTCTAGGTACCCGCGTGATGATATCTGATGCGTGATGATATCTGAGTATAATCGACTTTAATCGATAAAGTTAAAATTTATTCGAAAGCTACACACGGGTGATGATGAATTTGAAGAAGGAGGTGCGAAGTTGTTATTTTAAAAGCGAGAATCGGTGAGGTGAGGAAAGCTCGAACCTTGATTTATTAATCCATTTGAAATTCTCGATCGAATAGGAGCTGTGGCTATAGACTCGTTTTACCACCAAGTATGTATGGCGTGTTCATAGCGTTTTTCACGTATCGATGTTACGTAAATATGTGGACGACCGAAACACGTCATTGAGTTAGAGCCGGACGAGATAGCGAAGACTTAACGTCACGAGGAGGTACTGTCAAGATTTTGTAGAGGAAAGAACATGACCTATGTCTGAGAGGTTATACCATAAGTTAAAGTTTTGTGGAGAAACCATGCTTATTGAGGAAATGACACGGGAGTTGGAAGCGAAAATGAAAGCGAGGTATCTTTACCTTTTGAAACACCGAGTCGTCGTCGTCGATTCGAGGACGAAATTTCATAAGGAGGGAGGTTGTAAGACCGAAAATTTTTTAAATAAAAGGAATTTCCTTTATTTATTATTTTGAAATAGTAAGGGTTGATTTGATTAATGTGGATAGTTAGGGTAAAATCATAAATATTTCAAAATAAGCAAGTGGTTATAAAATATTCATTTTTGTGGGGAATATTCGTTTGGTCGTGGAATATTACGTCTTTGTCGGGGAATATTAAATGCGGCGGTAATATGACCATGTGTGGGCCCATAACTTGGGCCCAAGCGATTGGATGAAGAAAGCGACAAATATAAGTTGGTTAAAAATAACTTGGCGTAGTTATTCTGAATTAAAGGCATTGGAATACCCGGTGGTTAAAATACGATGTCTGGCGTGGTTGCTTGCGATGTGCTTTGCGGTATTTGCAGTATTGTTGAATTATTGATCCTTACGTAAGAAGGCACTACTCGATAATTTTCACGGTGAATTCTTATTCGATATTTTATTTTATTGATTGATAATTCTTTGCGTTGATATTTTATATTATTGTTGTTGATAATTGTCCTTTGCGATTATTTCCATTATCGGATCAATAATTCATATTATTTGAATAATATTATTAGATAACATTATTGGCAATGTCTAGAAAGTTACATCTAAGGAGAGGTTTGGTCACCTAATTTACTTGGCGCCGATGAGGAGAAATCCTTATTGGAAAGCCCCCTCTTTCTGAGGAGCGGCTGGTTGTCATAAATGTGATTACGTAATATTATTTGTGAATAATTAATTATTGATTCATATGATAAAAGAAATATTTATTTTATATGAATATAAATGATGGATTTATTTATGTGGTTATAAATGAAGGAATTAATGTTGAGGTGTTTTATCGGTATTTTATCGGATTGGAGGTATTAAAAATCAAATCGGGGTTTGAGATATATTATGGGGTTATAATTTTTAATCAAATAGTTGGATCGTTGTAATTTTTGGATATGTTATACATACATAAGTTGAGTATATGTCCACAAATTTTGAGCGAATTTAAAAATGCACGAATGATTTGTTGTGAATTTTAAGAGGTGTCGGATTAGGAAATTAGGTTTATAATTGATTTTGGTGGAAAATTCTAGAATTGAGTGGGCCCCACTTGTGGTTGGTGAAAAATGTGCTGAATTTTATTTTCAAATGTGGTGGTGGCAATAGTAGCGGTAAAGCCATCGGTGGCAAGTCGAAATGCTGCTTGGTGGGCTAACATTTTCTATAAATAGAGAAATTTAAGTTAGAATTGAAAATCACACACGAAACAAGTTTTTTCTCTCTTTCTCTCTATATTATTGAGCGTATTTTGTGAGTATTTAGATACTTTGAGAGTTCTTTATTGGTCAAGTTTCATTGACATCACTTGAGCCTTTCCTTAGAAATCTTGATTCTTTGAGGTAAGGGATGTTATTTTCTTCTCGAATGATATTATTTCTTGATATCATTATCTTTGAAATATTGGTTGGAACTTTTTATCAAATTTGGAACTTTTTCATGTCGGGAGTTACTATTCATGAGTTCTTATTCACGAGTTACTATTCATGAGTTCTTATTCACGAGTTCTTATTCATGAGTTCTTATTCATGATTCTTATTCACAGTACTATTAAATGAAGCGTGAAGATGTTTTTTGTGGAATTTCTATCTTTTGGTGTAGATTCTTATTCACGTATCGGACCTTATTCACGTATCTGACACTATTCACGAATCGGCACTATTCATAGAAAAATGAAAATTTTTCTTTTCGTCAAAATATCTATACGGATACTAGCTTTGATTGTATCCGTGTTTTGATCATTCTTGAATTTTACACCACTATGATTATTTTTGAGGTATTGTTGGACATGGATAAAACAAAATACGAATCCTTAATCCTTAATCCTTGTCATTTTGTTTCCTTTGGATTCGTTCTTTAAAAATATTTTCATCATCCTCGGTCTTAAATGATGATATTATTGAATATCTTTGGCTTTTGTAGTGCAAAGATGAATGATTTTGAAGAATATCTTTGGCTGTAGTGCAAAGATGAGCGAAGTGTTGAGATGAACATGGATGGATTGATGAATATCTTTGGCTGTAGTGCAAAAGATGAGCGGTGTTTAAATGAACATAGGGGTGATGAATATCTTTGGGCTAGTGCAAAGATGATGAGCGGTGTTTAAATGAACATGAATGATGATGAATATCTTTGGCCTTTAGTGCAAAGATGAGCAGTGTTGAGATGAACATGATGGATTGATGAATATCTTTGGCTGTAGTGCAAAGATGAATATTTGATTTGAGATGAATATTGATTGATGTTACTGAGGATAAAATATTGATGATGAATTTATTAAATTCATAGATTATAGTAGATTTCATTCTACGTAACTCTTTATGAATTATTATTTCATTGCGAATATTGATGAAACTTGTTGTCTATTGTATTCTATCGATTTTTCCTGTTGGAGACTAACGATAATTTGTTGTATATTATCTTAGTCATAACATTCTTCTTGGGCTAGTTGAGCTCACCCTTTTCCTTGTTGTTCCATTTTTTCTTCTCGGGAGGCGAGAATGTAGCGAGTCTTAGTCGGGGGTATGGAATGAAGGTTTAGAGAGAGTTGTTTAGTAGTCCTCACCATTATTGTAAAAAAATGTATCAATAAATGTGATGAGGATTTATTTGAGTATAAATATTATCTAGAAGATAATATTTGTATTTAAACTCACGATTTTATTGTTGTGATAATAAAGTTGTAGTTGTTTACGTACCATGTATTTGGCGACTCGAGAATGGGTTGGATGGAATGGACCTATTTTGGGGGCGTCACGGTTTAGTATCGAGCTTAGGGATATGATCTCTGGCGGAGATCGGGGAATAGAACTAGGAGGAGAGGCGAGTAAATCCTTCGCTAGTGTGTCTACCTAAGCTTATTTGTTAGTTGGTGGTTATATAGGGATATTATGTGATATATTGATTTCCTTAATTAACCCTTATTTTATGGCGGTGAATTGAGAATGTCGTGAGAATATTAATAGTGGTGTAAATGAGAATAGTGGAGATGCATACTTAACAACGAGGAGAGCGTCTGCAGCAGTGGCAATGTTCCTCTGTGAATAACACCTTTGGCGAGATGATGAGCGAGGGGATGTTTAGAAGCTTTTTTGCGTTTCATGCAAAATCGACGAGGAGACTTCGTGTTCAAAATCTGAGGAGGAAATGATAGCAATTCACGGGTGGTCACGACAAGCGGTTCGAAAAAGTTGGGACCACGAGTGCAGGGAAAGCGAGATCCGATCATGGCGGAAACATGGGTCAAGCAAATTGCAAGATATTCGATGTCTTGGGATGCGGAGGAACAAAAGTTCCATTCGCTACCTTTTATGTTCGAGGGCGGTGATTCTTGGTGGGAATCGTGAAGCGTACCCATCGGTACTTTTCGGCATGTCGTGGGAGAGCGTTTGAAGCAGTTCAATGACAAGTACTTCCACGAAAGTATTCGTCGTATGAAGGAAGTGGAGTTTATTAGATTGGAGCGAGAATAACATGGCGGTGTGTCCCGATCGAGGCGAAGTTTGCGGAGTTATCGAGTTTGCACCTCATTTGGTGGAGAATGAGGAGCGTATATGGCGGATGTTTACGAGAGGTTTGAAACCCGGCGTCGTCGATATCTCATTTCTCATAAATTTTCTCTCTATTCGGATGTTGTCAGCAGGGCTCGGTTGTTAGAAGCGAGATAACGAAAATACGTTCAAATGAGGGGACCATAACGAGGATCATACCAAAGATAGCGATCATCGAATAACGATAACCGGTGGAGAAAGAAGAATACGGACAAAAGCGGTAACCACTCTGGTGGTAATCATTGGCCATGAAAATAGAAGAAGCGAGTTGGGAGGAGATTTTAAAAAAGGAGATTCAACAACGACCATGTGAAGGCGTCGGCGCCCGAGAGTAACTGGTTTCGAGGAGAGAAAGACCACCGGTCGTATGTTACAAAATGCGGGAAAGAGGGACATATAAGTCCAAAGCGCCTCCAGCAGTTTAAGGTATGCTATAATTGTGGAAAAGAAGGACATATCGCTCGAGATTATGCGATATCGAAACCCGATCCGGTGGGAATGGTGACTCGAAAGGATGTCCCGAGAAAAGTCAAAGTCAGCGATTCACGGAAGGCGTTTGTCGTGGTGGAATTCGAAATCGAGGAACGACGAAGTTAGCGGGTTAGTTAATTATAAATTCTTGTGAAGTTTATACCTTATTAGAATCTGGGTTCTACCCATTCTTTTATCTCTCTTGCTTGCGCTCAGCGTTTGAACTTGACTACGGAGAAATTAGACTTTGACCTATTTATGGAGACTCGTTAGGAGAAACTTTCATTACATCAGTTGTTTAGAAATCTTGCTTGATTGAGTTGGCCTTTATCACATTACATTAACCTTATTTCTATAGAGATATTTGTTTTTGATGTGATTTTAAGGTTAACTACTCATCATGCCAAAATTGATTGCTTTTGTAAGGTTGTTAGTTTTATATTCTAAGCAACTTTGTTATTGAATTCAAGCGATCAAACCATTGTAGTCAAACATTTTCATATCAAGCCATGAAGTCATTCGTTTATTACGGATGTCAAGTTTTCTTAGTCCGTGTTATGGATTTGAATAAAACACGTCGATTTGAATAATATTCTTGTTGTTATTGATTTTTCACGGCGTATTTTGAAGAATTTCTTGGCTTACTCCCAAAGCGATATTAAATTTTGTATCGACTTTGAACCCGGTACAAAACTCATTTCTAAAATCTCATATCGAATGGCTCTATTGAACTTGAGGAGTTAAAATTCAACTATAAATTTGGTACTGAGCCTTTATCTTGTGACTTCCTTTGTGGAATTCACTAAGCGAACTCTCGTAAGGGACGTCATATTAGATGCGATAGTAAAGCGATAGGTGTCATTGTGACGTCTTATCAAGGTTGGGATATGAGTCGCGATTGAGAACAACCTAAGTCGATAATCGAAATCGTAGCTTTCTAGGCTTAGTTGGTTATTATCGGAGATTCGTTGAAGGATATTCTCGAATCGCTATTCCATTAACGTGGTGACTCGTAGAGATACAAAATTTCAAATGGAGCGAGGAATGTGGGAAGAGCTTGAAGAACTCGAGAGGAGACTCATTTGACACATGTTACGACCATGCCATCTGGAAAAAGCGAGCGTGGTAGGTGGCGTGTTGAGTAGAAGATCGTATACAAATCTGAGTACGATATTGTCAAAGACTCATTTCAGTATAATATACAAATAATAGAGATGGAGATGAAAACTCTAGGTACCCACGTGATGATATCTGATGCGTGATGATATCTGAGTATAATCGACTTTAATCGATAAAGTTAAAATTTATTCAAGCTACACGGGTGATGAATTTGAAGAAGGAGGTGCAAGAAGTTGTTATTTTAAAAGCGAGAATCGGTGAGGTGAGGAAAGCTCAAACCTTGATTTATTAATCCATTTGAAATTCTCGATCGAATAGGGGCGTGGCATATAGACTCGTTTACCACCAAGTATGGCGCGTGTTCATACGCGTTTTTCACGTATCGATGTTACGTAAATATGTGGACGACCGAAACACGTCATTGAGTTAGAAGCCGGACGAGATAATAGAAGACTTAACGATACGAGGAGGTACTGTCAAGATTTTGTAGAGGAAAGAACATGACCTATGTCTGGGGTTATACCATAAGTTAAAGTTTTGTGGAGAAACCATCTTATTGAGGAAATGACACGGGAGTTGGAAGCGAAAATGAAAGCGAGGTATCTTTACCTTTTGAAACACAGAGTACGTCGTCGATTTCGAGGACGAAATTTCAGGAGGGAGGTTGTAAGACCGAAAATTTTTAAATAAAAGGAATTTCCTTTATTTATTATTTTGAAATAGTAAAGGTTGGATTTGATTAATGTGGTTAGTTAAGGGTAAAATCATAAATATTTCAAAATAAGCAAGTGGTTATAAAATATTCATTGTTGTCGGGGAATATTCGTTTGGTCGTGGAATATTAAATCTTTGTCGGGGAATATTAAATGCGAATGTACGCGACCATGTGTGGGCCCCATGTGGAAGCGATTGGATGAAGAAAGCGACAAATATAAGTTGGTTAAAAATAATTGGCGTAGTTATTCTGAGTTAAAGGCATTGGAATACAAATTGGTTAAAATCGATGATGTCTGGCGTGGTTGCTTTGATTAGCTTTGCGGTATTATTGCGATATTGTTGAATTATTGATCCTTACGTAAGAAGGCACTACTCGATAATTTTCACGGTGAATTCTTATTCGATATTTTATTTTATTGATTCAATAATTCTTTGCGTTGATATTTTATATTATTGTTGTTTGATAATTGTCCTGCACATGATATCTCCATTATCGGATCAATAATTCATATTATTTGAATAATATTATTAGATAGCATTATTGGCAATGTCTAGAAAGTTACATCTAAGGAGAGGTTTGGTCACCTAATTAATTGCTTTTGATGAGGAGAAATCCTTATTGGAAAGCCCCTCTTTCTGAGAGCGGCTGGTTGTCATAAATGTGATTACGTAATATTATTTGTGAATAATTAATTATTGATTCATATGATATGAAATATTTATTTTATATGAATATAAATGATGGATTTATTATTTTTATGTGGTTATAATGAATGAATTAATGTTGAGGTGTTTTATCGGTATTTTATCGGATTGGAGGTATTAAAAATCAAATCGGGGTTTTGAGATATATTGCGGGGTTATAATTTTTAATCAAATAGTTGGATCGTTGTAATTTTGGATATGTTATACATACATAAGTTGAGTATATGTCCACAAATTTTTGAACCGTTAAAATGCACGAATGATTTGTTGTGAATTTTAAGAGGTGTCGGATTCGGAAATTAGGTTTATAATTGATTTTGGTGGAAAATTCTAGAATTGAGTGGGCCCCACTTGTGGTTGGTGAAAAAATGTGCTGAATTTTATTTCAAATGTGGTGGGTGGCAATAGTAGCGAGGTAAAGCCATCGGAGTGCTTGAGTCGAAGTCTTGCTTGGGGCTAACATTTTTCTATAAATAGAGGGCTAAGTTAGAATTGAAAATCACACGAAACAAAGTTTTCTCTCTCTTTCTCTCTATATTATTGAGCGTATTTTGTGAGTATTTAGATACTTTGAGAGTTCTTTATTCGAGTACAAGTTTCATTGACATCACTTGAGCCTTTCCTTAGAAATCTTGATTCTTTGAGGTAAGGGATGTTATTTTCTTCTCGGATGATATTATTTCTTGATATCATTATCTTTGAAATATTGGTTAGAACTTTTTATCAAATTTGGAACTTTTTCATCGGAGTTACTATTCATGAGTTCTTATTCACGAGTTACTATTCATGAGTTACTATTCACGAGTTACTATTCATGAGTTCTTATTCATGAGTTACTATTCACGAGTCTTATTCATGAAGCGTGAAGATGTTTTTTGTGGAATTTCTATCTTTTGGTGTCAGAGTTACTATTCACGTATCGGCACTTTATTCACGTATCTGACCTTTATTCACGAATACGGCACTATTCATAGAAAAATGAAAATTTTTTCTTTTCGTCAAAATATCTATTACGGATACTAGCTTTGATTGTATCCATGTTTTGATCATTCTTGAATTTTACACCACTATGATTATTTTTGAGGTATTGTTGGACATGGATAAAACAAAGTACGAATCCTTAATCCTTAATCCTTGTCATTTTGTTTCCTTTGGATTCGTTCTTTAAAAATATTTTTCATCATCCTCGGTCTTAAATGATGATATTATTGAATATCAAAGATGAATGATTTTTGAAGAATATCTTTGGCACAGTAGTGCAAAGATGAATGATGAGATGAAGAATTGATGAATATCTTTTGTAGTGCAAAGATGATGAGCGGTGTTTAAATGAACATGACCAAGTGATGAATATCTTTGGCTGTAGTGCAAAGATGAGCGGTGTTTAAATGAACATGATGGTGATGAATATCTTTGGCCTTTAGTGCAAAGATGAGCAGTGTTGAGATGAACATAATGACCGATTGATGAATATCTTTGGCACTGTAGTGCAAAGATGAATATTTGATTTGAGATGAATATTGATTGATGTTCTGAGGATAAAATATTGATGATGAATTTATTAAATTCATAGATTATAGTAGATTTCATTCTCTACGTAACTCTTATGAATTATTATTTCACTGCGAATATTGATCTGAAACTTGTTGTCTATTGTATTCTATCGATTTTTCCTGTTGGAGACTAACGATAATTTGTTGTATATTATCTTAGTCATAACATTCTCTTCTTGGGCTAGTTGAGCTCACCCTTTTCCTTGTTGTTCCATTTTTTTCTTCTCGGGGAGGCGAGAATGTAGCGAGTCTTAGTCGGGGTATGGAATGAAGGTTTAGAGAGAGTTGTTTAGTAGTCCTCACCATTATTGTAAAATAATGTATCAATAAATGTGATGAGGATTTATTTGAGTATAAATATTATACAGAAGATAATATTTGTATTTAAACTCACAGATTTTATTGTTGTGATAATAAAGTTGTAGTTGTTTACGTACCATGTATTTGGCGACTCGAGAATGGGTTGGATGGAATGGACCTATTTTGGGGCGTCACGATCTTTTACTTATTCCGCTGTGCTTGAAAAGATTCTTGTGTTTGTCATATGCTAATTCATGAGTGATAAGTAGGTTTTATACCTACTTATCCAGTATCTATTACTTGAATTAGTTGATTAAACCTAAGTTTCTTAGTTATATTTCATACATGTTATGTTATTATGTAGGCTATGACACAACATTAGCATGAGGAAAGCAAGGAAAAGCAATTCAAACATCTTTTGGACTAAAATATGCAAGCAAATACAAGAAGGGAATATTGACGGACTATTAACACCGAGTTGGATGCATGTTCTTGGCTTGAAATTTGGAATTTATTGTAGATCTACTTCTTCGCTTTCCGGAACATCTTGAATAGTCCCAATCAGAGTTCGGATGCGAGAGTTATGGCCTTTTTATCAACAAAGATCAAAGTTAAGAGTTGTCATGCTTGCCATTTACATAGCATCTACTTCAAACTCGATTTCCGCCTTGTTCCGGATGTACTCTGTCAATCCTCAAAGAATTAAAGTTGTAGATCTCCTCGATATCGTCGATTTGATAGGTGGCAGGCCCCGTAACTCCAAGCAGATCAAAAGTTATGCCTGTTTTACCAAAGGACGTCGCAGTAGAAAATAGAGTAGCGCGGACCGCGCTAGGGGCACGCTAGTCCATCAGTTCCTCTGCTACAATAGCGCGGGCCATGCCCAAAATAGCCTAGGAAGAGCGCGGGGCACGCTAGTCGGCAGGAAGACTAGCTGTTTTGGGTTATTTGGTGTCCAATTTGAGCTAGAATAGGATTATTAGTTGCCTAACTTGCTAGGATATACATTAGAACTATAAATACATGAGGAGATGCATAAAAGAGGGGCAATATATGCTAGTTTTGGAGGATTCCACTATATTAGATTAGAGTAGATTAGGATCAAAACCCTAGTTCTTATATGATTGGGAGATTGAAGCAACTTGGAGACTATTGAAGATTCGAAGTAGGAGCAAGGAGGGAGCATCAAATCTACAGACAAGAGATTCTATCTTCTCATCTTCTTCTATCTTTATCTTTTAATGATTATTCAATTGTGGATTCTTAGTTTTAATTCAATAATAATGAACTAATTCTTTGTTTGAGATTACAATGGATCTTATTGTGTAGTTTATTTTAATATGTTTCGTTATCAATTATTATGTTCTATTGTGAGGATTGTCTATTGTGATTTGGACTTAATTGCTTAATTGCCTAGCTAACAATTACCGTGATAATCTATATGAACTCGAGAGATGAAGTATAGATTTAGATCTTATCATGATAGCATGTGTTTGTGATTTCTACATAGATGAAATTCATGATTCGTGTTTAGGATAGAGATATGCATTTACGCCATATGTAATCTTATAGAGAACTTGTGCTTTAAATCCTTTTTAATTGTAATTCACATAGAGATATAGTGGATTTGTTAATTAGGGTGTCTTGCTTAATTCTATCATCTGTGAATTTAAGTAAGTATGGGTATTATGCATCGATAGATGGTTTTGTCTGCTTTAGTGTTCTTGATTAACAATTCATGATAGAGAATAATTGATGAGAAGTGTGTTAACTTAAATGAAGCAATAAGTGAAGTTGTGATCTTAAATCTCCGTAATCTTAATTTAACTAGTAGTAATTAGAATTAGTTTACTTATAAATTGAAAGTTATTCGTTTAAATAAGATTGAGTTGGTTACGGGTTAGTACTTGGTGATTTTTATTAAACAATTCCTCGTGGGAACGATACTCTACTTTCACTTTATTACTTGTTGACCACGTATACTTGCGTGTTGTGCGTAATTAGATTTACCCAACAATGAGCAACACAAAATAAACTAGAAAAGTATTTGAATTAAAAAGGATTTATTCAACCCCCGCCCCCCTTTTAGATCTATATTGTGCCTACTGGGAATTAACAATTGGTATCAGAGTAGGATCTCATGCTATATTCAAAAGTTAATCGCTTTGAGTCTGATCCTAGGCACAAACATTGTTCTAAACTTAGTTTAGTAGTAAGTCACTTGTTATATGCAGATGAGCTCACACGTTGGAAATATAGTGTACAGGTAAATGTGTATATACACCTGAAGTTGCTCAGATTGGTCCATGTTCTTGATTGTCATATCAACAAGACCAATCCTTGCTCACGGTCAATCTTGTAGTCTAAAGACCAAGCTAGGAAGCTCAAGAGACACCCAGTCAAACATCCACCAGCCTAAAAAGATGAAAGGGACATACAAGCAAAGAAATGTTGTTCCAAAGAAGAAAGAAGAACTTCTCAAACATATGTCTAGTCAACCAGCAGCTGGATGTAAACCTGGTAAACTCAAGGATGTCAAAGAACTAAAGATCCTTGAGATTTTCTTAGCTGTGTATCTTCAAGATCACCTTGATTGATTAAAGGTCAACTTGAGCAACAAGCTGTCAGGAGCAAATGAGAAACTATGCACATCAATGCCTAACCTCAGTATGTCCAAGTTAAATGACTATTAAGAAACTGACAGAAGAAAGGTATGATTCCTTACTAAGATAATTGTATACATTATGTTGCACCTCCTTATGAACTATAACAGTACTCTTTCAAGAAATCATAATCTACCCGAAAAGGTGAAGAGAGAAAGTTTCTCTCCATCCATATTTTAGGATGAAGATGACATCTTGAAAGAAACCTGAAATAGGTCATAAGAACATCACAGGTTAAATCAAGTTTATATGGAGTAATCTTTGCTGATGGGTTAGTATGTATGTACAAACCTATGTTCTAAGTGTTTGATAACACACAGAGTATGATCAGTTCTTGTGACGCCCCTAAATTCGGGTATCTTCCAACCCGACAGATGGTGCTCCACTGTACTAACATCCATACAATCATTCTATTGAAATACAACAAAATGAAGGTAATTACTATTTTCTTATTACAATCAAAGTATAATCCTTCCCAGGTTCATAAACCGGTTACATCGTTCATTGTTCATAATGTATAATACATACAAACTTACTAAATTATTACACAATGCATAAGCATCCATCTTAGCTTTGCCCTTATCTCTCTTGGCATTCATAGTACGTTCATCTTTAACTGCAATTATATAATTCACACAAGAAGTGAGCATGACAGCTCAGCAAGTATAATCAAGGATAACAGTAATACCACATTCGTGAATCATATAACAATTCCGACATAACTGAACAATAGTTATGAAGTATTATGAATCAATAATACTTTAACAGTTCATAACATCAATTCCCAAGATATAGAATAGATTAGGAATTCTGAACCGGTCGATAGACCATGAACAGTAACTTTCAGTTTTCATACTTGAAAAGGAGTTCACAGCACTAAGGTCGTTCATCCGTATAACTTACGAGCACTTCTAGGTGATCAGCCTATAGTACTCTATGTTCATCAACACTCATTCATTAAACGTATTTACGTTTAATATTTTTGGCAAACTCGCGTGCCCATCGAATAATCGATGAAAAATACTTTTGTTTGTTCATAGACAAACCTTACCTTCACGTCCGTACCAATTACTTGGCATAGGATAGCGTTAACATTTGTATATAGAATGATATGAATAATAATCAATCTATATATTACGAATAGTCTAACCGAGTTAAAATCTGGCATCGACCCTTTCTTTAAAATAAGTCTTGCAATTCAGTTCAACGAATCACATAAAACTTGGCTAACATGGAAGTTAGACAAGTGTTAAGAAAACTTGGCTTTCAGCGTCTTCAAATAATTACTCGACTGACCACAGCCTTTACAGAATCTACATGATATATTCACATAGCACACTGTAATTAGCTATAAACAACTATTCACATTGTTCCTACAAGCTTCTTTCTCTTCTATGTCTTTGTTAACTTAATATCTTTATTAAAGTCAACATGACTTATTACCCTTCGTCCCAGTTTATCACTCAACTGACGTTTTATTAACCGGACTCAACCATCGTTGATAAGGTACCAACATTTTTCATCGTACATATCTTGTTAACATGCATTACATTCCTAAGTTTCATACCATATACCTTAGTATAGGTAATATAGGATTAGTCTTAGTACATTCATTGAGTATATAAACTCAACTCAAGTAGGTCTCACAACAATTGAAGTTCAAAACCTAAGTTACTATCACAAGCCCTGAACTCGTGTTGCGGCGCGACATCCTATGCATTCTAGTGGCGCTGCGGCGCCACTCTCCAGAGGTTTTGCCCGGACTTGGCGCTGTGGCGCGAGTCCATGTACAAACTCTCGTGACGCAATGTGAGTCTCGTAACTTTTATTTTCTCCGGCCATAAGCGGCGTTTTGGTACGACTTTTTACACTACGTCTAGTACCAGATTGTCAACAGTTTTAAAAATCTTTGTGAAATTCCCGGGGCCGTAACTTCTTCGTTATAAGCCCGATTTGATCTGTTCAAAAGCCTACACGTCATAAATGATATACCCTACGCGTTCATATAAGAATTCGACACTTTCGAATCCGTTAACTCAAAATTCACTATTGAGTTCATTTTATAGACGTTCGAAAATGTTAATGAACGTTCAATGCTCGTTTTCTTCGTTTTAAGTCGGAATCCGACGATTCTCAAACCCACAACTCTTAATCACCCTATCTCACGTGTTGACATTGAAAACCAACTTTTTCACGTCTCACGCCAACTTTCGACTACCATTCCAGAATTTTTACGTTTTCGACGTTTAACGTATATTTCTGTAAAATTCGCTATAACTTCGTTACTAATGTTCTCTAAGCCAAATCACATGGAATACTCCATGGATTTCATATCTATATCCTAACCAAACAAGATGCATATACTAACATATTGATGGAGCTCAATTGTTTATCAACAATCGATCTTAACTATCAATATTTTCATGGTTCAAAACTATATTAAACCTTATGATTCTTATAATCTCATGACTTATAGAGATTGAATCTATGGTAAGTCATCTCAAAATCCTCACACAAGACATATACCACCCATTCTATGATTCTCTAAGATGAAAGAAAATCTAAAAGAGATGGAGATGAAAGGTAAGGATTATACCTTAAGAACTCTTGGTGTTCTTTCTTGGAAAACTCCAAGATCAAGCTTCCAAAGTGTATAATTTATGAGTCTAGCTCTCTTTCTCTCTCAAATAATCTAGGTTGAGTCTTGAAAAAACTCTCAAATGAATCAATCTAGCTTTCTATTTATAGAAAACTAGAATGGAGGGCAATTTGGACTTTAAACCACCAACCTCCTTACTATTCATGTGTGGTCACCATGTAAAACACTTGGTGACCAAGCCTTATGCTTGGATTCCACACCAAGGTGGCCGGCCCACCACCTTTATGTGACATCCCATGGGTTGCCCCATGGGTTTTACCCATTCGGTGACCCACCGGTTCGACCCATGGTTCAGTTTTAATGAATTGGGCTTAACTAAATTAACATTGGGCCTTGACTTGGGCTTAACCCACTAATCACTAGGGCTTTATCATTCAAATGATTGGATTAATTAATAATCCAACTCAAATGAATTAATCATTAAGTCTTAACTTAATTCTATAATACGAATCGTATCACATACGTACAATTCACGTATTATCTCCGTATACTACTCGTACCATAATTGTATTGTACTTCGTATTTACTCAGCGTATTATACATAGATACTAAATAGTATCACCAAATGTATAACACTCGCATTAACCCTAACGCCATTCCTTCTACGCATATTATTTCCTTTTCGGAAATCAATATACTCAACCCTTAGGTTTTAAGTCCGCAGACGAAAACTGCGTTTGCCATAAATGAAATATTATCAGATATTCCATCTTATCACGATATTCTATCATTACGCATTTCTCGGAATTTCAAAATAATTCCCCGAACAGAAACAAATGAATAGTGTTTTTACTAAAATTTCTCGGAAAACAATTATTTTCGTCTTGGAAATTCCAAACAATTATTTCTAGGAGAAGGTCAAAATGCCTCGACTTTTACTCATGATGTCACAAGAGCACCTATACTTTTTTTTCCAAAAGTACCCCTAACGTTATATTTTTTGGGTCGCCCGTGCCCCTGCCGTTAACAGAACATATTTAATCATAACATATTTACATCATTTAATCAAAATACTAAAATTCAAATTATTTTGTTACCTAACCAAAATAACTAATTAAATAAAATAATTTGAAAAACGTATTTACATCATTTAATTAAAATACTAAAATTCAAATCATAACATATTTACATCAAATACTAATTAAAAATATACTAATATCAAAAAATTAAAAATAATAATTTTTTTTTAAAAAGCGTTAATTTTTGATATTAAAAATATTAAAAATGTTAATATTTTTTTATATTAAAAAACATTAATATTTTATTAATATTTTTGATATTAAAAAACGTTAGTGTTTTAAAAATATTAATTTTTTTGATATAAGGTTAATATTAAAATGTTAATATTTTTGATATAAAAATATTATAATATTATAAAAATTTAAAAAACATTAATTTTTGATATTAAAAAGCGTTAATATTTTTTTATATTAAAAATGTTAATATTACTAATATTAGTACTTAATAATATTATAATATTAAAATTTAATAATATTACTAATATTAAGAAAAATATTAAAATTTTAGTACTTAATAATAAGAAAACGTAAATACTAATATTTAAGTGACTTAGTATTTTAGTATTACTAATATTAGTACTTAATAATATTAAAATATTAAAATTTAATAATATTACTAATATTAAGAAAAATATTAGTAACTAATATTACTAATATTAAGAAAAATATTAAAATTTTAGTACTTTAATAATAAAAAACGTAAATACTAATATTAAAACAACGTATAAGATACTAACATATTTAAAGTTGTATAACATAATAAAACGTTAATAATTTATCTGCGACTTTTAACGTAAAAATAAAAACGTTAGTATTTTTTTTAATTAGTATTTTAGTTTTTTTTTAATTAGTATTTGATGTAAATATGTTATGTTTTTAATTTTAGTATTTTGATAAAATGCTGTAAATATGTTATACAACTTATTTTATTTAATTAGTTGTTTTGATTAGTTAACAAAATAATTTGAATTTTAGTATTTTGATTAAATGATGTAAATATGTTATGCTTTTTTTATTTTGAATTTTAGTATTTTTTTTGTTTTGATTAAATGACATATTTACATATGTCAGGGGCATTTTTGAACCTTCTCCCTTTAAGTCTCCATCTGTCAGCCACGTCAGCGAAATTCTAACCCCGTTAGTCTTCTGTTAACGGCAAGGGCACAGGCGACCCAAAAAATATAACGTTAGCGGTACTTTTGGACAAAAAAAAGTATATGGTGCTCGGTAGACATCGCGGTAAAAGTCAGGGGCATTTTTGACCCTTCTCCCATTAATTCTAACACATAGTCAGAATACTAACCACGTTAGCACATTCTAGGTCATAGATCGACCTTCACGTAGCATACTCATAAAGAAATCAATTAAATTCATTTAATTCACATAATCAAATAAAAATTTAATTGTCATAAAAATCTGATTTTCTCGGGCGTTACATTCTCTCCCCCTTATAAGGATTCTGTCCCCAGAATCTTAGCTTATAATTACATAAACAAATGAGGAAAATCTTCTTTCATTTTACTTTCGAGCTCCCACGTTGCATCTTCAGCATTGTGGTTTCTCCATAACACCTTTACTGAAGGTATTACCTTATTTCTTAAAACTTGTTCCTTCCTATCAATATTTTGAATTGGAAGTTCCTCACAGGACAAGTCCTTCTCTATCTGAATAGATTCATATTCTATCACGTGTTTATAGTCCGGTTTATAAGGACGCAACACTGACACATGAAACACGTTATGAATGTGTTCCATCTCTAGAGGTAAGGCTACTTCATAAGCTACATGTAACACCCCAACTTATTATAAATAAAATTAAATTTCTTCTATTTATTATTTTGAAATAGTAAGGGTTGATTTGATTAATGTGGTTAGTTATGGGTAAAATGCGTAAATATTTTAAATAAGCAAGTGGTTATAAAATATTCATTTTTATTGGAGAATATTCGTTTGGTCGTGAAATATTCTTACCGCTTGGGAATATTAAATGACGACACCTTGACCTTATATGTGGGCCCCATAACGGAAAGTGATTGGATGAAGAAAATGACAAGTATAAGTTGTTTATAAATAACGGCGTAGTTGTTACCGTTAATACTGTTGGAATACCCGGTGGTTAAAACACAGTAATAATCGATAAAGTTAAAGCTGTTCAAGCTACACACCGGAGCTGATGAATTTGAAGAAGGAGGTGCAAGAAGTTGTTATTTTAAAAGCGAGAATCGGTGAGGTGAGGAAAGCTCAAACCTTCGATTTATTAATCCATTTGAAATTCTCGATCGAATAGGAAGCGTGGCATATAGAATTTCGCTTTTACCACCAAGTATGACGCGTGTTCATAGCGTTTTTTCACGATCGATGTTACGTAAATATGTGGACGACCGAAACACGTCATTGAGTTAGAACCGGACGAGATAGTGAAGACTTAACGTCACGAGGAGGTACTGTCAAGATTTTGTAGAGGAAAGAACATGACCTATATCAGAGGTTATACCATAAGTTAAAGTTTTGTGGAGAAACCATCTTTATTGAGGAAATGACTGGGAGTTGGAAGCGAAAATGAAAGCGAGGTATCTTTACCTTTTCGAAACACCAGTCGTGACACGTCAATTTCGAGGACGAAATTTCATAAGGAGGGAGGTTGTAAGACCGAAAATTTTTTAAATAAAAGGAATTTCCTTTATTTATTATTTTGAAATAGTAAGGGTGGATTTGATTAATGTGGTTAGTTATGGGTAAATGCGCAAATATTTCAAAATAAGCAAGTGGTTATAAAATATTCATTGTTGTCGGGGAATATTCGTTTGGTCGTGGAATATTAAATGTTTGGGAATATTGACGACAATGGTAGCATACCATGTGTGGGCCCCATAACGGAAAGCGATTGGATGAAGAAAATGACAAATATAAGTTGGTTAAAAATAACTTGGGCGTAGTTATTACCTTAAGAATTTGTTGGAATACGGTGGTTAAAATACGATGTCTGGCGTGGTTGCATAAAGAAGCACTGCGGTATTGCAAAGATTGTTGAATTATTGATCCTTACGTAAGAAGGCACTACTCAATAATTTTCACGTGAATTCTTTATTCAATATTTTATTTTATTGATTCAATAATTCTTTGCGTTGATATTTTATATTATTGTTGTTCAATAATTGTCACCGCACATTATCTCCATTATCGGATCAATAATTCATATTATTTGAATAATATTATTAGATAGCATTATTGGCAATGTCTAGAAAGTTCATCAAGGAGAGGTTTGGTCACCTAATTGCGCTTCAAAGAAGGAGAAATCCTTATCGGAAAGCCCCTCTTTCTGAGGAGAACTACTGGGTTGTATAATGGTGATTCTAATATTATTTGTGAATAATTAATTATTGATTTATATGATAAGAAAATATTTATAAATGATGGATTTATTTGTTTTATGTGGTTATAATTGAATGATTTAATGTTGAGGTGTTTTATCGTTATTTTATCTGGATTGGAGGTATTAAAAATCAAATCGGGGTTTTGAGATATATCATGGGGTTATAATTTTTAATCAAACCGTTGGATCGTTGTAATTTTGGATATGTTATACATACATAAGTTGAGTATATGTCCACAAATTTTGAACCGTTAAAATGCACGAATGATTTGTTGTGAATTTTAAGAGGTGTCGGATTCGGAAATTAGGTTTATAATTGATTTTGGTGGAAAATTCTAGAATTGAGTGGGCCCCACTTGTGGTTGGTGAAGAAATGTGCTGAATTTTATTTCAAATGTGGTGGGTGGCAATAGTAGCGTGTAAAGCCATCATCGGTGGCGGTGTCAAGTCCGCTTTGTGGGCTAACATTTTCCTATAAATAGAGGGCTAAGTTAGAATTGAAAATCACACCGAAACAAAGTTTTCTCTCTTCTCTCTCTATATTATTGGCGTATTTTGTGAGTATTTAGATACTTTGAGAGTTGTTGTCAAGATCTACAAGTTTCATTCAAAGATCACTTGAGACCTTTCCTTCCGAAGTACTGATTCTTTGAGGTAAGGGATGTTATTTTCTTCTCAGATGATATTATTTCTTCAATATCATTATGCTGAAATATTGGTTAGAACTTTTTATCAAATTTGGAACTTTTTCATGTCGGAGTTACTATTCATGAGTTACTATTCACGAGTTACTATTCATGAGTTACTATTCACGAGTTACTATTCATGAGTTACTATTCATGAGTTACTATTCACGAGTACTATTCATGAAGCGTGAAGATGTTTTTTTTGTGGAATTTCTATCTTTTGGTGTCGGAGTTACTATTCACGATATCAAGACTATTCACGATTATCAAGACTATTCACGAATATTTCAAGACTATTCATAGAAAAATGAAAATTTTTCTTTTCGTCTAAAATATCTATTCTGGATACTAGCTTTGATTGTATCCATGTTTTGATCATTCTTGAATTTTACACCACTATGATTATTTTTGAGGTATTGTTGGACATGGACAAAACAAAGTACGAATCCTTAATCCTTAATCCTTGTCATTTTGTTTCCTTTGGATTCGTTCTTTAAAAATATTTTCATCATCCTCGGTCTTAAATGATGATATTATTGAATATCTTTGGCTTTGTAGTGCAAAGATGAATGATTTTTGAAGAATATCTTTGGCCAGAAAGTGCAAAAGATGAAGCAGTGTTGAGATGAACACGACCGATTGATGAATATCTTTGGCCTGTAGTGCAAAGATGAGCAGGTGTTTAAATGAACATGACCGACTGATGAATATCTTTGGCCTGTAGTGCAAAGATGAGCAGGTGTTTAAATGAACATGACCGACTGATGAATATCTTTGGCCTTTAGTGCAAAGATGAACAGGTGTTGAGAGGAACATGACCGATTGATGAATATCTTTGGCTCTGTAGTGCAAAGATGAATATTTGATTTGAGATGAATATTGATTGATGTTACGAGGATAAAATATTGATGATGGACCTGTTAAATTCATAGATTATAGTAGATTTCATTCTCTACGTAACTCTCTATGAATTATTATTTCCGCCGCAAATATTAATGAAACTTGTTGTCTATTGTATTCTATCGATTTTTCCTCATTGGAGACTAACGATAATTTGTTGTATATTATCTTAGTCATAACATTCTTTATTGGGCTAGTTGAGCTCACCCTTTTCCTTGTTGTTCCATTTTCTTCTCGGGAGGCGAGAATGTAGTGAAAGTACTAGTCTGGGGTATGGAATGAAGGTTCTAGAGAGAGTTGTTTAGTAGTCCTCACCATTATTGTAAAATAATGTATCAATAAATGTGATGAGGATTTATTTGAGTATAAATATTGTCTAGAAGATAATATTTGTATTTAAACTCACAGATTTTATTGTTGTGATAATAAAGTTGTAGTTGTTTACGTACCATGTATTTGGCGACTCGAGAATGGGTTGGATGGAATGGACCTATTTTGGGGCGCCACGGTTGGTATCGAGCTTAGGGATATGATCTCTCTGGCGGAGATCGGGGAATAGAACTAGGAGGAGAGACGAGTAAATCCTTCGCTAGTGTGTCCTACCTAAGCTTATTTGTTAGTTAGTCAAGATATATAGGGATATTATGTGATATATTGATTTCCTTAATTAACCCTTATTTTATGACAAGAATTGAGAATGTCGACTGAGAATATTAATAGTGGGTGTAAATGAGACCGTGGAGATGCTCTGTACTTAACAACGAGGAGAACGTGCAACAGTGGCAATGTTCCTCCTGTGAACAACACCACTGAGCAGATGATGAACGAGCGGATGTTTAGAAGCTTTTTGCAGTTCATGCAAAATCGACGAGGAGACTCTGTTCAAAATATAGAGAGAAATGATAGCAATTCACGGGTGGTCACAAACAAGCGATTCAAAGAGTTGGGACCACGAGAATTCTGGGGAAAGCCAGATCCGATCATGGCAGAAACATGGGTCAAGCAAATTACCAAGATATTCGATGTCTTAGGATACACGGAGGAACAAAAAGTTCCATTCGCTACCTTTATGTTCCGAGGCGAGGCAGACATTGGTGGGAATCATGAAGCGTACCCATCCACCGCTTTTCAGCATGTCTTGGGAGGCGTTTCAGAAACAGTTCAATGACAAGTACTTCCCTGAAAGTATTCGTCATATGAAGGAAGTGGAGTTTATTAGATTGGAGCAGAATAACATGACGGTGTCCCAAAGACGAGGCGAAGTTTGCGGAGTTATCCGTGTTTGCACCTCATTTGGTGGAGAATGAGGAACGTATGACGCGGATGTTTCGAGAGGTTTGAAACCGGCGATACGTCAAGATCTCATTTCTCATAAATTTTTCTCTATTCGGATGTTGTCAGCGAGGCTCGATTGTTAGAAGCGAGATAACGAGAATACGTTCAACCGAGGGACCATAACCGAGGATCATACCAAAGATAGCGATCATCGAATAACGATAACCAGTGGAGAAAGAAGAATACGGACAAAGGCGGTAACCACTCTGGTGGTAATCGTGGCCATGAAAATAGAAGAAGCGAGTTGGGAGGAGATTTTAAAAAGAGGAGATTCAACAACGACCATGTTAAGACGTCAGCGCCAGTAGCAACTGGTTCTAAGGGAGGAGAACGACCACCGGTCATATGTTATAAATGCGGGAAAGAGGGACATATAAGTCCAAACTGTCCACAACAGTTTAAGGTATGCTATAATTGTGGAAAAGAAGGACATATCGCTCGAGATTGTAAGATATCAAAACCCAGTCCAGTGGGAATGGTGACTCAAAAGGATGTCCCAGAAAAGTCAAAGTCAACGATTCCTGGAAGAGCGTTTGTCGTGACCGGTCAAAATACGAGGAACCCGAACGAAGTTAGCACGGGTTAGTTAATTATAAATTCTTGTGAAGTTTATACCTTATTAGATACCGGTTCTACCCATTCTTTTATCTCTCTTGCTTGCGCTCAACGTTTGAACTTGACTACGGAGAAATTAGACTTTGACCTATTTATGGAGACTCCGTTAGGAGAAACTTTCATTGCATCCGTTGTTTAGAAATCTTGCTTGATTCAGGTTGGCACTATCACATTACCTGTTAACCTTATTTCTATAGAGATATTTGTTTTTGATGTGATTTTAAGGTTAACTACTCATCATGCCAAAATTGATTGCTTTTGTAAGGTTGTTAGTTTTTATATTCCTAAGCAACTTGTTATTCGAACTCAAGCAGTCAAACCATTGTAGTCAAACATTTTCATATCAAGCCATGAAGTCATTCGTTTATTACGGATGTCAAGTTTTCTTAGTCCATGTTATGGATTTGAATAAAGACACGTCAGATTTGAATAATATTCTTGTTGTTATTGATTTTCCCGACGTATTTTCAAGAATTTCTTGGCTTACTCCCAAAGACCGATATTAAATTTTGTATTGAATTTGAACCCTAAGACAAAACTCATTTCTAAAATCTCATATCGAATGGCTCTATTGAACTTCGGAGTTAAAATTCAACTATAGAATTTGGTACACGAGCCTTTATCTTGTGACTTCCTTTGTGGAATTCACCTAAGCGGAACTCTCCGTAAGGGACACCATATTCGATGCGATAGTAAACCGATAGGTGTCATTGTAACGTCTTATCCAAGGTTGGGATATGAGTCACGCGTTGAGAACAACCTAAGTCGGTAATCGAAATACGTAGCTTTCAGGCTTAGTTGGTTATTATATCGAGAGATTCGTTGAATGATATTCTCGAATCGCTATTCCATTAACGTAGCTGACTCATAGAGATACAAAATTCAAATGGAGCAAGGAATGTGGTAAGAGCTTCGAAGAACTCAAGAGGAGACTTATTTCAGCACATGTTCTGACCATGCCATCCTGGAAAAGCGAATGTGGTAGCCGGCGTGTTGAGTAGAAGATCGATACAAGTCTGAGTACGATATTATCAAAGACTCATTTCAGTATAATATACAAATAATAGAGATGGAGATGAAAACTCTAGGTACCCACGTGATGATATACTGATGCGTGATGATGATATGAGTATAATCGACTTTAATCGATAAAGTTAAAGTCGTTTCAAGCTACACACCGAGGTGATGAATTTGAAGAAGGAGGTGCAAGAAGTTGTTATTTTAAAAGCGAGAATCGGTGAGGTGAGGAAAGCTCAAACCTTCGATTTATTAATCCATTTGAAATTCTCGATCGAATAGGAGCTGCTGTGGCATATAGACTCGTTTTACCACCAAGTATGACGCGTGTTCATAACGTTTTTCACGTATCGATGTTACGTAAATATGTGGACGACCGAAACACACGTCATTGAGTTAGAAACCGGACGAGATAGCCAGAAGACTTAACGCACGAGGAGGTACTGTCAAGATTTTGTAGAGGAAAGAACATGACCTATGTCCGAGGTTATACCATAAGTTAAAGTTTTGTGGAGAAACCATGTTATTGAGGAAATGACTGGGAGTTGGAAACGAAAATGAAAGCGAGGTATCTTTACCTTTTGAAAAACACCAGTATGCGTGACGTCAATTTCGAGGACGAAATTTCATAAGGAGGAGGTTGTAAGACCGAAAATTTTTAAATAAAAGGAATTTCCTTTATTTATTATTTTGAAATAGTAAGGGTGGATTTGATTAATGTGGTTAGTTATGGGTAAAATGCATAAATATTTCAAAATAAGCAAGTGGTTATAAAATATTCATTGTTGTCGGGGAATATTCGTTTGGTCGTGGAATATTAAATCTTTGTCGGGGAATATTCGTATTTACTGCCAAGTAAATGACCATGTGGGCCCCATAACTTGAAAGCGATTGGATGAAGAAAGCGACAAATATAAGTTGGTTAAAAATAACGGCGTAGTTGTTATTAGATTAAGACCATTGGAATACCCGTTGGTTAAAATCTGATGTCTGGCGTGGTTGCACGAGTACACTACGGTATTATTGCATGTATTGTTGAATTATTGATCCTTACGTAAGAAGGCACTACTCAATAATTTTCACATGAATTCTTGTTCAATATTTTATTTTATTGATTCAATAATTCTTTGCGTTGATATTTTATATTATTGTTGTTCAATAATTGTCACCGCATTATTATCTCCATTATCGGATCAATAATTCATATTATTTGAATAATATTATTAGATAGCATTATTGGCAATGTCTAGAAAGTTACATCAAGGAGAGGTTTGGTCACCTAATTGCGCACCAAGATGAGGAGAAATCCTTATCTGAAAGCCCCTCTTCCTCGAGAAGCTACTGGTTGTCATAATGGTGATTCGTAATATTATTTGTGAATAATTAATTATTGATTTATATGATAAGAAAATATTTATAAATGATGGATTTATTTGTTTTATGTGGTTATAATTGAATGATTTAATGTTGAGGTGTTTTATCAGTATTTTATCGGATTGGAGGTATTAAAAATCAAATCAGGGGTTTTGAGATATATTGCGGGGGTTATAATTTTTAATCCGATAGTTGGATCGTTGTAATTTTTGGATATGTTATACATACATAAGTTGAGTATATGTCCACAAATTTTGAACCGTTAAAATACACGAATGATTTGTTGTGAATTTTAAGAGGTGTCGGATTAGGAAATTAGGTTTATAATTGATTTTGGTGGAAAATTCTAGAATTGAGTGGGCCCCACTTGTGGTTGGTGAAGAAATGTGCTGAATTTTATTTCAAATGTGGTGGGTGGCAATAGTGAAAGAGTGTAAAGCCATCGTGTAGCAGTCAAGTCTGCTTGGTAGGGCTAACATTTTCCTATAAATAGAGGGCTAAGTTAGAATTGAAAATCACCCGAAACAAAGTTTTTCTCTTTCTCTCTCTATATTATTGAGCGTATTTTGTGAGTATTTAGATACTTTGAGAGTTCTTTGTCAAAGACAAGTTTCATTCAAAGATCACTTGAGACCTTTCCTTAGAAATCATCGATTCTTTGAGGTAAGGGATGTTATTTTCTTCTCGGATGATATTATTTCTTCAATATCATTATTTGAAATATTGGTTAGAACTTTTTATCAAATTTGGAACTTTTTCATGTTGAGTTACTATTCATGAGTTACTATTCACGAGTTACTATTCATGAGTTACTATTCACGAGTTACTATTATTCATGAGTTACTATTCATGAGTTACTATTCACGAGTACTATTCATGAAGCGTGAAGATGTTTTTTTTGTGGAATTTCTATCTTTGGTGTGTTGAGAGTTACTATTCACGTTAAGACTATTCACGATATCTGACACTATTCACGAATACGACACTATTCATTAGAAAAATGAAAATTTTTCTTTTTCGTCTAAAATATCTATTCGGATACTAGCTTTGATTGTATCCATGTTTTGATCATTCTTGAATTTTACACCACTATGATTATTTTTGAGGTATTGTTGGACATGGATAAAACAAAGTACGAATCCTTAATCCTTAATCCTTGTCATTTTGTTTCCTTTGGATTCGTTCTTTAAAAATATTTTTCATCATCCTCGCCTTAAATGATGATATTATTGAATATCTTTGGCCTGTAGTGCAAAGATGAATGATTTTGAAGAATATCTTTGGCCTGTAGTGCAAAGATGAACAGGTGTTGAGATGAACATGACCGATTGATGAATATCTTTGGCCTGTAGTGCAAAGATGAGCAGGTGTTTAAATGAACATGACCGACTGATGAATATCTTTGGCCTGTAGTGCAAAGATGAGCAGGTGTTTAAATGAACATGACCGACTGATGAATATCTTTGGCCTTTAGTGCAAAGATGAACAGGTGTTGAGAGGAACATGACCGATTGATGAATATCTTTGGCCTGTAGTGCAAAGATGAATATTTGATTTGAGATGAATATTGATTGATGTTACAGGGATAAAATATTGATGATGGACTGTTAAATTCATAGATTATAGTAGATTTCATTCTCTACGTAACTCTTCTATGAATTATTATTTTCGCTGCAAATATTAATCTGAAACTTGTTGTCTATTGTATTCTATCAGATTTTTCCCTGTTGGAGACTAACGATAATTTGTTGTATATTATCTTAGTCATAACATTCTTTACTGGGCTAGTTGAGCTCACCCTTTTCCTTGTTGTTCCATTTTTCTTCTCAGGAGGCGAGAATGTAGCGAGTACTAGTCGGGGTATGGAATGAAGGTTCTAGAGAGAGTTGTTTAGTAGTCCTCACCATTATTGTAAAATAATGTATCAATAAATGTGATGAGGATTTATTTGAGTATAAATATTGTCTAGAAGATAATATTTGTATTTAAACTCACAGTTTTATTGTTGTGATAATAAAGTTGTAGTTGTTTCTGTACCATGTATTTGGCGACTCAGAATGGGTTGGATGGAATGGACCTATTTTGGGGGCGTCACAATAACAACAACTACAACAACAAGAAGTCAGGGCCTGAAGGGTCCTTATCCGAAGGGACTAAATGAAGTTCCAAGCCTGCTGGGCTTGAAGAGTTCCAAAGGAACTAGAGAAGTTTCAAGGCTGCTGGCTTTGAAGAGTTCTTAGTGAACTGAAGTCCCAAGGCTGTTGGCCTTGAAGGAATCTTAGTGATTCAAGGTGCTGCCCTTTCTTAGTTAAAATCCTACTAGTTGAAAGTAGAAGAGTGGATTAGGAGCTTTAGTCTTTGAACCACTTAAAACCCCTTGTGTCTTTTACTTTATGTCATTTACATTATGTACCTTAACTACTATGTATGTTTTAACTGCTTACTGCAGAATTAACTCTACGAACAATGTATGTCTGATTATGAATATATCAATGAAGGGGATCTTTTACTTATTCCGCTGTGCTTGAAAAGATTCTTGTGTTTGTCATATGCTAATTCATGAGTGATAAGTAGGTTTTATACCTACTTATCCAGTATCTATTACTTGAATTAGTTGATTAAACCTAAGTTTCTTAGTTATATTTCATACATGTTATGTTATTATGTAGGCTATGACACAACATTAGCATGAGGAAAGCAAGGAAAAGCAATTCAAACATCTTTTGGACTAAAATATGCAAGCAAATACAAGAAGGGAATATTGACGGACTATTAACACCGAGTTGGATGCATGTTCTTGGCTTGAAATTTGGAATTTATTGTAGATCTACTTCTTCGCTTTCCGGAACATCTTGAATAGTCCCAATCAGAGTTCGGATGCGAGAGTTATGGCCTTTTTATCAACAAAGATCAAAGTTAAGAGTTGTCATGCTTGCCATTTACATAACATCTACTTCAAACTCGATTTCCGCCTTGTTCCGGATGTACTCTGTCAATCCTCAAAGATTTAAAGTTGTAGATCTCCTCGATATCTTCGATTTGATAGGTGGCAGGCCCCGTAACTCCAAGCAGATCAAAAGTTATGCCTGTTTTACCAAAGGACGTCGCAGTAGAAAATAGAGTAGCGCGGACCGCGCTAGGGGCACGCTAGTCCATCAGTTCCTCTGCTACAGTAGCGCGGGCCATGCCCAAAATAGCCTAGGAAGAGCGCGGGGCACGCTAGTTGGCAGGAAGACAGCTGTTTTGGGTTATTTGGTGTCCAATTTGAGCTAGAATAGGATTATTAGTTGCCTAACTTGCTAGGATATACATTAGAACTATAAATACATGAGGAGATGCATAAAAGAGGGGCAATATATGCTAGTTTTGGAGGATTCCACTATATTAGATTAGAGTAGATTAGGATCAAAACCCTAGTTCTTATATGATTGGGAGATTGAAGCAACTTGGAGACTATTGAAGATTCGAAGTAGGAGCAAGGAGGGAGCATCAAATCTACAGACAAGAGATTCTATCTTCTCATCTTCTTCTATCTTTATCTTTTAATGATTATTCAATTGTGGATTCTTAGTTTTAATTCAATAATAATGAACTAATTCTTTGTTTGAGATTACAATGGATCTTATTGTGTAGTTTATTTTAATATGTTTCGCTATCAATTATTATGTTCTATTGTGAGGATTGTCTATTGTGATTTGGACTTAATTGCTTAATTGCCTAGCTAACAATTACCGTGATAATCTATATGAACTCGAGAGATGAAGTATAGATTTAGATCTTATCATGATAGCATGTGTTTGTGATTTCTACATAGATGGAATTCATGATTCGTGTTTAGGATAGAGATATGCATTTACGCCATATGTAATCTTATAGAGAACTTGTGCTTTAAATCCTTTTTAATTGTAATTCACATAGAGATATAGTGGATTTGTTAATTAGGGTGTCTTGCTTAATTCTATCATCTGTGAATTTAAGTAAGTATGGGTATTATGCATCGATAGATGGTTTTGTCTGCTTTAGTGTTCTTGATTAACAATTCATGATAGAGAATAATTGATGAGAAGTGTGTTAACTTAAATGAAGCAATAAGTGAAGTTGTGATCTTAAATCTCCGTAATCTTAATTTAACTAGTAGTAATTAGAATTAGTTTACTTATAAATTGAAAGTTATTCGTTTAAATAAGATTGAGTTGGTTACGGGTTAGTACTTGGTGATTTTTATTAAACAATTCCTCGTGGGAACGATACTCTACTTTCACTTTATTACTTGTTGACCACGTATACTTGCGTGTTGTGCGTAATTAGATTTACCCAACAATGAGCAACACAAAATAAACCAGAAAAGTATTTGAATTAAAAAGGATTTATTCAACCCCCGCCCCCTTTTAGATCTATATTGTGCCTACTGGGAATTAACAATTGGTATCAGAGTAGGATCTCATGCTATATTCAAAAGTTAATCGCTTTGAGTCTGATCCTAGGCACAAACATTGTTCTAAACTTAGTTTAGTAGTAAGTCACTTGTTATATGCAGATGAGCTCACACGTTGGAAATATAGTATACAGGTAAATGTGTATATACACCTGAAGTTGCTCAGATTGGTCCATGTTCTTGATTGTCATATCAACAAGACCAATCCTTGCTCACGGTCAATCTTGTAGTCTAAAGACCAAGCTAGGAAGCTCAAGAGACACCCAGTCAAACATCCACCAGCCTAAAAAGATGAAAGGGACATACAAGCAAAGAAATGTTGTTCCAAAGAAGAAAGAAGAACTTCTCAAACATATGTCTAGTCAACCAGCAGCTGGATGTAAACCTGGTAAACTCAAGGATGTCAAAGAACTAAAGATGCTGAGATTTTCTTAGCCTGTATCTTCAAGATCACGGCTGATTGATTAAAGGTCAACTTGAGCAACAAGCTGTCAGGAGCAAATGAGAAACTATGCACATCAATGCCTAACCTCAGTATGTCCAAGTTAAATGACTATTAAGAAACTGACAGAAGAAAGGTATGATTCCTTACTAAGATAATTGTATACATTATGTTGCACCTCCTTATGAACTATAACAGTACTCTTTCAAGAAATCATAATCTACCCGAAAAGGTGAAGAGAGAAAGTTTCTCTCCATCCATATTTTAGGATGAAGATGACATCTTGAAAGAAACCTGAAATAGGTCATAAGAACATCACAGGTTAAATCAAGTTTATATGGAGTAATCTTTGCTGATGGGTTAGTATGTATGTACAAACCTATGTTCTAAGTGTTTGATAACACACAGAGTATGATCAGTTCTTGTGACGCCCCTAAATTCGGGTATCTTCCAACCCGACTGATGGTGCTCCACTGTACTAACATCCATACAATCATTCTATTGAAATACAACAAAATGAAGGTAATTACTATTTTCTTATTACAATCAAAGTATAATCCTTCCCAGGTTCATAAACCGGTTACATCGTTCATTGTTCATAATGTATAATACATACAAACTTACTAAATTATTACACAATGCATAAGCATCCATCTTAGCTTTGCCCTTATCTCTCTTGGCATTCATAGTACGTTCATCTTTAACTGCAATTATATAATTCACACAAGAAGTGAGCATGACAGCTCAGCAAGTATAATCAAGGATAACAGTAATACCACATTCGTGAATCATATAACAATTCCGACATAACTGAACAATAGTTATGAAGTATTATGAATCAATAATACTTTAACAGTTCATAACATCAATTCCCAAGATATAGAATAGATTAGGAATTCTGAACCGGTCGATAGACCATGAACAGTAACTTTCAGTTTTCATACTTGAAAAGGAGTTCACAGCACTAAGGTCGTTCATCCGTATAACTTACGAGCACTTCTAGGTGATCAGCCTATAGTACTCTATGTTCATCAACACTCATTCATTAAACGTATTTACGTTTAATATTTTTGGCAAACTCGCGTGCCCATCGAATAATCGATGAAAAATACTTTTGTTTGTTCATAGACAAACCTTACCTTCACGTCCGTACCAATTACTTGGCATAGGATAGCGTTAACATTTGTATATAGAATGATATGAATAATAATCAATCTATATATTACGAATAGTCTAGCCGAGTTAAAATCTGGCATCGACCCTTTCTTTAAAATAAGTCTTGCAATTCAGTTCAACGAATCACATAAAACTTGGCTAACATGGAAGTTAGACAAGTGTTAAGAAAACTTGGCTTTCAGCGTCTTCAAATAATTACTCGACTGACCACAGCCTTTACAGAATCTACATGATATAATCACATAGCACACTGTAATTAGCTATAAACAACTATTCACATTGTTCCTACAAGCTTCTTTCTCTTCTATGTCTTTGTTAACTTAATATCTTTATTAAAGTCAACATGACTTATTACCCTTCGTCCCAGTTTATCACTCAACTGACGTTTTATTAACCGGACTCAACCATCGTTGATAAGGTACCAACATTTTTCATCGTACATATCTTGTTAACATGCATTACATTCCTAAGTTTCATACCATATACCTTAGTATAGGTAATATAGGATTAGTCTTAGTACATTCATTGAGTATATAAACTCAACTCAAGTAGGTCTCACAACAATTGAAGTTCAAAACCTAAGTTACTATCACAAGCCCCACGAACTCGTGTCATGGTAGCGACATCCTATGCATTCTAGTGAAAGCTGCATTGCGCCACTCTCCGAGGGTTTTGCTTTGACTTGGCGCTGTGGCGCGAGTCCATGTACAAACTCTCGTGCTGCAGCCATGAGTCTCCGTAACTTTATTTTCTCCCCATAATCGGCGCGTTGCGGTGGCTTTTTACACTACGTCTAGTACCAGATTGTCAACAGTTTTAAAAATCTTTGTGAAATTCCCGGGACCGTAACTTCTTCGTTATAAGCCCGATTTGATCTGTTCAAAAGCCTACACGTCATAAATGATATACCCTACGCGTTCATATAATAATTCGACACTTTCGAATCCGTTAACTCAAAATTCACTATTGAGTTCATTTTATAGACGTTCGAAAATGTTAATGAACGTTCAATGCTCGTTTTCTTCGTTTTAAGTCGGAATCCGACGATTCTCAAACCCACAACTCTTAATCACCCTATCTCACGTGTTGACATTGAAAACCAACTTTTTCACGTCTCACGCCAACTTTCGACTACCATTCCAGAATTTTTACGTTTTCGACGTTTAACGTCTATTTCTGTAAAATTCGCTATAACTTCGTTACTAATGTTCTCTAAGCCAAATCACATGGAATACTCCATGGATTTCATATCTATATCCTAACCAAACAAGATGCATATACTAACATATTGATGGAGCTCAATTGTTTATCAACAATCGATCTTAACTATCAATATTTTCATGGTTCAAAACTATATTAAACCTTATGATTCTTATAATCTCATGACTTATAGAGATTGAATCTATGGTAAGTCATCTCAAAATCCTCACACAAGACATATACCACCCATTCTATGATTCTCTAAGATGAAAGAAAATCTAAAAGAGATGGAGATGAAAGGTAAGGATTATACCTTAAGAACTCTTGGTGTTCTTTCTTGGAAAACTCCAAGATCAAGCTTCCAAAGTGTATAATTTATGAGTCTAGCTCTCTTTCTCTCTCAAATAATCTAGGTTGAGTCTTGAAAAAACTCTCAAATGAATCAATCTAGCTTTCTATTTATAGAAAACTAGAATGGAGGCAATTTGGACTTTAAACCACCAACCTCCTTACTTATTCATGTGTGGTCACCATGTAAAACACTTGGTGACCAAGCCTTATGCTTGGATTCCACACCAAGGTGGTCGCCCACCACCTTTATGTGACATCCATGGGTTGCCCCATGGGTTTTACCCATTCGGTGACCCACCTGGTTCAACCCATGGTTCGGGCTTTTAATGAATTGGGCTTAACTAAATTAACATTGGGCCTTGACTTGGGCTTAACCCACTAATCACTAGGGCTTTATCATTCAAATGATTGGATTAATTAATAATCCAACTCAAATGAATTAATCATTAAGTCTTAACTTAATTCTATAATACTTAATCGTATCACATACGTGCATAATTCACGTATTATCTCCGGTATACTACTCGTACCATAATTGTATTGTGCTTTCAGTATTTACTCAACAGATATACATAGATACTAAATAGTATCACCAAATGTATAACACTCGCATTAACCCTAACGCCATTCCTTCTACGCATATTATTTCCTTTTCGGAAATCAATATACTCAACCCTTAGGTTTTAAGTCCGCAGACGAAAACTGCATTTGCCATAAATGAAATATTATCAGATATTCCATCTTATCACGATATTCTATCATTACGCATTTCTCGGAATTTCAAAATAATTCCCCGAATAGAAACAAATGAATAGTGTTTTTACTAAAATTTCTCGGAAAACAATTATTTTCGTCTTGGAAATTCCAAACAATTATTTCTAGGGAGAAGGGTCAAAAATGCCCCTGACTTTTACCGCGATGTCTACCGAGCACCCTATACTTTTTTTTTCCAAAAGTACCCCTAACGTTATATTTTTTGGGTCGCCCGTGCCCCTGCCGTTAACAGAACATATTTAATCATAACATATTTACATCATTTAATCAAAATACTAAAATTCAAATTATTTTGTTACCTAACCAAAATAACTAATTAAATAAAATAATTTGAAAAACGTATTTACATCATTTAATTAAAATACTAAAATTCAAATCATAACATATTTACATCAAATACTAATTAAAAATATACTAATATCAAAAAAATTAAAAAATAATAATTTTTTTAAAAAACATTAATTTTTTGATATTAAAAATATTAAAAAATGTTAATATTTTTTTTATATTAAAAACATTAATATTTTATTAATATTTTTGATATTAAAAAACGTTAGTGTTTTAAAAATATTAATTTTTTTGATATGAGGTTAATATTAAAATGTTAATATTTTTTGATATAAAAATATTATAATATTATAAAAAAATTTAAAAAACATTAATTTTTTGATATTAAAACGTTAATATTTTTTTATATTAAAAATGTTAATATTACTAATATTAGTACTTAATAATATTATAATATTAAAATTTAATAATATTACTAATATTAAGAAAAATATTAAAATTTTAGTACTTAATAATAAGAAAACGTAAATACTAATATTACTAGTGACTTAGTATTTTAGTATTACTAATATTAGTACTTAATAATATTAAAATATTAAAATTTAATAATATTACTAATATTAAGAAAATATTAGTAACTAATATTACTAATATTAAGAAAAATATTAAAATTTTAGTACTTAATAATAAGAAAAACGTAAATACTAATATTAAAACATCGTATAAGATACTAACATATTTAAAGTTGTATAACATAATAAAACGTTAATAATTTTCATGCGACTTTTAACGTAAATAAAACGTTAGTATTTTTTTTTAATTAGTATTTTAGTTTTTTTAATTAGTATTTGATGTAAATATGTTATGTTTTTAATTTTAGTATTTTGATAAAATGCAGTAAATATGTTATACAACTTATTTTATTTAATTAGTTGTTTTGATTAGTTAACAAAAAAATTTGAATTTTAGTATTTTGATTAAATGATGTAAATATGTTATGCTTTTTTTATTTTGAATTTTAGTATTTTTTTTGTTTTGATTAAATGACATATTTACATATGTCAGGGGCATTTTTGAACCTTCTCCCTTTAAGTCTCCATCTCATCACCACACGTCGTGAAATTCTAACCCGTTAGTCTTTCGTTAACAGCAAGACAAAGCGACCCAAAAATATAACGTTAGCGGTACTTTTGGACAAAAAAAAGTATATGGTGCTCGGTAGACATCGCGGTAAAAGTCAGGGGCATTTTTGACCCTTCTCCCATTAATTCTAACACGTAGTCAAAATACTAACCACGTTAGCACATTCTAGGTCATAGATCGACCTTCACGTAGCATACTCATAAAGAAATCAATTAAATTCATTTAATTCACATAATCAAATAAAAATTTAATTGTCATAAAATCGATTTTCTCATCTCCCCCTTATAAGGATTCGTCCCCGAATCTTAGCTTATAATTACATAAACAAATGAGGAAAATCTTCTTTCATTTTACTTTCGAGCTCCCACGTTGCATCTTCAAAGATTGTGGTTTCTCCATAACACCTTTCTTTGAAGGTATTACCTTATTTCTTAAAACTTGTTCCTTCCTATCAATATTTTGAATTGGAAGTCCTCATGAGACAAGTCCTTCTCTATCTCCGAATAGATTCATATTCTATCACGTGTTTATAGTCCAGGTTTATAAGGACCTTAACAACGACACATACGAAAAACACGTTATGAATGTGTTCCATCTCTAGAGGTAAGGCTACTTCATAAGCTACATGTAACCCCAACTTATTATAAATAAAATTAAATTTCTCTATTTATTATTTTGAAATAGTAAGGGTTGATTTGATTAATGTGGTTAGTTATGGGTAAAATGCGTAAATATTTTAAATAAGCAAGTGGTTATAAAATATTCATTTTATTGGAGAATATTAGTTTTGGTCGTGAAATATTCTTCTTTGTGGGGAATATTAAATGACGACAGTGCCTTGACCTTTATGTGGGCCCCATAACGGAAAGTGATTGGATGAAGAAAATGACAAGTATAAGTTGTTTATAAATAATAGCAGTAGTTATTCACGAATTATCTTGTTGGAATACCCGATTGGTTAAAAACACGATGTCTGGCGTTGTTGCACGATGCACGGTATTGCACCAATTATTGATTCTTACGTAAGAAGGAACTACTAAATAATTCTTACAGTAATTACTGTTCAGTATTTTATTTTATTGATTCAATAATTGCTACATTGATATTTTATATTACTGTTGTTCAATAATTGTCACTACATAGTATTTTCCATTATCAAAGAAATAATTCATATTATCTGAATAATATTATTATATAACATTATTGGCAATGTCTAGAAAGTTCTTTCTAAGGAGAGGTTTGGTCACCTAATTGCGCGTCAGTAAGGAGAAATCCTTATTGGAAAGCTCCCTCTTTTCTGGGAATTACATGGTTGTCAGTATTGTGATTCTGTAATATTATTTATGAATAATTAATTATTGATTTATATGATGAGGAAAATATTCATTTTATGTGGATATAGATGGAGAAAATTTTTAAAGTGACAATTGTTGAAAATCGATATTTTATCTTTTCTGATAAAATAATATTTTATTATATTATTATAATATAATAATGATGATATTTTTTACAATGAATGTGGGATATATGAGTATATGAGGAGAAAGAGTATTTTTGTTGCAAAAGTTGTTTAAAACATGTTAAAAATGTATACGTGGGCCCATTTTCTTGGTGAAATTTAATTATAGCATTTGTAAAATCGCTTAGTTTGTGGATTTGGTCGATTTACATTTGGAATTTGGAAATATTTTCTACTGAAAAGTGTAGATAATGAAATTTCCTATGGAAAAGACATATGGTTTGAATTTTTCTGATAAAAGGGCTATTTATTATGAATTATTAAAATTCTGAAGTTTTTAAATAATTGAATTTTGGAAGTTTTATTTATTTTTATTAATAAAAACATTTTTTACATTTTGAGAGCATCATTAACATGTGCTAGGGGTTGAATTCAGTTGCCAAAGGTGTACGTAGGAAATTTGTATATATATATATATATATATATATATATTATATTCAATTTTCTGCTTTGGTGTTCTAAGCATTTTCCTATAAATAGGTTGCTTAGGTTAGAATTGAAAATCACACCAGAAACTGAAGTTTTCTCTCTCTTTATCTCTCGATATATTGAGCATATTCTTGTGAGTAAATATACGGTGCAAGTTCAATTCATAGCCTATATCCGGTGTTTCAACTAGAAGTATTGTCTTTACGAGGTAAGGGATATTATTTTTTAAAAAATGATATTATTTCTTTCAATATCATTATCTTAGGAATATTGTGAGTATTTTTCTTGTGAAATTTTGTCTTTTAATATCGGGGGTTACTTATTCACGTATCTGATTATTTTATTCACGATATATACGACACTATTCATGAATACGACACTATTCACAGAAAAATTAAATTTTTTTTTTGTCCAAAATATCTATTATGGATACTAGCTTTGATTGTATCCATGTTTTGATCATTCTTAAATTTTTTTCCAATATGATTATTTATGAGGTATTTTGGACATGGAATAGTTGAAATACGAATCCTTAATATTTATTTTTTTGTTTCACTGGATTCGTTTTCTTTAAAATATTTCTCATCATCCTCGGTCCTAAATGATGATATTACTGAATATCTTTGGCATGTAATGCAAAAATGAATGATTTTTTAATGAATATATTTGGCCCGTAGTGCAAAGATGAACAGGTGTTTAGATAAACATGACCAACTGATGAATATCTTTGGCCTGTAGTGCAAAGATAAATATTTAATTCCAAATATATATTGATTGATGTTACAGGGATAAAATATCGATGATGAACTTTTAAATTCATATATAGAAGATAGTAGTTTGAATTCTACACTTAACTCTTCTAATGAATTATTATTTCCGCTGCAAAGATTGATTTAAAACTGGTTATCTATTGTATTCTATTAGATTTTTCCCTGTTGAAGACTAACGATAATTTGTTCTATGTTATCTTAGTCATAATATTATTTACTGGGCTAGTTGAGCTCACCTTTTTCCTTTTGTTCCATTTTTCTTCTCAGGAGGCGAGAATGTAGCGAGTACTAGTAGGGGTATGGAATGAAGGTTCTAGAAAGCAGTTTTAGTAGTCCTCACCATTTTTGTAAAATAATGTATCTTTAATTGTAATGAGGACTTAATTGAGTGTGGATATTTTCCAGATGACAATATTTGTATTTAAACTCACAGTTTTTATGTTGTATTAATAAAGTTGTAGTTGTATCTGTACCATGTATTTTGACGACTCAGAATGGGTGTTGTATACCTATTTTGGGGCGTCACGGTTAATATCGAGCTTAGGGATATGATCTCTGGCAGAGATCGGGGAATAAAACTAGGAGGGAGGCGAGTAAATCCTTCGCTAGTGTGTCCTACTAAGCTTATTTGTTGGTCGGTCGTAATATAGGGATATTATGTGATATGTTAATTTGTTAAATTAACCCTTATTTTATGGCGATTTGAGAATGTCGGTGAGAATGTTAATGATGGAGTAAATGAGACCGTGGAGACACACTGTGCTCACCAACGAGGAGAGCGTGCAACAGTGGCAATGTTCCTCTGTGAATAACACCAATTGGCGAGATGATGAGCGATGGGATGTTTAGAAGCTTTTTGCAGTTCATACAAAAAATCAGGCGAGGAGACTCGTGTTCAAAATCTGAGGAGAAAATGATAGCAATTCACGGTTTATCACGACCCAAGAGTTCAAAGGGTTGGGACCACGAATTTATTTGAAAAGCCGGATCCGATCAAAGCGAGAGAGCGTGGGTTAAACAAATTACCAAGATATTCGATGTCTTGGGATGCACGGAGAAACGAAGGTTCCATTCGCCACCTTTATGTTCCGTGGTGTGGCGGACTACTGGTAGTCTCGTGAAGCGTACCCTATCCGGTACTTTTCGGCATGTCTTGGGAGACATTTGAAGCTATTCAATGACAAGTACTTTCACGAAAGTATTCATATATATGAAGGAGGTAGAGTTTATTAGATTTGGAGCGAGAATAACATGGCGGTGTCCCGATGCGGCGAAGTTTGCGAGAGTTGTCCAGGTTTGCACCTCATTTGGTGGAGAATGAGGAATGTATGACGCGGATGTTTCTAAGAGGTTTGAAACCCGGCATACGTCAATATCTCATTTCTTATAAATTTTTTCTCTATTTAGATGTTGTCAATAGGGCTCAATTATTAGAGCAAGATAACGAGTACGGTCAACTGAGGGACCACAACAAGGATCATACCGGTGACAGCAGTCATCAGAACAACGATAACCAGTGGAGAAAGAAAAATACGGACAAGAGCGGCAACCACTCTGGTGGTAATCGTGGCCATGAAAATAGAATAAGCGAGTTGGGGGGAGATTTTAAAAAGAGGAGATTCAACAATGACCTTTGTGAAGGCGTCAAAGACCAAAGAACAAGCTGGTTTTAAGGGAGGAGAACGACCACCGATCGTATGTTATAAATGTGGAAAAGAGGGACATATCAGCCCAAACTGTCCACAATAGTTCAAAGTATGCTATAATTATGGAAAGGAAGGACATATCACTCGAGATTGTACTGTAGCGAAACCAAGTCCAGTGGGGATGGTGACTCAAAAGGCTATCCCAGAAAAGTCAAAGTCAACGATTCCTGGAACAACATTTGTCGTGACTGGTCAACATGCGAGGAACCCAAACGAGGTGATCACGGGTAAGCTAATCATAAATTCATGCGAAGTTTATACCTTACTAGATACCGGTGCTACCCATTCATTTATTTCTCCTGCTTGTGCTCAACGTTTAAACTTGACTCCGGAGAAATTAGACTTTGATTTATCTGTGGAGACTCCGTTAGGAGAAACTTTCATCACATCCATTGTTTATAAATCTTGTTTGAACCAAGTTGGCACCATCACATTACCTGTTGACCTTATCTCTTTAAAGATACTTGCTTTTGATGTGATTTTAGGGATTGATTGGTTAACTACTCATCATGCCAAAATTGATTGTTTTCGTAAGGTTGTTAGTTTTCATATTCCTAACCAACCTGTTGTGCAAATTCAAGCAACTAAGCCATTAAAATCAATCACTGTTATATCAAGCCATAAAGCCATTCGTTTATTAAAAAATGGATGTCAAGCTTTCTTAGCCCATGTTATGGATTTGAATAAAGACACGTCATATTTGAATAATATTCCTGTTGTTATTGACTTTCCTGACGTATTTCCTGAAGAACTTCCCGGTCTACCCCCGGAACGTGAAGTTGAATTCTTTATTGATCTTGAACCTGGTACAAAGCCCATTTCTAAAACCCCATATCGAATGGCTCCTAATGAACTTTAGGAGTTAAAGGTCCAACTACAGGAGTTATTGGACATCGGTTTTATTCGTCCTAGTACATCTCCTTGGGGTGCTCTGTTTTATTTGTAAAGAAGAAAGACGGGAGTATGCGACTTTGTATCGATTACCGGGAATTAAACCATGTCACTATCAAGAATAGGTATCCGCTACCTCGTATTGATGACCTATTTGACCAGTTGCAAGGAGCACAATTCTTTTCAAAGATCGATCTTCATTCTGGATATCATCAGCTGAAGGTTAAAAGCGAGGATATTAGAAGGCGCCTTGAGAACTTCGATACGGGCATTATGAATTCCTAGTCATGTCTTTTGGATTGACTAATGCTCCTGCGACTTTCATGGATATGATGAACCGAGTATTCAAGGATTATTTGGATCAGTTTGTTGTTGTCTTTATTGATGACATCCTCATATATTCCAAAAGCCGTGAAGATCATGAGAGCACCATTTGAATTTGGTACTCAAAATTTGCGTGAAAACAAACTATATGCTAAGTTGAAGAAATACGAGTTACGGCTTGAGGAAGTAGCATTTCTAGGGCGCGTGGTGTCAAAACATGGAGTATCTGTTGACGCGAAGATTGAAGCAATACAAAGTTGGGAGCAACCAAAGGCGGTGGCCAAGAAACGTAGCTTTCTGGGCTTAGCTGGTTATTATCGGAGATTCGTGGAAGGGTTTTCTCGAATCGCTACCCCATTAACTCAGCTGACTCGGAAAGATATCAAATTCGTATGGAGCGAGGAATGCGAGAAGAGTTTCCAAGAGCTTAAGAGGAGACTCATTTCGGCACCTATTTTGACCATACCATCTGGTTCGGATGGATTTGTTATCTACAGTGATGCTTCAGGCAAAGGGCTAGGATGTGTTCTCATACAACGTGGGAAAGTTATAGCCTATGCCTCGCGACAACTTAAAGAATATGAGAGGAATTATCCTACTCAATGATCTAGAGTTAGCGGTGATCGATTTTTCAAGCGCTTAAAGATGCGGAGGCACTATCTATATGGGGAGAAAGTGGAGATATATTTAGACCATAAAAGCCTCAAATATTTCTTCACTCAAAAAAAGAACTCGACAACATCTGCAGAACGAGCGTTGGCTCAAGTTTGTTGAAAGATTACAACCACAATATTCAATACCCTCCGAAAAAAGCAAAGTGGTAGTGGCGGCGCGTTGAGTAGAAGATCATATGAAGGAACGAGTGCGATGATGTCAAGTATACGCATAGAACCAACTTTAATCGATAAAGTTAAAGTTGCTCAATCCACAGACCCGGAGCTAATGCGTATGAAGAAGAAAGTGCAAGAAGGTGTTATTCCAGAAGCAAGAATCGATGAAGAAGGAATACTTCGAGTCCACTCCAGACTTTGTGTTCCTAACGATTCTAATTTGAAGTATGAGATCATGATGGAGGCACACAATACACCATTTGCAATCCATCCTGGAAGTACCAAAATGTATCGTGATCTTCGACATACATTTTGGTGGAACAATATGAAGAGAGAGATTGCAAAGCTTATCTCGAGGTGTTTAACTTGTCAACGTGTAAAGGCGAAGCATCAAGTGCCAAAGGGTCCATTGCAACCACTTGAGATTCTGAAATGGAAGTGGGAACACATTACCATAGATTTTGTTATGGGTCTTCCCACGGTTTCTCAAGGCATAATTGCTATTTGGGTTATTGTTGATAGATTAACCAAGTCTGCTCATTTCTTGCTGATACGGGAGACTTATTCCCTTGAGCATCTTGCTAGTATGTACGTGAATGAGATTTTGAGGTTGCATGGCATGCCAGTATCCATAGTTTCGGATCGTGACGCAAGATTCACTTCAAGATTTTGGGTTAGCTTGCAAAAAGCTATGGAGCGCAGATTTTCTGGTTCGATTCGGCATACCATCCTCAAACGGACGGGCAATCAGAGAGGACTATTCAAACTCTTGAAGATCTATTAAGACTTTGTGTGCTCGATTTCAAAGGGAGTTAGGATAAGTACCTACTATTGGTGGAATTCTCCTACAACAACAGTTATCAGGCAAGTATAGATGTGGCTCCATTTGAAGCATTGTATGGACGAAAGTGTCGCTCTCCAGTATGTTGGGATGAGGTGGGAGAAACAACGTTGTTGGGACCAGAGTTGGTACGATTGACTACAGAGAAGATCCAAACGATTCGACAACGTATACAAACGGCACAAGATCGACAAAAGAGTTATGTGGATCTTCATCGAAAGGACGTGGAATTTGACATTAGGGATCATGTATTGTTGCGTGTGGCTCCATGGAAAGGAGTTACAAGATTTGGGAAGAGAGGAAAGCTCAATCCACGATTTATTGGTCCTTTTCAGATTCTTGACCTAGTAGGATGTGTGGCCTATAGACTCGCGTTACCTCCAAGTATGTCTCGTGTTCATAATGTTTTTCTTATATCTGTGCTACGTAAATATGTGAAAGACCCAAACCACGTTATTGAGTTAGAACCGGACGAGATAGCCGAAGACTTAACGTACGAAGAGGTACCTATCAAGATCTTGGATAGGAAGGAGCATGTCCTACGCACGAAGGTCATACCACAAGTTAAAGTATTGTGGAGAAACCATGTTATTGAGGAAATGACCTGGGAGTTGGAAACGGAAATAAAAGTGAGGTATCCTCATCTTTTCGAAACACCACGTCAATTTTGAGGACGAAATTTCATAAGGAGGGGAAGTTGTAAGACCCCAACTTATTATAAATAAAATTAAATTTCCTCTTTTTATTATTTTGAAATAGTAAGGGTTGATTTGATTAATGTGGTTAGTTATGGGTAAAATGCGTAAATATTTTATATAGGCAAGTGGTTATAAAATTTTCATTTTTATCGGAGAATATTCGTTTGGTCGTGGAATATTCTTCTTTGTCGGGAATATTTATGCAATGACGTACCTTGACCTTGTGTGGGCCCCATAATGAAAAGAGATTGGATGAAGAAAATGACAAGTATAAGTTGTTTATAAATACTTGGCGTAGTTGTTACAAGATTATCTTGTTGGAATACCGGGTGGTTAAAAACACGATGTCTGGCGTTGTTGTTGCGATGCACTGCGGTATTGCACCAATTATTGATTCTTACGTGAAGACACTACTCGATAATTATTACAGTAATTCTTATTCGATATTTTATTTTATTGATTCAATAATTGCTACGTTGATATTTTATATTACTGTTGTTCAATAATTGTCACTACACAGTATTTTTCATTATCAAAGCAATAATTCATATTATCTGAATAATATTATTAGATAACGTTATTAGCAATGTCTAGAAAGTTCTGTCTAAGGAGAGGTTTGGTCACCTAATTGCGTGCCAGTAATGAGAAATCCTTATTGGAAAGCCCCCTCTTTCCTGGGAACTGCCTGGTTGTCAGTATTGTGATTCTGTAATATTATTTATGAATAATTAATTATTAATTTATATGATGAGGAAAATATTAATTTTATGTGGATATAGATGGAGAAAATTTTTAAAGTGACAATTGTTGAAAATCGATATTTTATCTTTTCTGATAAAATAATATTTTATTATATTATTATAATATAATAATGATGATATTTTTACAATGAATGTGGGATATATGAGTATATGAGGAGAAAGAGTATTTTTGTTGCAAAAGTTGTTTAAAACATGTTAAACATGTCTGTGGGCCCATTTCTTGACTGAAATTTAATTATAGCTTGTAAAATCACCCGTTTGTGGATTTCGGTCAATTTCTATTTGGAATTTGGAAATATTTTCTTCTGCAAAGTTGTAGATAATGAAATTTCCTATGGAAAAGACATGTGGTTTGAATTTTTTTGATAAAAGAGCTATTTATTATGAATTATTGAAGTTCTAAAGTTTTGAAATAATTGATTTTTGGAAGTTTTATTTATTTTTATTAATAAAAACGCTTTTTACATTTTGAGAGCATCATTAACATGTGCTAGGGGCTGAATTCAGTTGCCAAAGGTGTACGTATGAAATTTGTATATATATATTTAAATTATATTTAATTTTCTGCATTGGTGTTCTAAGCATTTTCCTATAAATAGGTTGCTTAGGTTAGAATTGAAAATCACACCAGAAACTGAAGCTTTCTCTCTCTTTATCTCTAGATATATTAAGCGTATTCTTGTGAGTATTTTAATACTTTGAGTGTTGCTATATTGTGCAAGTTCAAGACATAGCCTATATCCGATGTTTCAACTAGAAGTATTGTCTTTACGAGATAAGGGATATTATTTTTTTTAAAATAATATTATTTCTTTCAATATCATTATACCGGAATATTGTGAGTATTTTTCTTGTGAAATTCTTGTCTTTTAATGTCGGGGTTACTATTCACGTATACGACACTATTCACGTATCTATTAATTATTCATGAATGAATACATTATTCACGAAAAATTAAATTTTTGTTTTTTGTCCAAAATATCTATTATGGATACTAGCTTTGATTGTATCCATGTTTTGATCATTCTTAAATTTTTCTCCACTATGATTATTTATGAGGTATTTTTGGACATGGAATAGTTGAAATACGAATCCTTAATATTTATTTTTTTGTTTCTTTGGATTCGATTTTTCTTTAAAATATTTTCATCATCCTCGGTCCTAAATGATGATATTATTGAATATCTTTGGCATGTAGTGCAAAGATGAATGATTTTCGATGAATATCTTTGGCCCGTAGTGCAAAGATGAGCAGTATTTAGATGAACATGATTAATGATGAATATCTTTGGCACTGTAGTGCAAAGATAAATATTTAATTCGGATATATATTGATTGATGTTCTGAGGATAAAATATCGACGATGAACTTTTAAATTCATATATAGAAGATAGTAGTTTGCATTCTCTACGTAACTCTTCTAATGAATTATTATTTCAGCTGCGAAGATTGATTTAAAACTGGTTGTCTATTGTATTCTATTAGATTTTTCCCTATTGAAGACTAACGATAATTTGTTCTATGTTATCTTAGTCATAATATTCTTTACTGGGCTAGTTGAGCTCACCCTTTTCCTTTTGTTCCATTTTTCTTCTCAGGAGGCGAGAATATAGCGAGTACTAGTCTGGGTATGGAATGAAGGTTCTAGAAAGTCGTTTTAGTAGTCCTCACCATTTTTATAAAATAATGTATCAATAATTGTAATGAGGACTTATTTGAGTGTGGATATTGTCTAGATGACAATATTTGTATTTAAACTCACAGTTTTTATGTTATATTAATAAAGTTGTAGTTGTATCTGTACCATGTATTTTGACGACTCAGAATGGGTGTTGTATACCTATTTTGGGGGCGTCTCACTACCTCCCCTACCCTTCTTAAAATCTCAAAAGGTCCTACAAACCTTGGACTTAACTTCCCTTTCTTTCCAAACGTATCTTCCCCTTCCAAGGTGATACTTTCAGAAAAACAAAAGATCCTACATCAAATTCTCTATTCTCTCTGTGAGGATCTGCATACTTCATCTGCCTATCTTGAGTAGAAACTACTCGAGTACGTATTAGCTTCACCATATCCGCCGTCTGTTGTACCATTTTAGGTCCCAACATCCGACGTTCACCCACCTCATCCCAACATAAGGGAGTTCGGCATTTCCTTCCATACAACGCTTCGTACGGCGGCATGCCTATATTAGCGTGAAAACTATTATTGTATGAAAATTCCACCAACGGTAGATATTTGTCCCAACTCCCTTTGAAATCCATAATACAAGATCTTAACATATCTTCAAGCGTTTGAATTGTCCACTCACTCTGACCATTCGTCTGAGGATGATACGCCGTACTCAATCTTAACTGTGTTCCCATTTGTTCTTGCAAACTCCTCCAAAAGTTTGATGTGAATCGTGGATCACGATCTGACACAATCGAAACAGGTACTCCATGTCTGGAAATAATTTCCTTGACATACAGCTTAGCTAACTGATCTAGGTTATACCTAACTCCTATTGGTAGAAAATGAGCTAATTTCGTCAATCGATCCACTATCACCCAAATAACATCGTATCCTTTTCTTGTTGCTGGAAGTCCCACCACAAAGTCCATCGTGATGTGCTCCCACTTCCACTCTGGAATTTCTAACGGTTGTAACAACCCACTCGGTCGTTGATGTTCAGCCTTAACTTTTTGACAAGTTAAGCACCTACTAACATATTCTGATATCTCCCTCTTCATGTTCGGCCACCAAAAGTTATGACGAAGGTCTTAATACATCCTCGTACTACCAAGATGTATCGAGTACCTCAAACTATGGGCATCCATCATAATTTCTTCCTTTAATTCGGGATCCTTAAGAACCGAAATTCTTCCTTCAAAACGAAATAATCCCTCCTTATCGAGGTTATACTTAGTCTTTTCTTCATCTTCTATCCTCTTCTGCATCTGCTTGCACTCCTCGTTGCTCAGTTGTACTCCCCTAACCCGCTCCACTATGGTAGGTTGGGTTTCCATGGAAAATAACATCTCCACCGCTTCCTCCCAGAATCTTAACTTCTAACTCCATTCTTGCCATCATTGTTACCAACTCATTCGAGTCGTTAACATTGATAGTTTCTCTCTACCCTTCCTACTACTTAGCGATCGGCTACTACATTTGCTTTCCGGATGATATAAAATATCACAAACCATAATCTTTTATTAACTCTAACAACCTTTCTCTCGTCTCTCATGTTCAACTCCTTCTGTGTGAAGATATATTTCAGACTTTTGTGGTCCGTGTATATCTCACATTTCTCACCATAAAGATAATGCCTCCATATCTTTAGGGCAAAAACTACAGCTGCCAATTCCAGGTCATGAGTAGGATAGAGCTTCTCATAATCCTTCAATTGACGTGACGCATACACAATGACCTTGCCATGCTGCATGAGCACGCAACCCAGTCCTTTATGCGAAGCATCGCTATACACTACAAAATTTCTTGTATCGTCTGGTAAGGACAATACAGGTGCCTCACTTAACCTCTTCTTCAACTCTTGAAAATTGTTCTCATATTTTTCAGTCCACACATACTTCGCCGACTTTCTTGTCAGATTTGTTAACAGAGTAGCTATTTTAGAAAAGTTCGGAATGAACCTTCTATAGTATCTCGCTAACCCCAAAAAACTTTGAACCTCAATTGGCGTTTTTGGTTGCTCCCATTTGTTAACTGCTTCTACTTTTGTCGGATCTACGGAAATGCCATCCTTATCAATAACATGCCCTAGAAACTGCACCCTCTCAAGCCAAAATTCACACTTTGTGAATTTCACATACAACTTCTCCTTCCGTAGTGTCTCCAACACTATTCTTAAATGTTCCGCATGATCTTCTAGCGTCTTTGAATAGACTAGAATATCATCAATGAACACTACGACAAACTTGTCCAAATATTGTTTGAACACTCTGTTCATCATATCCATAAATGCGGCTGGCGCATTAGTCAACCCAAACGACATTACTAGAAATTCGTAATGACCATAACGAGTTCTAAACGCCATCTTAGGTACATCTTCCTTCCTCACCTTTAACTGATGATATCCCGTGCGCAAATCTATCTTAGAAAAATACTTTGCCCCTTTCAACTGATCAAATAGATCATCGATCCTGGGAAAAAGGTTTTTATTCTTAATCGTTAACTTGTTCAACTCTTGATAGTCTATACAAAGCCTTAACGACCCATCTTTCTTCTTTACAAACAACACTGGTGCTCCCCAAGGAGACACACTTGGTTGAATGTACTTCCTATCTAATAGTTCTTATAATTGAACCATTAACTCCTTCATTTCGACTAGCGCCATTTGATATGATGCCCTTGAAACTGGTGTCGTTCCCGGTAACAGATCAATTACAAACTCCACCTCCCTATCCGGTGGAATACCCGGTAACTCCTCCAGAAATACATCCATGAACTCTTGCACTATAGGTATCTGGTCCAAGGATGTTCCCACTCTTTGGGTATCCACAACATGGCACAGATAACCTACACACCCTTTTCTCAACATCTTCTTAGCTTGTGTCATAGACAGACAACAAGAGCGTCTCGGTGATTTACTACCGAAGAACACTACCTTGGTTTTCTTAGAAAGCCGTAGGTTTACACTTTTCTTATGGCAATCTATAATTGCCTTATAGTTAATCAACCAATCCATACCAAGAATTACGTCGAATTCTTTTAGCCTTATCGGTACCAAATCTATCGATAACGTATTCCCTCTAATTTCTACGCAATAATCCTTATGAATATGTTCAATGGGGATTATCTCTTCATTTGCTATCTTAACGTCTAAAGGTATAGGTAACTTCTCAGGGATTAAACCTAATCGCTTAGCAAATTCACATGCTATAAAAGAACAAGTAGCACCCGAGTCAAATAGCACATAAGCATTTATCTCATTGACCGGAATGATATCTGCTACCACATCTGTTGATGCAACCGCATCTTGAATAGTCATATTAAACGTACGAGCTAAGGGTCTACCCACTGATGGTGTTGGTCCAGTAATGGCTAATTTACCACTACCAGAACTCTTATTCCCCTCTAAACCCTTCTTCGGGCAATTTCTTGCCATGTGGTCCATTGACCCACAGATAAAACACCCCTAGTTCTTCTTAGGGTTAGAACAGTTGGGTGACAAATGTCCCTCATGTCCACAGTTGTAGCATACTGCTTTCCCCTTTAAACAGACTCTTATGTGAGATTTTCCGCATGTCTTACATGCTTTTGTCCTCCGTTTGGGATCTCCTTGCTTTACCCCGGTATTCCTAGGGCTAAAACTCTTCCTCTTTGGCAAGTTGCCGCTTCGCTGGCAACATCAACCTTATTACCTCCTTCTAACTTACTCTTAATCTTCCGCTCTTTGTGGTACTAAGACAAATCCTCATCACCACCTTCAACTATTATCGCCTTCTCCGGAATGGTCCCGTAGGAAGCACTCTGGAAAATCGATATCCTACTATAGAGACAGGGTTTTAAGCCCTGCTCAAATCTGCGCGCCTTTCTTTCCTCTGTATCCACCTGATGTGGACCAAATATCGCCAATTCGTTAAACTTGGCGGCATACTGGGGAACTGTCATATCCCCCTCCTTAAGTTCTAGGAACTTAATTTCCATCCTACCCTGCATGCTAATAGGGAAATAGTTCTCGAAGAAAACCTTCTTAAACTTTTCCCACGTAACAGCCTCTGTCCTAGTCCCACCCTGGTGAGCTTCCCACCAGTAGTTGGCTTCCCCCTTCATCATGTAAGTCGCAAAAGAAGTCTTTTACGCCTCACCTACGTTTGTTATCACAAACGCCTTTTCAATCTCTCTAACCCATGTCTGGGCTTCTAGTGGATCCGTCGTTCCTCGGAACTCGGGAAGACCCACATATTTAAAGTCCTTAAAGGTAGTTGTTCTTGTTACCCCAGGAGCTACAGGAATCCCACCCCCCACTTGATTAAATGTAGCCGTTAATAAATTAACGAACTCTTGCATAGGGTTGTTAGGACCCCCTAATTTTCATTATGAGACTCAGCCTCTTGGTTCCGTTGTCTCCTTCTCGGCGGCATAATTCTGATTAAATAAATAAACCTTCATTATTATCTATTTAACTACTCGTTTATCATTCCAAATCAACAACAACCATTCATACCACAACAAGCATATTAAATAAAAACTTCATTATATAAATATGCTTTCATAGTCAAATCTATTTACATCATGTTCCCTTAGCCAAAAGCTATTACATACTATCCCGCGATTGCCTTCTACAAAATTAGGATTTACTAAAAGACTACCCTTCGTTATACAAAAGAGGGTTTTACGTCACTACTTATATACAAAAAGATCTAATGATCTACTAACACTGTCGAACGACATTCTCATATTTCTGATTTTCCAGAATCGACACTATATCTCGACTTATGGTATGTCGAGTCTGCCTGGACTCAATAGAATACCAAGCAATTTTTAGCTTGAAATTCTCATGAGCGCATTCATGGATGTATGACATCCTAGTTATTTTCTGGTCTTTCTCAACTAGTTTCTTTTGTTCGGTTTTAATGAATTGGGCTTAACTAAATTAACATTGGGCCTTGGCTTGGGCTTAACCCACTAATCACTAGGGCTTGATCATTCAAATGATTGGATTAATTAACAATCCAACTCAAATGAATTAGTCATTATGTCTTAACTTAATTCTATAATACGAATCGTATCACATACGTACAATTCACGTATTATCTCCGTATACTACTCGTACCATAATCATATTGTACTTCGTATTTACTCAACGTATTATACATAGATACTAAATAGTATCACCAAATGTATAACACTCGCATTAACCCTAACGTCATTCCTTCTACGCATATTATTTCCTTCTCAGAAATCAATATACTCAACCCTTAGGTTTTTAGTCCGCAGGCGAAAACTGCGTTTGCCATAAATGAAATATTATCAAATATTCCATCTTATCACGATATTCTATCATTACGCGTTTCTCGAAATTTCAAAATAATTCCCTGAATAAAAACGGATGAATAGTGTTTTTACGGAAATTTCTCGGAAAACAATTATTTTCGTCTTGGAAATTCCAAACAATTATTTCTAACACGTAGTCAGAATACTAACCACGTTAGCACATTCTAGGTCATAGAACGACCTTCACATAGCATACTCACAAAGAAATCAATTAAATTCATTTAATTCACATAATCAAATAAAAATTTAATTGTCATAAAAATCCGATTTTCTCGGGCGTTACAGTTCTACAAGAGTATTTTGATGATTTATAGAAACTGATCACCTCCATAAATCAACTAGATAAACATAAAACATAGAGTTGATTCTCACTCTGTAAACAATTAAACCTTGTGAACATAACCCAGCAAATGATGAAATCATCAAAGAAAAAAAGTGTGTTATAAAATGACAAATCCTACACACAATCACCATCATGCATCTCAATATGTATTATCTAAATTAGTTGCATGCATGAATGTGATTATTGGTGATAAATATGATGACTATCCAAATATATGAGGAACATGGGTTTTGAAACTAACCTGGCAAGACCCATTTAACTATGGGTACCAAAATAGAGATATATCTAACCTACAGGTACTTGGTCTATCTGACCACACTAAGGAAGATGAAGCAAGAGACTTCAGTCAAAGAAAGACTCAACCAGCAGAAGGCTTAAGACTTTTCAGAACTGATTCTGATAAAATTCCTACTGTCAAAGCCTGTCCTTGAAGACCTGTTGAGCTAATCCAAATGAAGCTCACTTGGCTGCTGACACTTATGTGAAAGCAGACCATTCAACCAAAGATGGAAAGGGTCTTATATGCTCAAGCATGAAAAGCATGTCATATGAGATGAATCCTCAAAGAAGCATGTAAGGGTGTCTCCTAATGCACATGAAGAAAAGGAAATCACACCTCACTGAGAAGATAGTATGAACATGGGGAAGCAATGATCTATTAAGAAATGACATAACTGAGTTATACTATGAAGCAATGTACCAGCTACAGAGTCCCAAAACTTTGTGGCTGATGAACCAAATGAATATCCATAGTCAGTAAGAACGTCTCAGAACGTACTAGCCACCCAACTCAAAATCGTGGAGTGCCTACGATCAAACATCTGATCGTAGTGTAAAAGAAGGAGGACACCACGATTACAGCAAATGTAGTTGTCTAAAGAAAGTAGAGGACCTCCCCACCAGAAAAGGTCAAATGAGATACTAGTGCAAATCACTTCTAAAGCATTTCATCTGGAGAGCGCCTCAGGGACAAACCTCACCCTTAGTTCACTCTAAGAGGTTGGCCCTTCCTGAGCTACCTTGACCCAGAAGATATGCTAGGTAAAGTTCATCTTAAGGGCCAAGTCAATCAACGATCGTAGAGTAGAGGTTGAAGAGAACTCCACGATCGTAGTGCAACCTCAGCGATCGTAGAAGCAGACTCGGCGATCGCAGTCCTACCAAAGGATAATCCAGCTCATGAGGAGCTCGAAAGAACTGGACAATTGCCCAACCATTCAGATCATAAGGAGATAAGTTTGAATGCTGGTTGGAAAGATGTCTTGCTGAAGAAGAATGCCCAAGCCTTCATAAAGTACATCAGCGATCAAGCTATGCAGCATCGACATGTCAAAACCATTCACTGCAGCGTCTCTCAAAAGATGATCGTTGAATTAACAAAGGAAAATGTTAAGTCCATAGCTGCCTTATCATGCTTCTCTACGAACCAAAATGGTCAACGGTCAATCCACGTCAATTAAACGTCTACCCTCCCTAAAGAGATATCTAACTGAAAAGGTTATGGGGAGTTACAGCTCATTAGTGGGGATCGTGCAACCAATGGTTGGTTGACACATAAATGTTTTTGAAGAGTCAGGGGAAACGGCCATAAAGATAAATTCAAAATATGCAAACAGTTATCAAAAACTATCAAACCTCTCTCCCTCCCATTTTTAAACCCTTGAATCCTCTTCGAAGACTAAATCGAGTAAACCTCCAGAACCCAAATCACAATCAGCTATCTCTCATAAATCCAGTTGAATCACATACCCATATACCTTGAACTTTTTAAATGGAAGAATGGCGAGTGATAACAAGAATCTAACTCAGCTTCAAAAAGTTGAAAGAATCATAAACAAAGTTCAAGGATATACTTGAGCTCGTAAAGAAGGCTGGGTTCTCTGAGTGCTTGGAGGCTGACACTCCAGTCTACATAGAGCTAGTGAAGCAGTTCTAATCAAATGCTTCGATAAATTATGGGCTTCTGACCACGAAGGTGAAAAGGTCAAGTCTAAAAATAAGAGCATCATACATCAATCAATGCCTAGGGTTTCCCAACCAAGGTTTGATAAATCTGGATGAAGTTGACATTGACGAAGGCAAGAAGCTAATGCAGTATCAAAGAAACCCTAATCTAAAGGACATGAAGAAAAAGGAGTTTCTGGAAGAATTTGAGTTCCTTGCTGAGATAGTGGGCAAATGTATACTATGCAAGGACACTGCACACGACACGGTGCTCGATCAACAGTTGAAAATAATGTCTGCTATTGTTCTGAAGAAACGAATCAACTTTGGAGTTATCCTATTTGATCAGAACACCAAATGGGTAGAAAAGGCTGAATTGAAGAAGTCTACAGAAAAACCACTTACAAAAGTATTTCATGGAAGACTACTGAGCATTGTGCTGAAGAAGAAATTGGGAAACAAAATCAAGGGTGATGAGGGAGAACCTCTGAATGTTCACAAAGTAATGTCTCCACAACTGTTTGTGAATTGGAAGAAAAACCCAAAGGAGAACATAAGGCTGACAACTGGGAGCAGTAGCAAGGCCTCTACAAAGAAGAGGAAGGCAAAAGAGGTAGAAAGCTCTGAGTCCGATGACTCTGTACCAGCAGTAACCACACCAGCCAGAAAAAAATCCAAAGGTGTGAGGAAAACTAGGGCTCCTCCAAGAAGTTTATTCACAAAAGACAAGGTTGAAGATGAAAAGGTCTCAACTGTAGAGACCACAAAGAGAAGAAGTAACAGACTAATTCAAGGGCCATCCAGCAAGAAAGCTAAGGTGGTAAATAGACTAACCTCAGTTTCCCAAAAAAGCCCATCTAACGAAGAAGAGAACGTAGAGTCAGTCAAGGCTGAACCCCTACAGACCAAATCCAGCAATGAAGGTGAAGTTGGATTAATGGAAGGAAATGCAGCAGCTGCTGATGAAGAAGAATGCACAATCCATGTGGCTAACTCTCAGAACATTCACTCTAATGATGAAGAAAAGATACACGATGACCCAACTGCATCTCCAAATGCAAATGCTCCATCAAGTCCAGATGATGGGTCAAATGATGTTATTTCTGAAGAAGAAGAAGAACATGCCCCTTCCAATCCTAAAGCCCCCATGATAACTCAAAAGGTGATGAGTCCAAAGAAGAAGGACATGCCCCTGCCAGTGCTAAACCTCAAGGAAGTTCGTCTGATGATCCAAATGCTTCAGAGTCTGAAGAGGAAGAAGAGTCTGACTCTCCCATAGTTGAACCTCCAAGGAGAAGGAAGAGCTACAGACTACAAGTCAAATTTGCCTCTATAAGGAGAAGTGATCACTCCAATGCTATCATTGAATTAAGTGATGATGAGTCTGTATCAAAGGAAGTAAGTGATGAAGATAGGACCAGTAATGAAGAAGTTGAATCAGAGGAAGATCTTGTTGAAGAAGGTTCTGGAAATGAAATGCAGCATGAAGGATTCATTGATGAAAATGATCAGATTGGTTCAAGCTCTAAGAGAGAAGAAATGGATAGAGATTCTAATTCTAAAAATCAGGAATCAGAGAAACCAGCAGACTATCCAGTCCTCTCTCCTGCAAGAATCAGTAGAAGAATAGTGGAAGAAGTTTTTGATGAACCAGAAGAACTCCCAGTAGAAAGATGGGTAAAATATGGAGATAAATAGCTCAAGGTTGTACGGATGACTGCACATGATGTGTTCAAAAATTGGAACAACATGGAGCTAGACTGCATGACTATCCTCTACAATCCTGATGACCTGCTAATGAGATGGTTCTTCCAATGGATGCCTTTGCTAAAGGCACACACTAAAAAATATGGAAGATACTTCAGTTGGTGCTTCTCTCATTTTCCAAGCATGGAGCTGGTGGCACAAAACTTCCCAAGGGTGAAGAGTTTTGCTGCAATGATGATCAAAAACCAGCATCACTACAAAGTCTACAGACATGCTGGCAACCACTATATTCCCTTTGATCGTAGAGTGGACTCTGAAGGAAGAAGGATCATGACTAAGGAGATAATCGTAGAGTCTGTTCACTCTACTACTGATCGTGTCCAAGTCCAAAATAAGAAGCTTCCATCTGCTCAAGCACTGCTGACTGACATTCCTTCATCCTCAACCAGCGATTGGTACTCAACGATTTTTTAGATTTTCAACACCTTCAAAAATCTGTCCAAGGATGCAAATCGTAGAGTTCAATCTGGTGCTCAACAAGAGGCTGCCCAAGCAGATGATCAACTACCTATGTAGAACGAGCTGATGAAAAATTCTAATGAGCTGATAGAGAAGATATCTCTAATCATTGAAGAGTCAAAGAGGTTGACAACAACAGAAGATAACTCTGTTCAAGAGAGACTACAAGCAACGATGGTTGATATATCTCTCAAAATCAAAGAGAGAGATCACATTTTTCTAAAAATCATGAATGATCAGAAGGCAGAAGCTCTACGAGCATAGAAGGTAAGTGAAGAACAACACCAAGTCCTCTCTGACAAGATTGATAACATGAATCAGTCTTTCTCAGTGCAACTTGAGCTAGGACAACAAGAACTCAAGTTTGAAGTTGCTATCTCCTCCTACCTGATGGAGCAACTAATGTCCAACATGGAGCAGCTCTCCCAAATGATTAATGACAAAAGGGGAAGAAAAAGAGGCATAGAAAGAGGAAGAGTAAGAGGCACTCTAGAAAGAGCAAGGAGAGCAGAAGGACAGGAAATAAGAAGTCAACACAAGAAGAAGCTGATCATCATTTAAGGGGGAGCCAAAGGATGATGAGCCTGAGGCTGAGGGGGGAACTAGAACCAGAAGAAGAAATGAATTCCACATCCCAGGGGGAGCAGGAGCAAAGGAATCAAACAGATGAATAACTGATCAACAGAAATCTTGGAAGCATACATAAAACCAAAGAGGTACATCTCTAACTAGTTAAATATGTTCTGGATCCAGGATGTAAAATGTCATAGTATATTAAATTCCATATTCATATAAATGATATTCATGATTATCTGTTTTAGTAATACAGTTGCTCACTGTATATAAGATTCATTCATAACATGCATATGCACTTATTGTTTTTGTCATAATCAAATAGGGGGAGATTGTCAGGAATTAGCATGTTAATGATATTCCTATTTACATATGATTTTATTATGATATATATATATATATATATATATGAATGAATATGAAAGTATGCTTGCATTAAGAAAAGTTGTAAAGTCCTTTGATAGATAATAGAAACATATGTACAAGGACTTAGAATGAATTGATCAAATGTGTTAGGTTGATCCTACATAAGCAAAACAGCTTTGTTAAGGTCCTTAAAAAGAAATGATGTACAAGGACTATAAATATAGAAAGATCAATCATGTTAGGTTGATTTTATGATGTAATAGATAAGCTTGTTTGATCGTCGAGCACTGCACCAGAAATCGTAGTCTGCCAGGAGAGTCTAGGAAAACTCGAGAGCTATCGAGGCAGAATCGTAGTCTGTAAGATAGTAGATCTCGGAGTTCGTAGACTGCCAGGAGAGACGAGGAAGGATCATAGTGTGTCGAGGAGAACTTCTTCAGTATCGTAGTCTGTTGAGAAAGTCATGTTTAGAATCGTAGAGACAGCCTGCCTACAAGCCGACCGAGCATCTGCCGAAGCCAAGTCAAGAATGGTAGACTACACTCAGAGTTGTAGAGTCTACTGATCATATCAGAGGCAGAGATCGTAGTCGAGCAAGATCAGATGAAAACAACAAGCACAAGACAGAAATCATAGAGTGTTAAGATCTGATCTCGGAGTCGTAGTGTCTGCACAGCCAAAGCTGAATCATAGAGTGTAGAACCGAGACTTCAACAGATGTGCTCACAATGCCAAGGTAGAATCGTAGAGCAAATACGATTCTCAACAAATGAGCACTCCTAGAATATCCAAAGGAATGAAGCCTCTGGTTGGCACTGCAAAGATACATCCCACCTGAAGGAAACCAGAGAGCACTCAATGAATGGCATGCAAGTTAACAGAAGATCTAAGCACCAACCCAATCAGCATCCAGATTGAGTTGTGAAGCCATTCAGGATGAAGTCTTCCACAAGGAGATCAGAAGAAGACTTCAGTAACTGACTAAGGAAAGTCAGCAAGTGCAGTAGCTATCAAATAGATAGAAGACGATGATCTTGGAAGCAACCAGGATTGTAGTGTTTGCCAAACAAAGGAAGAACTGATGGAGTACATACAGAGATACTGGATAGCTTCTGAAGAGCAAGGCTAAAGTGATTAAGCATTGGGTCAGTCCATTGATGATAAGTGAATGGGAGATCACAAGGAGAAAACGAGCTGGACATGCCACAAATATGAAGTGTCTTGCTATTCAGAAGGGGCCAGAACAAAGAAGTCAAGCCATCAGTATCTGAGAGCTGTTGAGGCAAACAGAAGTGTTGAAGCACTGCACAAGAGAAAGAAGAGGTGTTCTACATTGAAGATCCAATCAACACTCTTCAAGATCGTAGTGTTGTCTCTACCAATCAACAAGACACTACAATCAGGTCCAAGAAGACATGCATCAGACTCGTAGAGTTCGAACAGCTGAAGATTGAAGCATTGGCAATGGTTCAATCTGAAGGTTGATATTTGGACAAGAGCTTATTGAGAGCATCGATGCAAAAGGACAACCTCTGATCGAGGAATCAGAAGGGTGAAATAAAGTCTTCGACCTGCCAGAGGCATAAAAGTAATATATCTGACAGGGTAGGTGAAACAGTAGACTGCAGTGTCAGAAAGTTAGAAAAGGAGATGTCATGTCACATCTGCAGTCTACACCAAATAACTCGAGATCTGCGAAGCAAATCTAAAAGATTTCAACGGCTACTTCTCAACGGGAAGATTGGGAAGAAGTATATAGAAGCCAGAGCTTCAACGATAAAAAGATGTTGATGATTGCTAAGTTGTAGAATCGTTGAGTTGGTAGAATGATAACGTTGACTCTACAAGTTCCACCTGAGCTTAAACAGAACAAGTCTCAGTGACAGTGAGACTACGAAGGTGGAAGTGAAGAAACTTTGAAGAAGGACTTGAAAAGATCAAAGCTTCACTCAACAAAGAAGAGAATGCCACATGAATTGGCATCTAAGCTAAGAGCCGAGAAGGACAAGAAGGTAGCATTCAAAAGAGTGGAAAAGCACAAGGCAGATCCTAAGAGCCACTCTACGATTCACCATAAACCCAAAGCTGAGACAAAGCAAGTACAAAACCATGTTTGCCAACACATTAAGAAGGGTTCAGGAAATGGTGATGGTGCACAGCTGACACTACTTGGAGATGAGCAGAACAGAAGAAGATCAGTTGCACCAAAGATGATGTGGTCCGGTCTCGAAGCAGGTTAAAAAGAAGACCACACCAAGCTGATAAGTACAAAAGATGATCAAGCTAAAAGATATCTTAGCAGCTCAGCACCAACAATAACAACAAGAAGAAGCCAGAGCATGAGGGGTCCTTGTCCAGAGGGACTAAATGAAGTTCCAAGCCTGCTGGGCTTGAAGAGTTCCTAAGGAACTAGAGAAGTTCCAAGGCTGCTGGCATTGAAGAGTTCTTAGTGAACTGAAGTCCCAAGGCTGCTGGCCTTGAAGGAATCTTAGTGATTCAGGGTGCTGCCCTTCCTTAGTGGAAATCCTGCTAGTTGAAAGCAGAAGAGTGGATTAGGAGCTTGAGTCTCTGAACCACTTAAAACCCCTTGTATCTTTTACTTTATGTCATTTACATTATGTACCTTAACTGCTATAACTGCTATGTATGTTTTAACTGCTTACTACTGAATTAACTCTATGAACAATGTATGTCTGATTATGAATATATCAATGAAGGGGATCTTTTACTTATTCCGTTGTGCTTGAAAAGATTCTTGTGTTTGTCATATGCTAATTCATAAGCAACACAAAATAAACCAGAAAAGTATTTGAATTAAAAAGGATCTATTCAACCCCCCCCCCCCCCTTCTAGATCTATTTTGTGCATACTGGGAACTAACACAATTCATCCTCCACACAAACTTTAAAGAGAACTTTTGATAGAATAAAAACTTTTAAACAAAACAAGAATTATACCTTTGCTTTCTAGTTTAGATAGAGAAGACTACTTTGTTATTCCTCTTTTGGCTCTCAAAACCACACCCTGTTTTCTTCTTCCTTCTCTCCTTTCTATCTTTTCTCTTTGTGTTTTCTGTTCTTTCTCTTCTTCTATGTTCTTTCTCTCTTTTCTAACTTAACGTAGTATAATATTATATAACTGATATAATATACATAATATAACTAACATATACATATATTACATATTAATTCATATAATTAACTGATATCAGTTACACTTCTTTTAAAATTCAAAAGTCATAAGGCTTGTTTGGCTAAAAACACTTTTAAAAATAATAACTTAAAATCCATATGCCTTGATTGATAAAACCCATTTAAATTAAAGACTTAATGTAAGACCCCAACTTATTATAAATAAAATTAAATTTCCTCTATTTATTATTTTTGAAATAGTAAGAGTTGATTTGATTAATGTTGTTAGTTATGGGTAAAATGCGCAAATATTTTAAATAAGCAAATGATTATAAAATATTCATTTTTATCGGAGAATATTCGTTTGGTCGTGGAATATTCTTACTGTCGGGGAATATTCGCATTGACCAGTGCAAAACTTTGTGGGCCCCATAACGGAAAGAGATTGGATGAAGAAAATGACAAGTATAAGTTGTTTATAAATAACGGCGTAGTTGTTACCGTAAATACTGTTGGAATACCCGGTGGTTAAAACACAGTAATACGCGTTGTCAGACAAGAAGATATTACCAGTATTGCACCAATTATTGATTCTTACGTAAGAAGGCACTACTCAATAATTGTTACAAAGAATTACTTATTCAAAGATTTTATTTTATTGATTCAATAATTGCTACGTTGATATTTTATATTACTGTTGTTCAATAATTGTCACTACACAGTATTTTCCATTATCAAAGAAATACTTCATATTATTTGAATAATATTATTAGATAACATTATTGGCAATGTCTAGAAAGTTCTGTCTAAGGAGAGGTTTGGGCACCTAATTATGCGCCAGTAAGGAGATATCCTTATTGGAAAGCCCCTCTTTCCACAAGGAACCGCCTGGTCATCGAGATTGTGATTCGTAATATTATTTGTGAATAATTAATTATTGATTTATATGATGAGAAAAATATTCATTTTATGTGGATATAGATGGAGAAAATTTTTAAATTGACAATTGTTGAAAATCGATATTTTATCTTTTCTGATAAAATAATATTTTATTATTTTATTATAATATAATAATGATGATATTTTTACAATGAATGTGGGATATATGATTATATGAGGAGAAAGAGTATTTTTGTTGCAAAAGTTGTTGAAAACATGTTAAACATGTATGTGGGCCCATTTCTTGACTGAAATTTAATTATAGCTTGTAAAATCGCCCGTTTGTGGATTTCGGTCAATTTCTGTTTGGAATTTGGAAAACTTTTCTTCTGGAAAGTTGTAGATAATAAAATTTCCTATGGAAAAGACATGTGGTTCAAATTTTTCTAATAAAAGGGCTATTTATTATGAATTATTGAAGTTCTGAAGTTCCGAAATAATTGATTTTTGGAAGTTTTATTTAATTTTATTAATAAAAACGTTTTTTACATTTTGAGAGCATCATTAACATGTGCTAGGGGCTGAATTCAGTTGCCAAAGGTGTACGTAGGAAATTTGTATATATATATATTTATATTATATTCAATTTTCTGCTTTGGTGTTCTAAGCATTTTTCTATAAATAGGTTGCTTAGGTTAGAATTGAAAATCACACCAGAAAATGAAGTTTTCTCTCTCTTTCTCTCTCGATATATTGAGCGTATTCTTGTGAGTATTTTAATACTTTGAGTGTTGCTATACGGTGCAAGTTCAAGTCATAGCCTATATCCGGTGTTTCAACTAGAAGTACTGTCTTTACGAGGTAAGGGATATTATTTTTTAAAAAATGATATTATTTCTTTCAATATCATATTACCGAAATATTGTGAGTATTTTTCTTGTGAAATTCTTGTCTTTTAGTGTCGGGGTTACTATTCACGTATAAGGCACTATTCACGTATACGACACTATTTATGAATACGGTACTATTCACAGAAAAATTAAATTTTCATTTTTTGTCCAAAATATCTATTATGGATACTAGCTTTGATTGTATCCATGTTTTGATCATTCTTAAATTTTTCTCCACTATAATTATTTATGAGGTATTTTTGGACATGGAATAGTTGAAATACGAATCCTTAATATTTATTTTTTTGTTTCACTGGATTTGTTTTCTTTAAAATATTTTTCATCATCCTCAGTCCTAAATGATGATATTACTGAATATCTTTGGCATGTAGTGTAAAGATGAATGAGTTTCTGATGAATATCTTTGGCCCATAGTACAAAGATGAACAGGTGTTTAGATGAATATGACTAACTGATGAATATCTTTGGCCTGTAGTGCAAAGATAAATATTTAATTCCAGATATATATTGATTGATGTTACAGGGATAAAATATCGACGATGAACTTTTAAATTCATATATAGAAGATAGTAGTTTGCATTCTTTACTTAACTCTTCTAATGAATTATTATTTCCGCTGCGAAGATTGATTTAAAACTGGTTGTCTATTGTATTCTATTAGATTTTTCCCTGTTGAAGACTAACAATAATTTGTTCTATGTTATCTTAGTCATAATATTCTTTACTGGGCTAGTTGAGCTCACCCTTTTCCTTTTATTCCATTTTTCTTCTTAGGAGGCGAGAATGTAGCGAGTACTAGTCGGGGTATGGAATGAAGGTTCTAGAAAGTCGTTTTAGTAGTCCTCACCATTTTTGTAAATTAATGTATCAATAATTGTAATGAGGACTTATTTGAGTGTGGATATTGTCTAGATGACAATATTTATATTTAAACTCATAGTTTTTATGTTGTATTAATAAAGTTGTAGTTGTATCTGTACCATGTATTTTGACAACTCAGAATGGGTGTTGTATACCTATTTTGGGGGCGTCACAGTTGATATCAGAGCTTAGGGATATGATCTCTGGCGGAAATCGGGGAATAGAACTAGGAGGGGAGAGACGAGTAAATCCTTCGCTAGTGTGTCCTACTTAAGCTTATTTGTTGGTCGGTCATAATATAGGGATATTATGTGATATGTTAATTTATTAAATTAACCCTTGTTTTATGGCAGTATTTGAGAATGTCGACTGAGAATGTTAACAGTGGAGTAAATGAGACCGTGGAGACACATGTGCTCACCAACGAGGAGAACGTGCAACATGCTGGCAATGTTCCTCCTGTAAACAACACCACTGAGTAGATGATGAATGATGGGATGTTTAGAAGCTTTTTGCAGTTCATGCAAAATCAGACGAGGGAGACTCGTGTTCAAAATACAGGAGGAAATGATAGCAATTCACGGTTTATCACATGACCAAGCGATTCAAAGAGTTGGGAGCACCGAATTTATTGGAAAGCGGATCCGATCAAGGCAGTAGAGGCGTGGGTTAAACAAATTACCAAGATATTTGATGTCTTGGGATGCACTGAGGAAGAACGAAGGTTCCATTTGCCACCTTTATGTTCCGTGGTGAGGCGGACTCTTTGGTGGAGAGTGCGTGAAGCGCACTCCATCCACCAAGACTCAAAGCATGTCTTGGGAGACATTTTAGAAATCATTTAATGACAAGTACTTTCACGAAAGTATTCGCTATATGAAGGAGGTAGAGTTTATTAGATTGGAGCGAATAACACATGACGGTGTCCCGAAGATGAGGCGAAGTTTGCAGAGAGTTGTCGTGTTTGCACCTCATTTGGTGGAGAATGAGGAGCATGTATGACGCGGATGTTTCTGAGAGGTTTGAAACCCGGCATACGTCATTATCTCATTTCTCATAAATTTTCTTTCTATTCAGATGTTGTCAACAAGGCTCAATTATTAGAGCGAGATAACGAGTACGGTCAACCGAGGGACCACAACCAGGATCATACCGATGACAGAAGTCATCAGAACAACGATAGCCAGCGGAGAAAGAAAAATACGGACAAGAGCGGCAACCACTCTGGTGGTAATCGTGGCTATGAAAATAGAAGAAGCGAGTTGGGGGGAGATTTTAAAAAGAGGAGATTCAACAATAACACTGTGAAGATGTCAGCACCAGTAACAACTGGTTTAAGGGAGGAGAACGACCACCGGTCGTATGCTATAAATGTGGAAAAGAGGGACATATCAGCCCAAACTGTCCACAATAGTTCAAAGTATGCTATAATTATAGAAAGGAAGGACATATCGCTAGAGATTATACTGTAGCGAAACCAAGTGCAGTGGGGATGGTGACTCAAAATGTAAGACCCCGAATTTTATGAAATAAAAGTATTCAATTTTTCTTATATTTACTATTCAGTAAATGGTTAAATTGATAAAAGTTAAAGTTAAGGGTGATATATGAATTTTTTTCAAAATACACAAGTGGTTATAAAATATTCATTGTTGTCGGAGAATATTCGTTTGGTCGTGGAATATTCTTTCTGTCGGGGAATATTCGTACGACGGCGCAGTCATTTGTGGGCCCCATAACAGAATAACTGTCGGATGGAGAAAACGACAAATTTGAGTTTTTATAAATAATTGGCGTAATCGTTACAAATTAACACTTTGTTGGAATACCGGTTGGTAAAGTAAAAAATGTCTGGCGTCGTTGCACGCGAGCTACGGTATTACAAGATTTTTTCAATTATTGATTCTTACGTGAGAAGGCACTACTCAATAATTGTTACGATAATTCTTGCTCAATATTTTATTTTATTGATTCAATAATTCTTTGTGTTGATATTTTATTATTGTTGTTCAATAATTATCATCGCACACTGATATTTTCCATTATCGGATCAATAATTCATATTATTTGAATAATATTATTAGATAGCATTATTGGCAATGTCTAGAAAGTTACATCAAGGAGAGGTTTGGTCACCTAATTGCGCGCCAGTAAGGAGAAATTCTTATTGAAAGCCCCTCTTTCCAGGAGCGGTCGGGTTGTCATAAATGTGATTACGTAATATTATTTGTGAATAATTAATTATTGATTCATGTGATAAGAAAATATTTATTTGATGTGGATATAAATGATGGATTTATTTATGTGGTTATAAGTGAAGGAATTAATGATGAGGTGTTTTATCAGTATTTGTCGAAATGGAGAACAAAATATGGGATTTTCGAAAAATTAGTTTATTACTTGATTTTGTAAAATCCATAACTCTTTTGTGTATAATGAGTTAAGAGATGAGCCATATATCAAAAGAAAGCCCTAGAAGTAAGCTAATCTGTAGAAATTTGAATCACCCAAAAATTCTTTGTAGATATTTCGTGGTGAAATTTTGAATGAAAGCGGTCAGAAGGACTAATAGTCCAAAAAAAAAAGTGTTCTTCACTATATTGCGTGAGTTATAAATTTTGATCCGACCGTTGGATCGTTGTAATTTTGGATATGTTATATATATATAAGTTGAGTATATGTCCACAAATTTTGAACCGTTAAAATGAACTTATGATTTGTTATGAATTTTAAGAGGTGGCCGATTCGGAAATTAGGTTTTGGTGGAAAATTCTAGAATTGAGTGGGCCCCACTCTTGGTTGTTGGGGAAGATGGCTGATTTTTGGTGGGTGGAATAGTAGCGAGGTAAAGCCATCGGTGCTTGTGTCAAGTGCGCTTGGTAGGCTAACATTTTCCTATAAATAGAGGGCTAAGTTAGAATTGAAAATCACACCAGAAACAAAGTTTTCTCTCTTTCTCTCTCTAGATTATTGAGTGTAATTTGTGAGTATTTAGATACTTGGTGAGTTGATATTCATCAGTGCAAGTTTCCTTCAGCGTCATATCTGATATCCTGTCAAAAGTGCTGCTCTTTTGAGGTAAGGGATAGTAAGGGATATTATTTTTTTCGTAATGATATTATTTCTTCAATATCATTATGCTGAAATATTGGTTGAAACTTTTTATCAAATTTGGAACTTTTTCATGTCGGGGTTACTATTCACGAGTTACTATTCACGAGTTACTATTCATGAGTTACTATTCACGAGTTACTATTCACGAGTACTATTCATGAAGCGTGAAGATGTTTTTTGTGGAATTTCTATCTTTTGGTGTCGGAGTTACTATTCACGTATCTGACTATTCACGATATCTGACTATTCATTCGAATCATCGGCACTATTCACCGAAAAATGAAAATTTTTCTTTTCGTCTAAAATATCTATTCTGGATACTAGCTTTGATTGTATCCATGTTTTGATCATTCTTGAATTTTACACCACTATGACTATTTTGAGGTATTTTTGGATGTATAGATTAGGAGTTATGGATTTTATGAGAAAAGACTATTTTAAAAGTAACTATTTATAACTCCTTGCGGTTAACTCCAAAATTGATGAAATTTTTATTGAGAGTACATCTATATAATATCAGTGTACTCTGTGAATTTCGGAATTTTTGGATAAAAGTACAATTTATGATAAATGTTTAAATATTCGGTGGTTTTGGCCATATGAAAAATAGTAAATGAATTTTTAAAATTTCGAGAAAATATATGTTCAATATGGGACTATTTTATGCTAAATCCCAGAAAAAGAAATATTTTTGGAACTGATTTGGTATTTTTCATGAAAATGTTCTAGTTATGAGTAAATGAATTAAATATGTTATGTGAAGTAAGAAAATTAGAAAATATGATTTTATGGTTTGAGAATCATATATGAGGTATATGCATTTTTGATGAGGGTTTTGGTTATTGGTGATGAAATTTTATGAGTTTGGCATTTTATGATGATTAAATGCATTAATTAGTAAAGTGTAAACAATTTAATTAAATTGTTTATAAGTTTAAGAAATGATTAAAATATTATTATAATATTAATAATATTAGATTATGAGATTTCTAAGTGATTTATAACATTTGGATTAAGGTGTTATAAATATGGATATGAATTATTGATGAATATCTTTGGCTTGTAATGCAAAGATGACTTGTTGATGAATATCTTTAGCCTGTAATGTAAAGATGAATTATTGATGAATATCTTTGGCTTGTAATGCAAAGATGACTTGTTGATGAATATCTTTGCTTACATCAGTGCAAAGATGAATTATTGATGAATATCTTTGGCTTGTAATGCAAAGATGACTTGTTGATGAATATCTTTAGCCTGTAGTGCAAAGATGAATTATTGATGAATATCTTTGGCTTGTAATGCAAAGATGACTTGTTGATGAATATCTTTAGCCTGTAGTGCAAAGATGAATTATTGATGAATATCTTTGGCTTGTAATGCAAAGATGACTTGTTGATGAATATCTTTAGCCTGTAGTGCAAAGATGAATTATTGATGAATATCTTTGGCTCGTAATGCAAAGATGACTGTTGTTGAATATCTTTTAGCTTTTTGTAGTGCAAAGATGAATTATTGATGAATATCTTTGGCTCGTAATGCAAAGATGACTGTTGTTGAATATCTTTAGCTTTGTAGTGTAAAGATGAAGCTGTTGATGAATATCTTTGACCGAGTGGTGCAAAGATGAATTTATTAGTATGATTATGAGCAGAGGCGTGATTTGGTATAACCATGATATTTGATGTTTTCGGGTAAAGGCGGTGATGAAAATTATCTTCGTCTCCGGATGAGAAGAGAATTTAGAATCACAATTATGATTATGAGTTATTCATATGATTGTGGAAAGGGCGTTGATTGATGTTACTGAGGATAAAATATTGTTGGTGGACTTTTAACGTGGAGAAGACAATAGACTTTATAGTCTATTTGACTCTTCTAATGGATTGCTCATTCCACGCAACTATGGTTGAAAAGTTTTATCATCTACCATATGTTCTAAATCTACGATTTATTCTCGATGAAGACTATTGATAATTTATTTATCTTTAGTCATAATATTCTTTCTTGAGCTAGTTGTGCTCACCCTTTTGTTTCACAATTCCTTTCTGTAATAAAAGTGTATTTGGGTCGGCGAGGGGATAGCGAGGAATAGAGTGGTGGTCTATAGATGTTGAGGGTGAGGTGAATTTAACTTGGAAGGGTGTTTTGTCACTATCATACAAGATGTCTAATGACATACAACCTCGTGTTATCATAAGACATGGTTGTCTTTCACCACTTGTCGAGTATATTTACAAGCACTACCTATATAATCTTGGTGTTTGTTTGGAGTATAATACCCAATTAGGGACGGTGGAGATAATGATATGTCAAGAGAAGACTCACCATTGGGAAGAATATGATAGTAATCTTCTCGTTTTTCTTTGGGGTCTATTGGGTCAACCAAGGATAATTTCGTGGCCATATGATATCTACCATAACCTAAAAGCATGGCCTCCCATGTACGAAGGTTTCTTGAGCACTTCCCAAAGATTCTAATTTCTAAAGCAGTTTTTGATATGTACCTTTATGTAAGGTGTCATGGTGACGTGTTATCCAAGTTGGTGTCCAGAGTTACATTTGGTATATATTGGTATCCAAACTCACAGCATATGTGTTGTTGTATTTTGCACGACAATTGTTGTAATAAAGTTGTAGTTATTTTTCGTACCATATATTTGGCGACTCAGAATGGGTTGGATGGAATGGACCTATTTTGGGGTTGTTACACAAAAGGCTGTCCCAGAAAATTCAAAGTCAACGGTTCCTGGAAGAGTGTTTGTCGTGACTGGTCAACATGTGAGTAATCCAAACGAGGTGATCACGGGTAAGCTAATCATAAATTAAAGCGAAGTTTATACCTTACTAGACATCGGTGCTACCCATTCATTTATTTCTCCTGCTTGTGCTCAACGTTTAAACTTGACTCCGGAGAAATTAGACTTTAATTTATCTGTGGAGACTCCGTTAGGAGAAACTTTCATCACATCCACTGTTTATAAATCTTATTTGATCCAAGTTGGCACCATCACATTACCTGTTGACCTTATCTCTTTAAAGATACTTGCTTTTGATGTGATTTTAGGGATTGATTGGTTAACTACTCATCATGCCAAAATTGATTATTTTTGTAAGGTTGTTAGTTTTCATATTCCTAACCAACCTGTTGTGCGACTTCAAGCAACTAAGCCATTAAAATCAATCACTGTTATATCAAGCCATAAAGCCATTCGTTTATTAAAAAATGGATGTCAAGCTTTCTTAGCCCATGTTATGGATTTGAATAAAGACTCGTCATATTTGAATAATATTCCTGTTATTATTGACTTTCCTGATGTATTTCCTGAAGAACTTCCCGGTCTACCCCCGGAACGTGAAGTTGAATTCTTTATTGATCTTGAACTTGGTACAAAGCCAATTTCTAAAACCCCATATCGAATGGCTCCTATTGAACTTCAGGAGTTAAAGATCCAACTACAGGAGTTATTGGACATCGGTTTTATTCGTCCTAGTACATCTCCTTGGGGTGCTCCTATTTTATTTGTAAAGAAGAAAGACGGAAGTATGCGACTTTGTATCGATTACCGGGAATTAAGCCATGTCACTATCAAGAATAGGTATCCGCTACCTCGTATTGATGACCTGTTTGACCAGTTGCAAGGAGCACAATTCTTTTCAAAGATCGATCTTCGTTCTAGATATCATCAGCTGAAGGTTAAAACTGAGGATATTAGGAGACCGCCTTGAGTAACTCCGATGCGGAATTATGAATTTTTAGTCATGTCTTTTGGATTAACTAATGCTCCTGCGACTTTCATGGATATGATGAACCGAGTATTCAAGGATTATTTGGATCAGTTTGTTGTTGTCTTTATTGATGACATCCTCATATATTCCAAAAGCCGTGAAGATCATGAGCACCATTTGAAACTGGTACTCCAAAGGCTGCATGAAAACAAGCTATATGCTAAGTTGAAAAAATGCGAGTTCTGGCTTGAGGAAGTAGCATTCCTAGGGCACGTGGTGTCAAAACATAGAGTATCTGTTAACTCGGTGAAGATTGAAGCAATACAAAGTTGGGAGCAACCAAAGACGGTGACCGAAGTACTTAGCTTTCTGGACTTAGCTGGTTATTATCGGAGATTCGTGGAAGGGTTTTCTCGAATCGCTACCCTGTTAACTCAGCTAACTCAGAAAGATATCAAATTCGTATGGAGCGAGGAATGCGAGAAGAGTTTCCAAGAGCTTAAGAGGAGACTCATTTCGGCACCTGTTTTGACCATACCATCTGGTTCGGATGGATTTGTTATCTACAGCGATGCTTCAGGCAAAGGGCTAGGACGTGTTCTCATGCAACGTGGGAAAGTTATAGCCTATACCTCGCGAAAACTTAAAGAATATGAGAGGAATTATCCTACTCATGATCTAGAGTTGGCAGCAGTCATTTTTGCGCTAAAGATCTGGAGGCACTATCTATATGGGGAGAAAGTGGAGATATATTTAGACCATAAAAGCCTCAAATATTTCTTCACTCAAAAAGAACTCAACATGCGGTAATGACGTTGGCTCAAGCTGTTGAAAGATTACAACCACAATATTCAATATCCTCCTGGAAAAGCAAACATGGTAGCTGACGCGTTGAGTAGAAGATCATATGAAGGAACGAGTGCGATGATGTCAAGTATACGCATAGAACCAACTTTAATCGATAAAGTTAAAGTTGCTCAATCCACAGACCCGGAGCTAATGCGTATGAAGAAGAAAGTGCAAGAAGGTGTTATTCCAGAAGCAAGAATCGATGAAGAAGGAATACTTCGAGTCCACTCCAGACTTTGTGTTCCTAACGATTCTGATTTGAAGTATGAGATCATGATGGAGGCACACAATACACCATTTGCAATCCATCCTGGAAGTACCAAAATGTATCGTGATCTTCGACATACATTTTGGTGGAACAATATGAAGAGAGAGATTGCAAAGCTTATCTCGAGGTGTTTAACTTGTCAACGTGTAAAGGCGGAGCATCAAGTGCCAAAGGGTCCAGTGCAACCACTTGAGATTCCGAAATGGAAGTGGGAACACATTACCATGGATTTCGCTACGGGTCTTCCCACGGTTTCTCAAGGCATAAATGTTATTTGGGTTATTGTTGATAGATTAACCAAGTCTGCTCATTTCTTAGATATGGGAGACTTATTCCCTTGAACGTCTTGCTAGTATGTACATGAATGAGATTATGAGGTTGCATGGCATGCCAGTATCCATAGTTTCGGATCGTGACCCAAGATTCACTTCAATATTTTGGGTTAGCTTGCAAAAAACTATTGGCACGGATTTACGGTTCAGTTCGGCATACCATCCTCAAATAGACGGGCAACCAGAGACGACTATTCAAACTCTTGAAGATCTATTAAGACTTTGTGTCCTCGATTTCAAAGGGAGTTGGGATAAGTACCTACCATTGGTGGAATTCTCCTACAACAACAGTTATCAGGCAAGTATAGGTATGACTCCATTTGAAGCATTGTATGGACGAAAGTGTCGCTCTCCAATATGTTAGGATGAGGTGGGAGAAGCAACGTTGTTGGGACCAGAGTTGTTACGAATGACTACAGAGAAGATCCAAATGATTCGACAATGTATACAAACGGCACAGGATCGACAAAAGATTTATGCGGATCTTCATCGTAAGGACGTGGAATTTGACATTGGGGATCATGTATTGTTGCGTGTGGCTCCATGGAAAGGAGTTACAATATTTGGGAAGACAGGAAAGCTTAATCCATGATTTATTGGTCCATTTCAGATTCTTGACCGAGTAGGAAATGTGGCATATAGACTCGCGTTACCTCCAAGTATGTCTCGTGTTCATAATGTTTTTCATATATCTGTGCTATGTAAATATGTGAAAGACCCAAACCACGTTATTGAGTTAGTGAAAGTAGTATGCATACAAGCCAATCATGTTTGATGATAAAGCATATACTTTGTAACAATCTTATTCATTTATTAATAAAAAGTATTAATTTATTAAAGGCTTTTAATTATCTACATGATGCTGTTTTATAATATGTGATAAACCCATAGTTTTAAGCAATGCTTTTAGAATAATGATGATGATCATTCTAATGAGATCTAAATTCTTAGAAAGCTTAAAACTAAAATAGTTCCCAATCATTGGATTACTAAATTGAGGATTAGTGAATCCGGATAGATTGGTACATACGTTGCTTTGCTCATTGGATGAGGATGATTGATCTCATGATCATTTGTGTGGAGACACTAAAGCAAGTATGTAGGTGCTTATTAGAGAATAAGTTCTTTGAGCATTGGCTCGCTAAGGAATACCTAATGGAGTTTTATTTGCTGTCAATAGGAATTCTGTAGTGATAGTAGTACAAGTAATCCTTGGACTTGAGATCATCATAGTATCTTGTGTATGATGAGTTATACTTTGACTTATTCCTTAAGACCCTTAGGGTATATCAAAGGGTATGCTTGGGTATAATAAGTTGTACATGGAGATAATGTATGATCAATAAAGAATCTACCACTTCTAATAAAAGAAGAGAAATGTCCTATGTGATTCGATAAATGACAACCCAGTAGTCCTTGGCCAAGGCAGAATGAAATTAGAAAGGAGTTTCTAATTTGCATTATTTGGAGTTGTGCATTTAAGAGTCGAAATACATATAATTAAATAAAATAAGACTTGACGCGATAATTCCATGTCTTATATTTAATTGGGACATTGTATGGTGGAAGGATTGAATTGTACGGTAACTATTTACTCAAAGGTTCTTTAATGATTAATGTTGAAATCTATATTATCTGGAAAGTCGTTGATCGCTAGGGAGGCTTATCCCTATTGTAGAATAAATATTATTTATTTAAATAAATTAATTGTTTAATTTATTTATTTAAATAAGATTAGAATTGTTCTAATTGATTTATTCACAATAGGTTTAATATGGAGAACCTAAAGGGTCACACCATAAAAGGAAGAATAATTATTTAAGAAGTTAATGGCATAATCGTAATAATATAGTTAAGTATATTTAATTTAATCTATGGTGATAGAATAAATTAAATAGCTTAATATTTATTATTTAATATTTTAGAAATATTAAATATAAATTAATAAGAGGAGTCTTATTAATATTATTACAATTATTATTATTTTAATTTCTAAAAGAGTTTAGGAATTAATTTAATATAAGTACTCTCATTTATTCCTAATAGGATTAGGAGGGAAAATTAGTTAAAGGAGTTTAATTAATTATCCCTAATAAGATTAGGGAGCTTAATTAATTAAAAGAATTTAATTAATTAAATAAATCCCAATTTCTTAATTGTTAAGGTGAGTTGCCCACATCTATAAATAAGAGGAGTCTTATTATGGGTGGGAGTTGTTGATTTTTCAACATACGACATAATTCCAATTGTTGGGAGAGTACACCTTTTCTATAGAGATAGAAAAACTAGGGTTTAGCCAACCACCCTTCTTCTTGAATTTTCTTCTTCCTTGGTGGATCACCTCTAGAGGCCAAACATTTGGGTGGCTAACGTTGATCAAAGGAAGGAACCAAACCCGGTGGATTCAAGATTGAACGCGAAAGGATTTGGAGGTGAACTTGTACCTGAGGAAGCTCGATCTTCAAGGGTATGATTTATTCTTTATCTTTTCGTTTAATTAATAATTGTGCATAAAGGATGATCCGGGTTTATGGTTTGTAAATTTTTAAACTCTGATTTTACTCGCTTCCGCTTATTTATGCAATTTGATTGCGCACATGAATATTACAAACCTAACAGTTAGAACCGGACGAGATAGCCGAAGACTTAATGTACGAAGAGGTACCTGTCAAGATCTTGGATAAGAAGAAGCATGTCCTACACACGAAGGTCATAACACAAGTTAAAGTTTTGTGGAAAAACCATGCTATTGAGGAAATGACCTGGGAGTTGGAAACGGAAATGAAAGCGAGGTATCCTCATCTTTTCGAAACACCAGGTACGTACATCAATTTCGAGGACGAAATTTCATAAGGAGGGGAGGTTGTAAGACCCCAACTTATTATAAATAAAATTAAATTTCCTCTATTTATTATTTTGAAATAGTAAGGGTTGATTTGATTAATGTGGTTAGTTATGGGTAAAATTCGCAAATATTTTAAATAAGCAAGTGGTTATAAAATATTCATTTTTATCGGAGAATATTCGTTTGGTCGTGGAATATTCTTCTTTGTGGGGAAATATTCATACTGACGGTTTGACCTTTATTGTGGGCCTTATAAGGAAAGCGATTGGATGATCTTTGTTGGAATACCACGTGGTTAAAACACAATAATAATACGTTGTTGCACAAGAGTGGCATACGGTATTGCACCAATTATTGATTCTTACGTACGTGAAGGCACTACTCAATAATTGTTACGAAGTAATTCTTTATTCGGTATTTTATTTTATTGATTCAATAATTGCTACGATGATATTTTATATTACTGTTGTTCAATAATTGTCACTACACGGTATTTTCCATTATCAAAGAAATAATTCATATTATCTTAATAATATTATTAGATAACATTATTGGCAATGTCTAGAAATTTACATACAAGGAGAGGTTCGGTTATCTAATGCAAGGGCAAGATGAGGAGAAATCCTTATTGAAACCCCTCTTTCACAGGAAGCTATTCGGTTGTCGATTGTGATTCTGTAATATTATTTGTGAATAATTAATTATTGATTTATATGATGAGGAAAATATTCATTTTATGTGGATATAGATGGAGAAAAATTTTAAAGTGACAACTGTTGAAAATCGATATTTTATCTTTTTTGATAAAATAATCTTTTATTATATTATTATAATATAATAATGATGATATTTTTACAATGAATATGGGATATATGAGTATATGAGGAGAAAGAGTATTTTTGTTGCAACAGTTATTTAAGACATGTTAAACATGTCTGTGGGCCCATTTCTTTACTGAAATTTAATTATAGTCTGTAAAATCGCCCGTTTGTGGATTTCGGTCAATTTCTGTTTGGAAATTAGAAAACTTTTCTTCTGTAAAGTTGTAGCTAATGAAATTTCCTAGGGAAAAGACATGTGGTTAAAATTTTTCTGATAAAAAGGACTAGTTATTATGAATTATTGAAGTTCTGATGTTCCGAAATAATTAATTTTTGGAAGTTTATTTATTTTTATTAATAAAAACATTTTTTACATTTTGAGAGCATCATTAACATGTGCTAGGGGCTGAATTCAGTTGCCAAAGGTGTACGTAGGAAATTTGTATATATATATTTATATTATATTTAATTTTAAGCTTTGGTGTTCTAAGCATTTTCCTATAAATAGGTTGCTTAGGTTAGAATTGAAAATTACACCAAAAAATTGAAGTTTTCTCTCTCTTTCTCTCTCGATATATTGAGCGTATTCTTGTGAGTATTTTAATACTTTGAGTATTGCTATACGGTGCAAGTTCAAGTCATAGCCTATATCCGGTGTTTCAACTAGAAGTACTGTCTTTACGAGGTAAGGGATATTATTTTTAAAAAAAATGATATTATTTCTTTCAATATCATTATACCAGAATATTGTGAGTATTTTTCTTGTGAAATTCTTGTCTTTTAGTGTCGGGGTTACTATTCACGTATACGACACTATTCACATATATGACACTATTCATGAATACGGCACTATTCACAGAAAAATTAAATTTTCATTTTTTGTCCAAAATATCTATTATGGATACTAGCTTTGATTGTATCCATATTTTGATTATTCTTAAATTTTTCTCCACTATGATTATTTATGAGGTATTTTTGGACATGGAATAGTTGAAATACGAATCCTTAATATTTATTTTTTTATTTCACTGGATTCGTTTTCTTTAAAATATTTTTTATCATCCTCAGTCCTAATTGATGATATTACTGAATATCTTTGGCATGTAGTGCACAGATTAATAATTTTCTGATAAATATCTTTGGCCCGTAGTGCAAAGATGAACAGGTGTTTAGATGAACATGACCAACTGATGAATATCTTTGGCCTGTAGTGCAAAGATAAATATTTAATTCCAGATATATATTGATTGATGTTACAGGAATAAAATATCGACAATGAACTTTTAAATTCATATATAGAAGATAGTAGTTTACATTCTCTACTTAACTCTTCTAATGAATTATTATTTCCGCTGCGAAGATTGATTTAAAATTGGTTGTCTACTGTATTCTATTAGATTTTTCCCTGTTGAAGACTAACGATAATTTATTCTATGTTATCTTAGTCATAATATTCTTTACTGGGCTAGTTGAGCTCACCATTTTTCCTTTTGTTCCATTTTTCTTCAAAGGAGGCGAGAATGTAGCGAGTACTAGTCGGGGTATGGAATGAAGGTTCTAGAAAGTCGTTTTAGTAGTCCTCACCATTTTTATAAAATAATGTATCAATAATTGTAATGAGAACTTATTTGAGTGTGGATATTGTCTAGATGACAATATTTGTATTTAAACTCACAGTTTTATGATGTATTAATAAAGTTGTAGTTGTATCTATATCATGTATTTTGATAACTCAGAATGGGTGTTGTATACCTATTTTGGGGGCGTCACACTTAATATTCATTTAGCCTTGTTTGACAAAATTGAATTAAACTCTTTTAATTTAGAATAATGCTACGCGGACAGACGAATGACAGGAAAATTGGACAGGTTTTCCAATTTTTTTTTATTGTGACTTTCAAAAAATATATAGTATTTATTCGAACATGAATTTTTACAAAATATAGTGTTTTAGGTGTAATTTGGATACATATACAAATACAGGATTATACAGACTCTATAACCCTGTATTTGTATATGTATCCAAATTACACTTAAAACACTATATTTTGTAAAAATTCCTGTTGGAATAAATACTATACATTTTTTGAAAGTCACAATAAAACAAAAAATAAAATAAAATTGGACCGGTCCAATTTTCTGATCCCAATTTCCTGTCCGGCTAGACTTATTCTTTAATTTATTTTCATAACTTAGTTATAATATAGTTTTATTATCACACTTTATTTAATTAAATTCCCATATTCAAATTTAATTAAATTAAAACTAATAACAACTTATTAAATCCATTTGTCATATAATCACGTTGCCACAAAGTTATAATTTTTATTATAATTTTATTTAAATAAATTAACACATTACTTTTATTACTAAATTAAATTAAAACATCCTTATAGCAATTCCTTTAATCCTTATAAATTCTCTAATTTAATTATTAGATTAAATTAGAATATTATCTCATAATTATTAATTCATCACTCTTTTATTTTAATTAGCTTCAAAATACCAAATTATCAACTTAATTAAAATTTTACCTTAACTAAGTTAATTCCCCCAACTCATAAATTATTAATTTAACTAACAAATAATCCCACAAATATTTACTTAACAACAAACACATCAATTAAAATATTTATTTATTTCAATAAATATTTAAAATTATAATTAAAATTCTGGATTGTTACATCCTTCCCTTCTTACAAGGATTCTGTCCCCAGAATCACAATTCAAACAACTCATTCGTCATAATTTTACTCTTTCAATTTTATCTTCTATACTCTCTTCTTTTCTCAGCTCTTTACAAAAGAACGTATGAGGAAATAAACTGATATAGCCCTTAATGCAATTGGAAGTTACATACACACGTATAGTCTTAGCAGTTATAAAAACCAAAAGTCACAATGCCTTGTTTGGGTTACTACTCCTAACCTCTTTTAATTTATTTTAATTATTCACTTATTATATAGTATCATTGACATACCAAATTTAATTAAATCACGTTCCTTATTTGGTCAACACAATATTTACTTAACCAACATAACTATAATTTATTCAACAAATCCTTAATCTTCTAATTTAACAATTAAATTAGAATATTCCATCAAATATTTATTTTATTCCATAAATATTCCAATTAAAATACTTATTTCATTCGATAAATATTTTTAACTATTTACGAAATCCACAATCGTATTACATTCATATGTAATATAATACTTTCTCAATTTACAAAATAAATATATTTACACTAATTCACTATTTTGATTAATTGTATTGCATGGATACTACCTTTTTAACACATAAAACGACTCAGAATCATTAACAACAAGAATAGACAATAGGTCAAACCTAGTACCTTAGTCACTGCCTATGCGTTTCTGGGTTGGTGAAAAACAGGCCCAAGAACACCTATAGCGACGGGTCTGTCGCTATAGGGCCCTTTAGCAACAGTTTTATTATTATTATTTTCCGAAAATTATTTAAAAATAGATGCAAATGGTTTTTAATTATTAAAAATACATAATAAATTCTAAAAAATTATTTTAAAGTCTGAAAAATAGTTTTTAATTATTTAGAATATATTTCATAAATATTTAATATTTTTGGAATATAAATGGTATTTAATTTATTTAATTATAATATTAAATAAATTATTTAAAAATGATTTAAATACTTGAAAAATCATGAAAAATTATATTATGGTAAAAGAAAATATTTTAAGTTATTTTTATTGACTTTTAATATTTTGTGATGAAATTTATTAATTAATTAATATTAATGATAATTTGTTTATTTAATAAATATATTAAATAAATTATGGAAAATTAGAATTAATGCTTTATAAATTATATAAAAATGATTTAAGTGTTAGAAAAATATTTGAAGTTATAAAATATAAATTTTGATATTTTGTCATGAAAATATTAATATTTTAATATTAATAGTAATTACCTGGCTAATGAATTTAACGGTTTATTAAAAATCATATAAAGGTGATTTTAAAGTATTAAAAATACTTTGTGATATTATAAATATATTATAATATTATGACATGTATTTCATTAATATTTGATAATAAATAAATATTAATGATAAAAGAATTATGTGGTATTTAATTTATTTAAATACGTTATTAATGATTGAAAAATCAAGATAAATAGTAATAATTATTTAAAAATTATTATAAGTCTATGAAAATTATTTTGACTACTTAGAAAATTGTCTAAGATACTGTTAAGAGTTTTGCCAGAGTTTAATTGAATTTAAACTCGTCAATTGTCCGACTAAACCGTCGGGATGTTAGAATTTTATCGGGTTCAAGTCAGAATGAAATAGTTTGACCTGATACCGAGTTTTATGTGTGTTATAGACTGATAGGGTTATGTGTTATGTGTTATGTGTTTAGGTTATTCCATGTATATCTATATATATAATAATATTATATTGTGATGATATTATTCTAAAATTGGAGATCTATATTACCAATATTAGGTCTTCGGATAAGGCGATATAAATTGCGTAGCGGTAATCAACGGTTCAAACAAGTTTGTTTTACTTAACTCTATTAAGAGTGTTTTATTCGGATAAGCTTATGGTTAATCATTGCTGATTGCCATGAATTGTACTCTGTACATATTGCATGTATAAGTCATGTATGAAAGGCTGATCACCTTCATTACCAGTTGGTTCAGATATATTTGTTCATGTATAATACTTGTTCAGTCATAAATTTGTTCCTGCTAGTTCACAATTATATTGTTGAATTATAGCCAGCCAATTATTCAAATCATTTCAATCATGATATATCGTTATATTGTTGAATTTAAACTTGCTGGGCAACATTCATGCTCACCTTTGCTATATCATGATAAAACATTGCAGATTAAGGCGAATGTGTCGGATTCAAGGAAAGGTTAAAGACAGTTCCAGCGTAAAGTTATTGTGTGCGATTAGATTGTAATAGTTGTATAATAATAATGTTATGTGATAAGACAAGTTATGTATTGTATATTAAGTTAAGGTTACTCGACCTTGGGGATTATGTGTAAGTTTAATGTATAAACAATTTATTTTTATATCTTTCGCAAATAGTAATAGTTGTCTAGAATGATCGAACCGGATCCGCGGTGATTCGGGACCTCGGATTCCGAGCCCGTCACAGTTGGTATCAAAGATGTTGGTTATGAACCTTAGGTATGAATACTTGAGACTAATAACCGTAGTGATTAGGATAAGTACTAACTCAAATAGAGTTAGTCGGTCGGTAAGATTCAAAGACGAATCACGACGAGTTATAAGATACAGAGTTCCCGAACTCTGATAATAAAGTTGAACAATAGTGGTGAATAGATAGAGTCTAAAAGACTAAAAGTGTAGTGTTAGAAGATCGTAAAACAAAACGATCATAGTATAGAAATGAATCGTAATATATACGATGAGATCACTCCATGATCGGATAAGGTTATAGTATGAAAAAGGATCAACTGAAGGATTGAAAAGTTTACAGCAAGATTGCTAGGTGTCAGTTGTACTATGAATTGGTACAGATTCAGGAAAGGATTATGAATACGAGTTGAATGAAATTCGTATTGAGAAGGGAGTTAGTATTAGGTGGGGATTCAATTGAGGATTCATGTCGGCAACTGAGTTGTATGATTCTTCGTATGGGAGCTGAATTGTACATGGTGTAAAAACCACTTAGTTTCTGGCAATGATAATCATTGAAATGTTTGTGTCGTGCTATTTGCTATATGCGTGTTAAGTGGGTGATTCCTTTCTCATGTGTATAACAGATAGATAGGTCATAGGTAAAGGGTATAAGGTTAAGTACGAATTCTTAAAACTCATACTTATGTGACATACTTGACTCATAGTTATATGAAATGTTTATGAACCCCTCAGCGAACGGATGCCAAAGGTCAGACTAGGATAAGTTCTTAAACTCATATGATTGTGGCAATTTATGGACTCATAAGTGTGGTTTTACGAACTAGGAATAGTTGTTTGTAAATGGAGTATTGAGGATTATAGGAACAGATAGATTGTTAAGAAAATGATTATTAGTGGAGACATAAGTTTTCCGAAACTCCTAGCTATGCTGGACTTCGAAATGATTGACATCAAGCTAAATACGCACTATGAGCTTTTGAAAAAAAAAATATGTAGACTCGTAATCATTTTTGAAACAGTTTAAAGTATAGTCTATGCTACTTATTTCAGCTAGACGCAAATGATTTGAAATATCAAAATTTGTTTTATTTATCACTCATGTACCATGTAACCTGTTGCAGAGATGATAAAAATTTGATGGAGTTGTAAATACAGGAATACTTTGTGTGAATTTGATCTAAAATCGTTGTTCCACTATCGTATGATGTGTTATGACAAAGTCATACAATGACGACATCCTCAAACGGACTGTTAATACAAGACTGATACGACATCAAGCGTCATTCTCAAAAATATTTTCAAAATTTTAATTTGCCAACAAGGTTTGGCTACACTTAAATAATTGATTGAATTGAATTATTGGTATGAGTCTATGATATTCGATTCAATTTAGACAAACATTTTGAAAACTCTAAGTGTTCATTGAAATAAATTTCCCAAACCAAATTATTTTGGTGCGGAATCCAATAAGACTGAGGTAGAATTTTTGGTGCCTTTGGCGATGAAGAGAAATAGAGTCGACCAAAGAAAGACATAATAAAATCACAGGATATATCTTTGGATTAATTACTCACTACGTCCGTAAGTTATGACGGTTTGCAGATGAATTTGCTATAACCTTTGCGAAAATGACAGACAATAGTCTATAAAACCCCTCAGCAAAATTTGAAAATTTTTACTTTTGTGAGTGGTGTATTGGGTAGCATGTGATGCTGTGTATGTATGGTGTAAGCAATATGGTGTAAGGTGTAAGGTAAAATTCGGGAATGAAATTTTTAGAAGAAGGGTGAATGTGACAACCTTGAGAATTTTGAATATTTATAAAATTTTATTAATTGAATTAAGGTTCAAAATTAGAACCTAGACAGAAAATTAATGTATGCGTTTGATATTTTTAAGAAAGAATTTTTAGGATTTCAAAACTCTGTGAAGGATTTAGGTGAATTATTCAGGATTAAGGGAATAAGCGTTTATGTTACGTGGTATATGTATACAAGATGTGGTTAAGGTCAAGAGGTTGACCGGATAAATGATATCGTAATAAACCCTAATTATATATTAAGAACTTTAACGTCAGAAGAAAACCCTAGCGATTAATAAGAAACCCTAGAAAACCGGTTCTGGAAATCCTAATTTTAGTTTCGGGAATCCGACACCCTAATTCGAAAATTTAAAATCCTAATCTGGGAACTTAAATGATTATTATATTGCTTAAGTGTTATTAATTAGTATATTAATTAGGGTAAAGCTTAATTAATTAGCAAACCCTAATTTCAAATTTAGAAAACCCTAATTTCGGGATTTGTAACCCTAATTTATAATTAGGGAAAATCTAATTATAAATTTAATAATTGTAATGTTAATTAGGATATATTAATTCTAATTTTAAAGTTAAGTAATTAGAAAACCCTAATCTAATTACGAAAATCTAATTTCTATTTTAGAAAAATTAATTTTCTTTTAGAAACCTTATTTTTTAGGTTGTAAACCCTAATCCGTGATATTGACCCTAAGTGCTTAATTAGAAATTTTAATTAGGAAATACTAATCCTTATTAGTAAGATTTAAATTATGTTTAAGAAATTTTAATATAATTAGAAAATTCTAATTATAATTAAGAAATAGTAATTTTCAATTTTGAAAACCTAATTTGGAAATTTTATAAATTAAATTGTAAACCCTAAATTTTTGTAAACCCTAAACCCTAAATTTTCCAAACCCTAAACATAAACCCTAAACCTTAAGGGTTTGTCCAATGTCCAAAATGTCATTAATTTTGTATGCAAAATTTCCAAAAAGCCCTTTTGTGCATTATTAAAGGTTGCTTGTAATTGTTGCCCTATTGGAGTTGGTAACTAAAACCTAGCCTAGCCATGTGACAAAAATTGAATACAACGCAACAATCTCAGCAACATTTCATCAGCCATACATTGAATCAAAATAAAAGTTAAAAAAAAGTAAGGAAACTTTCTTACTTAGCAAAATATCCAAGACCTTCTCTCTCTACAATTTTCGAGATGGGTAGTGAGAATGAGTGAGAAGATAAACTAATATCATTATTCAGCTTTCCAAGAACAAATCACAAGGGACAGAATAAAAAATCATGGCTCAAATTAAAGTGGTATGAACCCTAAATTTTAGAAACCATGTAATATGATGTTAGTTGTTATAATTTGTTGGCTAGATATGTGTAATAGGATGCCTATAAGTGATCTGGGTTGTAAAATCCCAGATCCATAACATCAAAGTCCTCGAAATTAGCATTTTGAAAAATCTGGAAAAATTTCTAAATGACGTCTGACAAGCAAATGTCAGAGGTCATAGATCGTGGTATGTTAATGTGTTTAGTATTTTAAATGTTTATACTTGTAGTATGTTAGTTGGTCTTTATTGTGAAACTTGAATCGGGGTCAGTGTATGCTTGGATCGAGAGTTATTGGTGGTCAAAACCCTTTGACCATTCACGAAGTCTGGTTTCTGGGTAACCCAGAAACCAAGATCTTGTCTGACAGGTTTTTGATGGCCTCTGATCTTGCTATTGGTAAGTGATGTGGCCATGTTTTTGTATTGGATCCGTAGACTGACATATATATTACATGATCATGACCCTACAATACTTATAGAATACCTGGAATCAAAACCATTGCTGGTCAAAGTAGGGTTAACCGTCGTATTCTTGCATTTCTAGAAAAAACCAAGATCTTCATTAGCAAAAGTTTCTGACATGGTTTGACTTGAACCGAACTGTCACATGTGTTATTTTTCGACTGATATGAGGTAGTATAGTTGTACTCGGACATAAGGACTACATGTAAGAACCATTAGATCTCACAAAAGAGACCCATGATGCAAATGATAAGGATTCAAAGTACCCCTCTTGAACTGTTCTTCATTTCTGGAAAACGCAGAAATGAAGAACAACTTCTGACAAGGTTTTAATCGGCTTATATATCAGTGATGTATTGTTGTTTGGACCTGAAATTTGTTTTTTAGTGTAGTATTGCATGGATACTACCTTTTTAACACATAAAACGACCCAGAATCATTAACAACAAGAATAGAAAATAGGTCAAACCTAGTACCTTAGTCACTGCCTATGCGTTTCTGGGTTGGTGAAGAACAAGCCCAAGAACACCTATAGCGATGGGTCTGTCGCTATAGGGCCGCGACAGTTTTATTATTATTATTTTCCAAAAATTATTTAAAAATAGATAAAAATGGTTTTTAATTATTAAAAATACATAATAAATTCTAGAAAAATTATTTTAAAAGTCTAAAAATAGTTTTTAATTATTTAGAGTATATTTCATAAATATTTACTATTTTGGAATATAAATGGTATTTAATTTATTTAATTATTATATTATATAAATTATTTAAAATGATTTAAATACTTGAAAATCATGAAAAAATTATATTATGGTAAAAGAAAATATTTTAAGTTATTTTAGTGACTTTTAATATTTTGTGATGAAATTCATTAATTAATCATTATTAATGATAATTAGTTTATTTAATAAATATATTAAATAAATTATGGAAAAATAGAATTAATGCTTTATAAATTATATAAAAATGATTTAAGTGTTAGAAAAATATTTGAAGTTATAAAATATAACTTTTGATATTTTGTCATGAAAATATTAATATTTTAATATTAATAGTAAGTAATTTGGCTAATGAATTTAATTGGTTTAAAAATCATATAAAGGTGATTTTAAAGTATTAAAAAATACTTTGTGATATTATAAATATATTATAATATTATGATGATGTATTTCATTAATATTTGATAATAAATAAATATTAATGATAAAAGAATTATGTGGTATTTAATTTATTTAAATACGTTATTAATGATTGAAAAATCAAGATGAATAGTAATAATTATTTAAAAATTATTGTAAGTCTATGAAAATTATTTTGACTACTTAGAAAATTGTCTAAGATACTGTTAAGTGTTTTGCCAGAGTTTAATTGAACTTAAACTCGTCAATTGTCCGACTAGACCGTTGGGATGTTAGAATTTTGTCGGGTTCAAGTCAGAATAAAATAGTTTGACATAATACCAAGTTTTATGTGTGTTATAGACTGATAGGGTTATGTGTTATGTGTTTAGGTTATTCCATGTATATCTATATATATAATAATATTGTATTGTGATGATATTATTCTAATATTGGAGATCTATATTACTAATATTAGGTCTTCAGATAAGGCGATATAAATTGAGTAGCGGTAATCAACGGTTCAGGCAAGTCTGTTTTACTTAACTCTATTAAGAGTGTTTTATTCGGATAAGCTTATGGTTAATCATTGCTGATTGCCATGAATTGTACTCTGTACATATTGCATGTATAAGTCAGGTATGAAAGGCTGATCACCTTCATTACCATTTGGTTCAGATATATTTGTTCATGTATAATACTTGTTCACCATAAATTTGTTCGCTTAGTTCACAATTATATTGTTGAATTATATGACCAATTATTCAAATCATTTCAATCATGGTATATCGTTATATTGTTGAATTTAAACTTGCTGGGCAACTTTCATGCTCACCCTTGCTATATCATGATAAAACATTGCAGATTAAGGCGAATGTTTCGGATTCAAGGAAAGGTTAAAGACAGTTCCAGCGTAAAGTTATTGTGTGCGATTAGATTGTAATAGTTGTATAATAATAATGTTATGTGATAAGACAAGTTATGTATTGAATATTAAGTTAAGGTTACTCGACCTTGGGGATTATGTGTAAGTTTAATGTATAAATAATTTATGTTTATATCTTCCGCAAATAGTAATAGTTGTATAGAATGATCGAACCGGATCATGGTGATTCGGGACCATGATTCGAGGCCCGGCCACGATTGGTATCGAGAGATGTTAGTTATGAACCTTAGGTATGAATACACGAGACTAATAACCGCAGATGATTAGGATAAGTACTAACTCAAATAGAGTTAGTCGATTCATTTAAGATTCAAAAGACTAATCACCATGAAGTTATAAGATGAGAGTTCTAGAACTCGATAATAAAGTTGAACAATAGTGGTGAATAGATAGAGTCTAAAAGACTAAAAGTGCAAGTGTTAGAAGTTCGTAAAATAAACTATCATAGTATAGAAATGAATCGTAATATATATCGATGAGATCACTCCGTGATCGGATAAGGTTATAGTATGAAGAAGGATCAAGCGAAGGATTGAAAAGTTTCATGTAAGATTCTTTGGGTGTCGCTTTGTACTATGAATTGGTACAGATTCAGGAAAGGAATATGAATACGAGTTGAATGAAATTCGTATTGAGAAGGGAGTTAGTATTAGGTGGGGATTCAATTGAGGATTCATGCTTCAAGAATCGAGTTGTATGATTCTTCAGTATGGGGAGTGAATTGTACATGGTGTAAAAACCACTTAGTTTCATCAATGATAATCATTGAAATGTTTGTGTCACGCTATTTGCTATACGCGTGTTAAGAGGGTGATTCGGTTCTCATGTATAATGATAGATAGGTCATAGGTAGAGGATATAAGGTTAAGTACGAATTCTTAAAACTCATACTTATGTGACATACTTGACTCATAGTTATATGAAATGTTTATGAACCCCTCAGCGAACGGACGCCAAAGGTCAGACTAGGATAAGTTCTTAAACTCATATGATTGTGGCAATTTATGGACTCATAAGTGTGGTTTTACGAACTAGGTATAGTTGTTTGTAAATGGAGTATTAAGGATTATAGGAACAGATAGATTGTTAAGAAAATGAAAATTAGTGGAGACATAAGTTTTCCGAAACTCCTAGCTATGTTGGACTTCGAAATGATTGACAAAAAAAAAATATGTAGACTCGTAATCATTTTTGAAACGGTTTAAAGTATAGTCTATGCTACTTATTTCAGCTAGACGCAAATGATTTGAAATATCAAAATTTGTTTTATTTATCACTCATGTACAATGTAACCTGCTGCAGAGATGATAAAAATTTGATGGAGTTGAAAATACAGGAATACTTAGTGTGAATTTGATTTAAAATCGTTGTTCCACTATCGTATGATGTGTTATGACAAAGTCATACAATGGCAAGATCCTCAAACCGATCGTTAATACAAGATCTGATGCGGCATCATATGGCGTCATTCTCGAAAATATTTTCAAAAAATTTTAATTTGCCAATGTGGTTTGGCTACACTTTAATAATTCGATTGAATTGAATTATTGGTATGAGTCTATGCTATTCGATTCACTAGACAAATATTTACTGAAAACTCTAAGTGTTCATTGAAATAAATTTCCTTAACCAAATTGTTTTTGGTGCGGAATCCAATAAGATTGAGGTAGAATTTATGGTGCCTTTGGCAATGAAGAGAAATAAAGTCGAATCAGTGAAGACATAATAAGCACAGAGACATCTAGGATTAATTAACCACTACGTCTCAGTAAGTTATGACGGTTTGTGGATGAATTTCCTATAACCTTTGCGAAAATGACAGAGAATTGTCTATAAAACCCCTCAGCAAAATTTGAAATTTTTTACTCTTGTGAGTGGTGTATTGGGTAGCATGTGATGCTGTGTATGTATGGTGTAAGCAATATGGTGTAAGGTGTAAGGTAAAATTCGGGGACGAAATTTTTAAAAGAAGGGGTGAATGTGACAACCCGAGAATTTTGAATATTTTTAAAATTTTTATTAATTGAATTAAGGTTCAAAATTAGAACCTAGACAGAAAATTAGTGTATGCGTTTGATAATTTTAAGAAAGAATTTTTAGGATTTCAAAACTCTGTGAAGGATTTAGGTGAATTATTCAGGATTAAGGGAATAAGCGTTTATGTTCTGTGTATATGTGTACAGTATGTGGTTAAGGGTCAAGGGTTGACCAGATAAATGACATCCAGAATAAACCCTAATTATATATTAAGAACTTTAACGTTCGTAAGAAAACCCTAGCGATTAATAAGAAACCCTAGAAAATCGGTTCTAGAAACCCTAATTTTAGTTCCGGGAATCCGAAACCCTAATTCAGAAATTTAAAATCCTAATCTGGGAACTTAAATGATTATTATATTGCTTAAGTGTTATTAATTAGTATATTAATTAGGGTAAAGCTTAATTAATTAGCAAACCCTAATTTGAAATTTAGAAAACCCTAATTTCGGGATTTGTAACCCTAATTTATAATTAGGAAAATCTAATTATTAATTTAATAATTTTAATGTTAATTAGGATTTATTAATTCTAATTTTAAAGTTAAGTAATTAGAAAACCCTAATCTAATTACTTAAAATCTAATTTCTATTTTAGAAAAATTAATTTTCTATTAGAAACCCTATGTTAATTAGGAAATACTAATCCTAATTAGTAAGATTTAAATTATGATTAAGAAATTTTAATATAATTAGAAAATTCTAATTATAATTAAGAAATAGTAATTTTCAATTTTGAAAACCAAATTTGGAAATTTTATAAATTAAATTGCAAACCCTAAATTTTTGCAAACCCTAAACCCTAAATTTTCCAAAGCCTAAACACAAATCCTAAACCCTAAGGGTTTGGCCAATGTCCAAAATGTCATTAATTTTGTATGCAAAATGACCAAAAAGCCCTTTTGTGCATTATTAAAGGTTGCTTGTAATTGTTGCCCTATTGGAGTTGGTAACTAAAACCTAGCCTAGCCATGTGACAAAAATTTAATACAACGCAAAGAATCTCAAATTTACATTTCATCACCATTGTTGCCTAATTTTTAATAACACTTTACCACGCAAGTATACGCTGCTCAATTATAATATTCAAAGAAGCAAGGATATCGCTCCCACGAGGAAATAGACTAATATTTATCAATTACTAATTCTAATGCAATTAATCCTATTTTAAACTACTTAAATTTTGTTTTTGATTTGAAATTTAAACTTAACAAAACTAATGATTAAAATCAAAATTTCACAAGAATAACGTAGATTTAATAGGTTAAGATTACAACTTCCTTGGTATTTCATTTAAATCAATTCACTTCCCATTTAAAGCAATTAATTAATATGAATCATTATCCAAGAATGATTTATAAAATTCACACACTTTTTCAAAAAACACGTGAACAAATCCTCCTAACTCCGATCCTTAAGACACAAAATTACAAGGAACACCCTACTCAATTAATTCACTATATTCCTATGTGAATCAAGTTAATTAGTGGTTTACGATAAATTCTTTCAAAGGATACAAAAGACACATAGGTATATTTCTATCCTACATGCTAATCATATTAACCCTATTCAGATTATATGAACAGATGTTATCATATCCAGATCTCAATCTATACTCCATCTTCCAATTTTATATAGATTATCACAATAAATCATTGGCCAAACAATTAATCAATAAGCAAAAGATATAATAAACAATTCAATAAAACCAACTTTCATTCAATGGGAAGGTTCAATTTAAACTACATACCAAGTTCCGTTGCAATCTTAATGAAAATTTAGTTCATGCTAATAATAAAGAAAAACATCATCCAGATTAATAATCCAAACATCCCAGATAATTACAAAAGATAAAACTAGAGAAAAGAGGAAGAAACTCTGAATTTTCTCCAATACTCTCTCTTTGATCTTCAGCCCTTGCAATTTTCCTTCGTGTTTTTCTTTGTTGTTCTCTCTGCGAATCCCTTGAAAAATTGAGTGATCCGCCTTTTCTAAAGTCTCCTCCTATTTGTATTAGTCTCCCTCTCATTCGCATTCTTTTTCGCTTCAACAACCCACTGGAAGTAGAAAATCCTCCTTTTTTTGCAGATACGAACGCCTTTAGTGCTCAACACAAGCCATTTCAAGAGCCTAAGCGCTTGACCAGACCACGTAATTACAAAATGCCACTCACTCTAATTTTAATGATTTTTTGACCTTTTCTCTCTCCGAAATGACCAATTTGTCCATCCGGCTCCAACCTACAAGAAATAAACACAAAATGATATAAAAATACTAAAAAACAATTAAAGATAGCAATAATTAAGTTTAATAATATTCTGATTCATAGGTATAAAACCTACTCATCAAATACCCCCAAACTTAACCAATTGTCATTCCTCAAGCAATAAAACACAATGCAATAACTAAATATGCAATACAATTATCTACGTGCCTAAAATTTTCAAAGAATCAAACAGTAACAAAATCTATTCATCAAGCCTCGAGAAATCAGATTAAACATGCTAGTACATCATATCAAGACAGATTAATAATTTTCTAGTCAATCATCAAATCTTACCTCGTTATTACATCGATATATAAGCGTGTGGCTTTGAACAACAATGCTAACTAATATAATGCTAAATATAAAACATAATAGATCTCTTTAAAGGCGCCATATATAGTGTCAACTCACAAAAAATTTAACAAGCTAGATCCAACTAAAGTCAAACATCCACCAAATTCAAGAGTCCAATCCGGATACTTATGCTTTACTTATCATTACGGGGCTTTTTTGCTCTTTTCCGCTTTTATTGTTTATCTCTTTTTTTTAAACCACGACTATGTAATGTCTCATTCCATTAGGCTAACAAAGGCTACCCATTAGCGAAGCTTTCAACCAACGACTCCTAGACCATATAAGACCTTAGGGCGCTTAGTGTTAAAGACACTTCTTCTAGTGCATTTCGCTCAAGTAATAAAGGCCCCGAAACAAAACTAGCCACGGTATTTTTTTTTTTTTTTGAAGCTTATATATCCCAAATTTTTCCCCCAAACTTAAGTTTTTGTCTAAATTCAGTCAACGCCGCCTATTCATGTCTTTCATTCATTTAAACTAGTATTATCCTCAAGACGTCCATTATGTGTCAATTTAAACTCAATCAGTCAACATAGCTGTTTTTACTGTGCTATCCTTATTATATCAGTTTCAAACAGGTAAAGATTCAAATCATGACAAGAAATCACATCACAGTCTTAACAACAAAGATTATACTTGTCTACTCAATTCCAATCTCATCACCGCCAAAACAGATTTAAACTATCTAACAAATTGAAACATGCAAATATTTGAATTTTTTTTTTTAAGAAAGTAGAATGAAAATTACATGAAAACTACTTAAATGAATACTACATGAATGTAAAAACTACTAAATGAATACTACATGAATGCAAAACTACTAAATAAATACTACATGAATGCAATCGAATCGGAAGAATGCACCCCAAACATCACCTATGCAATGTCCTCATGTATATAACAAACAAAACATAAGAAATTAGGCATCGAGGACTTCACAAAGAAAGATAGACGCCTTTATTCCTCGTCAAGATTCTCGCCTTCTTCTTCATCAACCTCATCTTCGTGGGGTAGATCACCGGGGCACGCAGACAATGGGGAAATTGGTAGGAGCTAAAATGGATTCACGCACAAACATCTCTAGGAATGCCGCACTATAGTTCGATACATCTCTCGCTTGTCGCCGAGCTAGGCTATCCTCGATTTCTTTCAACCTTGGCCAAAACCCCCGTTGAACTCTAGTAGCCACCATGTCAATCCTTCTAGTTTGATTTCTTAATTCTCGTGAATATCTTCAAAAAAATTTGGTGGTGGCCCAAAACTTCCAAATTGCAGAGAGGATTGTCGGTAATTGTTGATTAGGCTCTACCGCAGACTCTGGAGGCACGATAATGAACCCTAACCTCCTCTCGGGTGTGGTGTACCCCCACCCCATACCTTGTACTTCTTAATAAGCGAGTGGTCAATCGCAGGCTAAGGGAGGTTGTCTAACTTCTTCTAAGATCCCATTTGACTCAAACTTGTTGACATAGTCCAGTTGATCAAAGATGGGTGAGGTAATCCACCGAGGTCCCTCCTCTAATTGCTTTGTCAATTGAATCATGATAACACGACCCACATCTATAGTTTTTCCTCAGGTAATGCAGTAAAAGCAACGCCGCCTGTTGATTTATAACATCACTCATATGCCTACACACGGCATCAACTTGGCACAAATAAAGGCATGCCATGCTTTCCCATAATCGCTAGTGCGGATGCAGGAACAAAACAACTTCTTGTTGATCTCGTTAATTTCCATGTTGTTCCGTGTACACACAAAGCTTGAATGATCTCACTATAGTCTAGCTCGTGTTTCTAAATATTGCATGTAACCAAGATTGGGTATTATGTTCAAGCAGTAGTAAGCATTTATTGTCCTAAACCCGACCTCCACCGATTTTCCGCGAACCCAAATTATGTTACCAACAATATCTTTTTGATTGGCATAGAATTCTTAACAATTTTAATGACCGATGAATCCTATTGGGATGCAAAGTTCACCCATCTTCTACTTCCAATCATTTGTAATAACTCCCCATCTTTCGCCTCCGCAATAATCCACGCCAGAATTAGCGCTTTTACTAGAAAGCACATTGTAATATCTTTTTGGACGACTAGCACTTATAAATCTCTTTTTTGTCATACTTAGTGAAGGCTCAAGTCTCGCCTCTCTTTTCCTTTTAGTAGCCATGAGTCTTGTGTGTGAATTGCTTGCCCAATAGACGATGTTCAGAGGCTTAGTATGGGCCAATCCTCTTTGTGACAATATATCGAACACTTGGTGTGCACAAATTTTGAACACTATTGGTAGTCACTCCCCCAAGCTTAATTTTCACCAAATTTGTCAATAACTAAGCACACTAGTCGTCCAATGCAATACAAGCAACAATGAGAAGTACCCAAATCCACTTGAGCCAACACAATGAAATAACCAACTTCAACTTACTACCTTAGCTACTATCCAAACAAAACCAAATAATTTGCAATAAAATCTTGTGCACTTACTTGGTTATAATGATATGATGTTCCAATCAAAGTTGTAGGAGCAATTTTTTGAGGGTCGAGCACTTACTTCAGATAGATGTGGCTTGAATGTGAGTGGTGCCCGAATTGGTGATGAAGGATGACCATATGGAGATTAAGTGCCTTAGTTTGGGTAGGAGATCGAGTGTTTGATTAGGCTTATACAAGAAAACGTTGATTATAGCGGCTAAATTAGAGGAGGGTTGTGATTTGAGTGAGTTTGAGTTGGAGTGGGAGAGCAAGAGAGTTTTGTATTGGGTTCAGAGAGTTGTGCCCGATTAGGGCTTATATTTTTTTAAGTTTACAGATGAGCGCCAGCGCTGAGTATGCTTTGGCCGGACCGCCAGCGCTGAAGCAGATGTGGTACGACATGAGCGCCAGAGCTTAGTATTATTGCCTGACCGACCGCCAGCGCTGGGGCGCCAGGATGCTATCGATTGGGCGCCCCTTTGGCTGCATTGAGGCTCGATTTGGGCGCCAGCGCTGGGGCGATCTCACTATCAGAGTGAGGCGCGCCAGCGCTTGGTTCAGACTCGGCTTGGGCGCCAGCGGTTGGACATGTCATAATTTTCCAAACTTGTTGATTTCAACCTCACAATACCTCAACTTTAATTGTTATTTTCTTCTTTTGCAAGGAGATTAATACTTATTTTAAAAACCCTAAACTAAGATAAACTACATTCTAAAATAAAAGAAAACTAACCAACATTAAAGATTCACCTAAATAAATAAATAAATCAATAAATAAATAACCTACACCACTTAGCAATTCAATAACACTAAAAATGAGGGAGATGATTAGAAATATGAGAATTTGACAAATGGATATTCTTCTATTGAGCTCATAAGTTCTTTGCTTCAGGGCGCCGCCCTCAGCAACCCCCGCCGCCTCACCATGAAGTTAAGGTAAATGTCACCACCGGTGAGCGAGACCTCGGACGGGTAGTCATAAGTGGCCATTAATCAAACCCGCCAAATAAGAATTCATGTTTCCTACCCTCAAATCAATTAAATATCGTGTTAGAGAACATAAGGTGTAACAAAACCTAAATTATAAAAGTTTAACCACTAAATAAACTAACAAAGAAAGCAAATTAAACAAAATAAAAGTAAAAATAGAAAATAACAATAAAATTTCTGGTTGCTTCCCGCTTAGCGCCGTTTATAGTCTTCAACCGACTTTCTTCTCTCGTTCTAATCAAAGAAGGTCGATTGATGTCCTTTCACGATCAACACAACCCCATATAGTAGTGTTTCAATCTCTCTCGACTGACGACTTTGAAATTACGCTTAGCATCCGGTCTTCCACCTCCACAAACTCCGTGAGGATAAACTTTTGTAATGATAAATGGCCCCGACCAACTGGATTTCAACTTTCCCGAAACAATTTAAGCCTTGAATCAGATAATATAGCACCGCTTGCCCTCGCTTCAAACTTTCTTTCCGTAATTTTTCATCATGCCACTTCTTAACCTTTTCTTTATATAACTTCGCATTCTCGTATGATCGAGTCCAATTCATCCATTTGGTTCAATCAGAAGAGGCTCTTCTCCCGCAAAGATACATATCAAAGTTTAACTTCCGAATTGCCCAATAAGCACCGTGTTCAAGTTCAACCGGAAGATGGCATGCCTTCCCATATACTAAACTCAGACGGAGACATCCCTATCGGAGTTTTGTAAGTCGCATGCGATATGCCCATAAAGCATCATCCAACTTACTAGCCCGCCTTTTCCGACTAGGGTTCACTATCTTCTCGAGGATTCGCTTCACTTCTGCTAGATACCTCTTGCTTGACCACTTGTTTGTGGATGGTAAGTGTAGCTATCTTACGAGTGACTCCGCATTTTAGCGAGAATAGCCGAGAACCGCTTATTACGTAAGCGTGCCTTCATCACTAATGATTGCACGAGGAGTGCCGAATCTAGAGAAAATAGTCTTCCGAATGAACGTAACCACAACTTTAGCATCATTTGTGGGCGATGCTATAGCTTCTACCCACTTCGAAATGTAGTCCACCGCTAGAAGTATATAGGAGTTGCTAAAAGATGATGGAAATGGTCCCATGAAGTCGATGCCCCAAACATCAAACAATTCGACTTCTAAGATCATGTTTAGTGGCATCTCTTGTCGCTTTGATATATTACCCACTCTTTGGCATCCGTCACATTTCAATGAAAACACACGGCATCCTTAAAGAGTGTGGCCGTAAGAATCCACATCAAGCACCTTAGTCAGCCGTTTTTCTCCCGCAAAATGTCCACCATAGTTAGATGTATGACATTAGTAGAGAATATTTTCCATTTCAACTTCCTAACACACCTTATTATTACTTTATCTCCACATTGTTTAAATAAAACTACCATCCCATAAATACTGTTTCACATCACGGAGAAATTTCTTCTTCGCTGACTTGTTAAATCTGTGGAAACACCTTACTCACAATGAAATATACGTAATCTGATACCATGGAGTATCCATCCTTACCGCAAACAGCTTGTTCATCCGGAAAATTCATTGATCATCGTCAGGTCATCTTTTTTAGTTCTCGTGATTCTCTAATCGTGATAAATGATCAAGAACTCGATTGTCTTTCCTTTTCTATTCCCGGATCTCCAAGTCAAACTCTTGTAGCAATAATACCCATCTAATTAATCTTGGCCAGATCCTTCTTTGCTATTAAGTACTTAATTGCCGAATGATCTCAGAACACGATCACTTTTGTCCCAATCAAATATGATCGGAATTTATCAAATGCATAAACAATCGCTAATAGCTCCTTCTAGTAGTGGTATAATTCAGTTGGGCATCCGTTAATGTCTTACTAGCATAGTATATAGCATGAAAAATTTTATCCTTTCTTTGGCCAAGAACTGCGCCAATCGCAAAGTCGCTAGCATCACACATTAATTCGAATGGGATACTCTAATCTGGCGCTATGATTACAAAAAAAGTGAATAAGTTTCTTCTTCAACACATCAAAAGCTTCTAGGCATGCTTGATCAAAGTTGAATGGGACATCCTTCTCCAAAAGATTGCAAAGTGGTTTCGTGATTTTGGAGAAGTCTTTATAAATCGCCTATAGAAACCGGCGTGTCCCAAAAAACTTCAATACCCTTTATCAAATAGGTGGTATGTGCTCTCGATGGTTTTTATCTTAGCTCTATCAACTTCAATTCCTTTTGATGACACTCGATAACCCAAGATTATTCCTCTCGCACCATAAAATGACATTTCTCCCGCTTTAAAACCAAATTCGCTTCCATACACCGCTTGAGCACGAGAGTGAGATTTTCCAAACAATAATCAAATGAATCCCCAAAACCTAAAAAATCATCCATAAATACCTCGAGATTTTTGTTCGACCATATCGGAGAAAATAGCCATCATACACCGCTGAAATGTCGCCGTGCATTACATAATCCAAAAGACATTCTCGCTAAAAGCAAAAGGTACCATATGGGCATGTGAATGTCGCCTTCTCCCGATCCTCGGGTGCAATGGCAACTGGTTATAACCCCGAGTATCCATCCAAAAGACAATAATACTCATGTCCCGCAAGCCTCGTCCAACATCCGATCTATGAATGGTAGAGGAAAATGGTCCTTACGAGTGGCATTGTTCAACTTTCTATAATCCATACACACCCGCCAACCCGTGAATCGCTCGAAGCCTGGATCAATTCATTATGCTCATTTGCAACCACCGCCATTCCCCTTTCTTTGGCACACAATGAACCGGACTTACCCATGAGCTATCTCGAGATAGGGTAGATAATTCCGCAAGATCCAACCATTTAATGATTTCTTTTTACAACTTCCTTCATGATGGGATTGAGTCTTCGTTGTTGTTCAATAATCGATTTCGCTTCATCTTCCAATAGAATCTTATGCATGCAAATTGATGGGCTTATTCCTCGATATCCGCAAGAGTCCACCCAAGAGCGCTTTGAATGTCAAGTACCTTAGTAGCTTTTTTCTTCGAACCTTATCAAGTGATGCGTAAATAATAACCGGAAAGGTAGAAGAAGAACCAAGGTAGGCATACCGTAGATGGTTAGGCAATGGCTTAAGTTCAAGGTGGGCGGTTCTTCTAAAGATGATTTTACCTTTTCATCCCGGCTTCCCCAAAAAATCCATAGGTTCAAATTTTTGCAAACTTTGTGTGAACTTTGCAGGTGAATCTAACATTTGAACCCATTCTAGCACAAATTTGAATCATCAAATAAATTTTCACTAACCAATGCACTTTCAAGAGGGTCTTCATTCACAAATTCACTAAATACCTCTCTAGTTGCTTCTTCAATCGATCAACTCTAAAGCACTCTTCCTCTCCTTCGGGAATTTTTAGCCTTGAAAACATTAAACGTTACTTCTTCATCTTGGACTCTCATCGTTAACTCTCCCTTTTGTACATCAATTAATGTCCTTCCAGTGGCTAAAAATGGTCTTCCAAGGATAATGAGTATGTCTTTATCCTCTTCATAGTCCAACACAATGAAGTCAGCTGGAAATATGAATTTGTCCACCTTCACTAATATGTCTTCCACAATGCCCCTAGGGTATGTCACCGATCTATCTCATGAGTCAGTAAAGAGATATTTGTTGGCTTTGGTGCCGTAATCCTAATCGAGTATAGATCGAAAGCGGCATCAAGTTAATACTGCACTCCAAATCATACAAACATCTCGTTAAAGAACTAGGGCCCAATCATACACAGATGATGTGAAGCTACCCGGATCCTTCAACTTTCGGTGGTAACTTTTTTGCAGTAATTGCACTACATTCTTCCTCGTCAACGCATAGCTTCAAACTCCCTAGCTTCTCTCTTTCTTGCTAAAATATCTTTCATGAATTTTGCATAGCTAGCATTTGTTCTAAAGCATCCATGAATGGAATGTTGATTTGCAGCTTTTTTGAACACTTCTAAAAATTTTGAAAATTGTCTATCTAATTTCGCTTTTGAAATCTTTGAGGAAACCAGATGTGGTAACGATCGTTGTTTGCTAATCTTCTTGTTGTTTTTTCACAACATTTTCCCCAGATTTACTTTTTCAATTTCCACTCTTTTTCACCATCCTCGATGTAAATTATTTTCTTTTGTCCGTCTAAATCAGAGTCAACTCCTTCCCACTTCCCGAGTGTAACTTCCTTACAATGTTCATTTCCATCATTCCTTGGATTTTTCTCCAGATCACTAGGTAAAGAACCCGGAGTTCTAGTATTCAAAGCACTAGCTATCCGCCCAATTTGGTTCTCAAGATTCTTTATTGTAATGATTGGTTTTTCGTGTGGTTTCAAACCGAGTTGCCAATCTTGCCAACAATTCTTCCATTTGTGATAGCTTATCGTGTTGATGAGGTTGTGGGTATTGTTGAGATTGTTGATGTGGCTGAAATCCGTGTGGATATGATTGCCTTGGAGCTTGGGCTTGAGTATGTGACCGATTATTACTCCAAGAAAAATTTGAGTTGTTTTCACTCTGGATGCGACTGCTTTTGGATAACCTCCTCACGCTCGTTATAATCGGAAACAAACCGGATCGACTCAGTGATTTATTTCACATCGATCACTTGAGTGGCTACCCGCATATTTCACAAATAGTTTCCATTTTTAAATCGGTTGTCACCCAAGTGCATCTATCTTCTTTCAGAAGAGCGTAAACTGAAATACACCGAGAAATGATAATCTTGCCATCGCATCCACTTCATAAACCCCTACCATCCTTGGTCGAAGTCGTTTTGTTTGTAATAACGATAATTATTAATCGCCATGGTTTCAAGCAATTGATACCCCTCATCACAATTCTTCGCCATAATAGCTCCTCCCACCGCAAAGATCTATACTCGATCTCACCGTCTTTGAATAAACCGTTATAAAAAGTTTGCACCAAGCCATTTAGGAATCCCATGGTGTGGACATTTTTCAATGAGTCTTTAAATCTCTCCCATGCTTTATATAGTGATTTCGAATCGTACGAACTAAAGAGAAGATATCGTTCCACAACTTTCATTGCTTTTTGCAAAGTAGAAAAACTATGCAAGAAATTTATGGGCTAGGTCGTTCCATGTAGTAATCGAGCCCGGTGGTAGTGAATGGAGCCAACTCTTAGCCTTATCTCCGAGAGTAAATGGAAACGACCTTTAGCCTTATCAAGGCCCTCCGACACATTATTATATTTGAAAGTATCGCAGACTTCTATAAAGTCGACTATGTGATCGTTCGGATCATCATTCGTAACCCTCCAAACCGACATGAATTTTGAATCATCTCAGATTGTCCCTTGCTTTATCTCAAAACTTGTAGCAAGAATGGCATGTGCCTCGTAATACTCGATCAATTTCAAGAACTTGCCACAGAAGATAACTCAAAAGTTGCTTTTTGCTTCTTCTTCACCATAGTATCTTTCTTATCAAGTGCCTCTTCGATTTCTTTTAACCCACTGGAAGTAGAAAATCCTCCTTTTGTTGCGCAATGAGCGCCTAGCGCCAACACAAGTTATTTCAAGCGCCTAAAGCGCTGACCAGACCACGTAAATACAAAAATGCCACTCAGCTCTAATTTTAATGATTTTTTGACCTTTTTCTTCTCCGAAATGACCAATTTGTCCATCCAGCTCCAACCTACAAGAAATAAACACAAAACAGATAAAAAAAAAATACTAAAAAACAATTAAAGATAGCAATAATTAAGTTTAATAATATCGGATTCATAAGTATAAAACCTACTCATCAGCCATACATTGAATCAAAATAAAAGTTAAAAAAAAGTAAGGAAACTTTCTTACTTTACTTAGCAAAATATCCAAGACCTTCTCTCTCTCTCTCTCTATAATTTTCGAGATGGGTAGTGAGAATGAGTGAGAAGATAAGCTAATATCATTATTCAGCTTTCCAAGAACAGATCACAAGAGACAGAATCGAAAATCAAGGCTCAAAGTGGTATGAACCCTAAATTTTAGAAACCATGTAATCGATGTTAGTTGTTATAATTTATTGGCTAGATATGTGTAATAGGATGTCTATAAGTGATATGGGTTGTAAAATCCCGCATCCATAACATCAAAGTCCTCTAAATTAGCATTTTGAAAATCTGAAAAATTTTAAATGACGATGACAAGCAAATGTCGAGGTCATGATCGTGGTATATTAATGTGTTTTAGATTTTAAATGTTTATACTTGTAGTATGTTAGTTGGTCTTTGTTGTGAAACTCGAATCGGGGTCGCAGTATGCTTGGATCGAGAGTTATCAAGGCACAAAACCTTCGACCATTCACGAAGTCTAGTTTCTCGGTAACCCGTAAACCAAGATCTGTCTGACAGTGTTTTGACGACCTCCGATCTACATCGTAAGTGATGTGGCCATGTTTTGTATTGGATCCCAGATCGACATATATATATTACATGATCATGCCTCTATAACACTTATAGAATACCTGGAATCAAAACCATTGCTGGTCAAAGTAGGGTTGACCATCGTATTCTTGCATTTTTGGAAAAAACCCAGATCTTCATTAGCAAAAGTTTCTGACATGGTTTGACTTGCACCGAACTCGGTCACACGTGTTGTTTTTCAATCGATATGACGAGTATAGTCATTTTCGGACATAAGGACTACATGTGAGAACCATTAGATCTCACAAAAGAGACCCATGATCAAATGATAAGGATTCAAAGTACCCCTCTTGAACTGTTCTTCATTTCTGGAAAACGCAGAAATGAAGAACAACTTCTGACAAGGTTTTAATCGGCTAATATATCAGTGATGTGTTGTTGTTCTGGACCTGAAATTTGTTTATTAGTGTAGTATTGCATGGATACTACCTTTTTAACACATAAAACGACCCGTAATCATTAACAACAAGAATAGAAAATAAAGTCAAACCTAGTACCTTAATCAACGCTTACGCTACGCTTTCGGGTTGGTGAAGAAACAGCCCTGGGAACACCTATATGATGGGTCCGCCGCTATAGGGCCCTTTAAGCATAGCTTTATTATTATTATTTTCCAAAAATTATTTAAAAATAGATAAAATGGTTTTAATTATTAAAAATATATAATAAATTCTAAAAAATTATTTTAAAGTCCTAAAAATAGTTTTAATTATTTAGAGTATATTTCATAAATATTTAATATTTTGGAATATAAATGGTATTTAATTTATTTAATTATAATATTAAATAAATTATTCAAAAATGATTTAAATACTTGAAAAATCATGAAAAATTATATTATGGTAAAAGAAAATATTTTAAGTTATTTTAGTGACTTTTAATATTTTGTGATGAAATTCATTAATTAATCAATATTAATGATAATTAGTTTATTTAATAAATATATTAAATAAATTATGGAAAAATAGAATTAATGCTTTATAAATTATATAAAATGATTTAAGTGTTAGAAAAATATTTTAAGTTATAAAATATAACTTTTGATATTTTCTCATGAAAATATTAATATTTTAATATTAATAGTAATTATCTGCTAATGAATTTAATTGTTTAAAAATCATATAAAGGTGATTTTAAAGTATTAAAATACTTTGTGATATTATAAATATATTATAATATTACGATATATTTTTCGTTAATATTTGATAATAAATAAATATTAATGATAAAAGAATTATGTGGTATTTAATTTATTTAAATACGTTATTAATGATTGAAAAATCAAGATAAATAGTAATAATTATTTAAAATTATTATAAGTCTATGAAAATTATTTTGATCGCTAGAAAATTGTATCTAAGATATTGTTAAGTGTTTTGCCAGTAGTTTAATTTAATTTAAACTCATTAATTGTCCAACTAGATCGCTTGGGATGTTAGAATTTTGTCGTTCAAGTCGTAATGAAATAGTTTGAATTCGATACCGTAGTTTTATGTGTTAAAGACCATCGATAGGGTTATGTGTTACGTGTTTTAGGTTATTCCATGTATATCTATATATATAATAGTATTATATTGTGATGATATTATTCTAATATCGAGATCTATATTACTATTATTAGGTCTTCTGATAAGGTGATATAAATCGCAGAAGCAAAGAATCAACCGCTCAAACAAGTTTTTTTACTTAACTCTATTAAGAGTGTTTTATTTGGATAAGCTTTATGGTTAATCATTGTTGATTGCCATGAATTGTACTACTGTACATAATGCATGTATAAGTCGTATGAAAGGTCGATCACCTTCATTACTAGTTGGTTCAGATATATTTGTTCATGTATAATACTTGTTCAGCCATAAATTTGTTCCTGCTAGTTCACAATTATATTGTTGAATTATAGCCATCCTATTATTTAAATTATTTCAATCATGATATATCGTTATATTGTTGAATTTAAACTTGCTGGGCAACTTTCATGCTCACCCTTGCTATATCATGATAAAACATTGCAGATTAAGGCGAATTTGTCGGATTCAAGGAAAGGTTAAAGACAGTTCCAGTGTAAATTTAATGTGTGCGATTAGATTGTAATAGTTGTATAATAATAATGTTATGTGATAAGACAAATTATGTATTGTATATTAAGTTAAGGTTACTAGACCTTGGGGATTATGTGTAAGTTTAATGTATAAATAATTTATGTTTATATCTTCCGCAAATAGTAATAGTTGTATACAATGATCGAACCGGATACGCGATTATTCGGGACCTCGGATTCGGGGCCCGTCATAGTTGGTATCAGAGCTGTTGGTTATGAACCTTAGGTATGAATACCTGAGACTAATAACCGCAGTGATTAGGATAAGTACTAACTCAAATAGAGTTAGTTGGCTTAAGAAGATTCAAAGACTAATCACTACGAAGTTATAAGATACAGAGTTCCCTAACTCGATAATAAAGTGAATAACATGGTGAATAGATAGAGTCTAAAAGACTAAAAGTGCAGTGTTAGAAGATCGTAAAACAAAACGATCATAGTATAGAAATGAATCATAATATATACGATGAGATCAGTCCGTGATCGGATAAGGCTATAGTATGAAAAAGGATCAAGCAAAGGATTGAAAAGTTTACAAAGAAGATCAATTTGGGTGTCAGTTATACCATGAATTCGCACATGATTCGTGAAAGGATTATGAATACGAGTTGAATGAAATTCAGACGAGAAGGGAGTTAGTATTAAAGTGGGGATTCAATTGAGGATTCATGTCAAGAATCGAGTCAGTATGATTCTTCGTGATGGGAGCCGAATTGTACAATGTGTAAAAACCACTTAGTTTCGCAATGATAATCATTGAAATGTTTCAGGTCGCGCTATTTTCTATATGCGTGTTAAGAGGGTGATTCCTTTCTCACGTGTGTATAATGTATAGATAGGTCATAGTAGAGGATATAAGGTTAAGTACCAATTTTAAAACTCATACTTATGTGACATACTTGACTCATAGTTATATGAAATGTTTATGAACCCTCAATGAATCTGGACGCCAAAGGTCGACTCAGATAAGTTCTTAAACTCATACGATTGTGGCAATTTATGGACTCATAAGTGTGGTTTTACTTAACTAGGTATAGTTGTTTGTAAATGGAGTATTGAGGATTATAGGAATGATAGATTGTTAAGAAAATGATTATTAGTGGAGACATAAGTTTTTCAAACTCCTAGCTACGCTAGACTTCAAATGATCGACATCAAGCTAAATACGCACTACGTGCTTTTTGAAAAAAAAATATGTAGACTCAGAATCATTTTTGAAACAGCTTTAAAGTATAGTCTATGCTACTTATTTCAAATTTAGTATTTAAATGATTTGAAATATCAAAATTTGTTTTATTTATCACCATGTACCATGTAACTCAAAGCAGTAGATGATAAAATTTGATGGAGTTGTAAATACAGAATACTTTGTGTGAATTTGATCTAAAATCGTTGTTCCACTATCGTATGATGTGTTATGATAAAGTCATACAATGACTATATCCTCAAACTGGGATCGTTAATACAAGACGACATCACGCAAGCGCCATTCTCAAAAAATATTTTCAAAATTTTAATTTGCCAACAAGGTTTGCTACACTTAAATAATTCGATTGAATTGAATTATTGGTATGAGTCTATGATATTCGATTCAAATTAGACAAACATTTATGAAAACTCTAAGTGTTCATTGAAATAAATTTCCCAAACCAAATTATTTTTGTGCTGAATCCAATAAGACCGAGGTAGAATTTTTGGTGCCTTGGCAAGTGAAGAGAAATAGAGTCGCATCAAATAAGACATAATAAGTACAGACATATCGGATTAATTACCCACTACGTTCTGTAAGTTATGATTGGCCAGGATGAATTTCCTATAACCTTTCATGAAAATGATAGACAATAGTCTATAAACCCCTCAAAGAAAATTTAAAATTTTTACTCTCAGTGAGTGGTGTATTGGCAAAGATGTAATGTTGTGTATGTATGGTCTAACAATATGGTGAAAGGTGTAAGGTAAAATTCTGGGGACTAAATTTTTAGAAGAAGGGTGAATATGACAACCCGAGAATTTTGAATATTTTTAAAATTTTATTAATTGAATTAAGGTTCAAAACTAGAACCTAGATATAAAATTAGTTTATGCGTTTGATATTTTTAAGAAAGAATTTTGAGGATTTCAAAATTTGAAGGATTTAGAAGTGAATTATTCAAGATTAAGGAATAAGCGTTTATGTTCGTGTATATGTGTACAAGATGTGGTTAATGGTCAAGGGTTGATCAGATAAACGATATCTCAGAATAAACCCTAATTATATATTAAGAACTTTAACGTCAGTAAGAAAAAACCCTAATATTAATAAGAAACCCTAGAAAACCTGCTCGAAACCCTAATTTTAGTTTTGGGAATCAAACCCTAATTCGTAAATTTAAAATCCTAATCTAGGAACTTAAATGATTATTATATTGCTTAAGTGTTATTAATTAGTATATTAATTAGGGTAAAGCTTAATTAATTAGCAAACCCTAATTTCAAATTTAGAAAACCCTAATTTTGGATTTGTAACCTTAATTTATAATTAGGTAAAATCTAATTATTAATTTAATAATTGTAATGTTAATTAGGATATATTAATTCTAATTTTAAAGTTAAGTAATTAGAAAACCCTAATCTAATTACTTAAAATCTAATTTCTATTTTAGAAAATTAATTTTCTATTGAGAGCCTTTTTTTTGGTTCATAAACCCTAATCCGTGATATTGAACCCTAAGTTCTTAATTAACAATTTTAATTAGGAAAAACTAATCCTAATTAGTAAGATTTAAATTATGATTAAGAAATTTTAATATAATTAGAAAATTCTAATTATAATTAAGAATTAGTAATTTTAATTTTGAAAACCTAATTTGGAAATTTTATAAATTAAATTGCAAACCCTAAATTTTTGCAAAACCTAAACCCTAAATTTTCCAAACCCTAAACCCAAAACCCTAAACCCTAAGGGTTTCGCCAATGTCCAAAATATCATTAATTTTGTATCTTAAAATGACCAAAAAGCCCTTTTTTGCATTATTATTAAAGGTTGTTTGTAATTGTTGCCTTATCGAGTTGGTAACTAAAACCCAGCTTAGCCATGTGACAAAAATTTAATACAACACAGCCAATCTCAAACCACATTTCATCACCCATACATTGAATCAAAATAAAAGTTAAAAAAAAAAAGAAGGAAACTTTCTTACTTTTATTTTAGCAAAATATCCAAGGCCTTCTCTCTCTCTATAATTTTTGAGATGGGTAGTGAGAATGATTGAGAAGATAAGCTAATATCATTATTCAGCTTTACAAGAACAGATCACAAGGGACAGAATCTAAAATCAAGGCTAAAAGTGGTATGAACCCTAAATTTTAGAAACCATGTAATACGATGTTAGTTGTTATAATTTATTGGCTAGATATGTGTAATAGGATGCCTATAAGTGATCTTGGTTGTGTAAATCCCAGATCCATAACATCAAAGTCCTCAAATTAGCATTTTGAAAAATCCGAAAATTTCTAAACGACGCTTGACAAGCAAATGTCGAGGTCATGATCGTGGGTACGTTAATGTGTTTAATATTTAAAATGTTTATACTTGTAGTATGTTAGTTGGTCTTTGTTGTGAAACTCGAATCCGGGTCGTTGTATGCTCGATCGAGAGTTATTGGTGGTCAAAACCTCGACCATTCACGAAGTCTAGTTTCGGGCAACCCGTAAACCAAGATCTCAATCGATGTGTTTTTGATGGCCTCTCGATCTTGCTATTGGTAAGTGATGTGGTCATGTTTTTGTATTGGATCCATAGACCGATATATATATTACATGATCATGCTCTATAACACTTATAGAAATACCGAATCAAAACCATCTTTGGTCAAAGTAGGGTTGACTGTCAGATTTCGAAGATTTCGAAAAACCTGCATCTTCATTAAGAAAAGTTTCTCGATATGGTTCGACTTGAACCGAATCGTCACATGTGTTGTTTTTCAATCGATATGAGGTAGTATAGTTGTTTTTATTATATGGATTACATGTAAGAACCATTAGATCTCACAAAAGAGACCCATGATGCAAATGATAAGGATTCAAAAGTACTTTTAATCGTTTCTTCATTTTCGAAAACCCGTAAATGAAGAAGAACAACTTCACAAGGTTTTAATTCGGCTAATATATCGTTGATGTGTTGTTGTTCTGACCAAATTTGTTTGTTAGTGTAGTATTGCATGGATACTACCTTTTTAACACATAAAACGCACCCCGTAATCATTAACAACAAGAATAGAAAATAAAGTCAAACCTAAGACCTTAGTCACCGCCATAAGCTTTCGGTTGGGAAGAATAAAAGTCAAGAACACCTATATATGACGATGTCTGTCGCTATAGGCCCTTTAATGATATTTATTTTATTATTATTATTTTCCAAAATTATTTAAAATAGATAAAATGGTTTTTAATTATTAAAATACATAATAAATTCTAAAAAATTATTTTAAAGTCTAAAAATAGTTTTTAATTATTTAGAGTATATTTCATAAATATTTAATATTTTTGAATATAATGGTATTTAATTTATTTAATTATAATATTAAATAAATTATTTAAAATGATTTAAATACTTGAAAAATCATGAAAAATTATATTATGGTAAAAGAAAATATTTTAAGTTATTTTTAGTGACTTTTAATATTTTGTGATGAAATTCATTAATTAATCAATATTAATGATAACTAGTTTATTTAATAAATATATTAAATAAATTATGGAAAAATAGAATTAATGCTTTATAAATTATATAAAAATGATTTAAGTGTTAGAAAAATATTTTAAGTTATAAAATATAACTTTTGATATTTTGTCATGAAAATATTAATATTTTAATATTAATAGCAATTATCTGCTAATGAATTTAATTGTTTAAAATCATATAAAGGTGATTTTAAAGTATTAAAATACTTTGTGATATTATAAATATATTATAATATTATGATATGTATTTCATTAATATTTGATAATAAATAAATATTAATGATAAAAGAATTATGTGGTATTTAATTTATTTAAATACGCTATTAATGATTGAAAAATCAAGATAAATAGTAATAATTATTTAAAATTTATTATAAGTCTATGAAAATTATTTCGACAACTTAGAAAATTATCTAAGATATCGTTATGTTTTACCGTAGTTTAATTTAACTTAAACTCGTTAATTGTCCGTCAATAGTCAATCATCTGGATGTTAGAATTTTGCTCGTTCAAGTCGTAATGAAATAGTTTGAATTCGATACCGAAGTTTTATGTGTGTTATGAATCGATAAGGTTATGTGTTATGTGTTTAGGTTATTCCATGTATATCTATATATATATAATAACATTATATCAGGATGATATTATTCTAATATCGAGATCTATATTACTAATATTAGGTCTTCTGATAAGGCGTATATAAATCAGGAGCTTAAGAATCAATCTGCCTGCATAAGTTTGCTTTTACTTAACTCTATTAAGAGTGTTTTATCTTGGATAAGCTTATGGTTAATCATCATTGATTGCCATTAATCAGATCTGTATATATCAGATGTATAAGTCATGTATGAAAAGGTCGATCACCTTCATTACCAATTGGTTCAGATATATTTGTTCATGTATAATACTTGTTCAAATATAAATTTGTTCCTCGCTAGTTCACAATTATATTGTTGAATTATAGCAACCAATTATTCAAATAATTTCAATCATGATATATCGTTATATTGTTGAATTTAAACTTCATTGGGCAACTTTCATGCTCACCCTTGCTATATCATGATAAAACATTGCGTAGATTAAGGCTTAATGTGTTTGATTCAAGGAAAGGTTAAAGAAGGGCCCCAACAGAAAGTTATGTATGCGATTAGATTGTAATAGTTGATAATAATAATGTTATGTGATAAAGGCAAGTTATGTATTGTATATTAATTTAAGGTTACTCAACTTGGGGATTATGTAAGTTTAATGTATAAACAATTTATGTTTATATCTTCCGCAAATAGTAATAGTTGTATAGTAATGATCGAACCGGATCCGCGGTGATTCGGACCCTGATTCGGGGTCTGGCCATGTTTGGTATCAGAGATGTTGGTTATGAACCTTAGGTATGAATACCGAGACTAATAACCGCAGTGATTAGATAAGTACTAACTCAAATAGAAGTTAGTTTATTTAAGAAGATTCAAAGACTAATCACTATGAAGTTATAAGATACGTAGTTCTCTAACTCGATAATAAAGTTGAACAACATCGGTGAATAGATAGAGTCTAAAAGACTAAAAGTGCAAGTGTTAGAAGATCGTAAAACAAAACGATCATAGTATAGAAATGAATCGTAATATATATTTATGAGATCACCCGTGATCGGATAAGGTTATAATATGAAAAAGGATCAAGCGGAAGGATTGAAAAGTTTACAAAGAAGATTACTGGGTGTCATTGTACTACGAATTCGTACATGATTCGTGAAAGGATTATGAATACGAAGTTCGAATGAAATTCAGATTGAGAAGGAGTTAGTATTAGGTGGGGATTCAATTGAGGATTCATGCCAAGAATCGAGTCAGATGATTCTTCAGATGGGTGCCGAATTGTATACGGTGTAAAAACTACTTAGTTTCCGCAATGATAATCATTGAAATGTTCAGGTCGCGCTATTTTCTATATGCGTGTTAAGAGGGTGATTCCTTTCTCATGTGTATAATGTATAGATAGGTCATAGGTAGAGGATATAAGGTTAAGTACCAATTCTTAAAACTCATACTTATGTGACATACTGACTCATAGTTATATGAAATGTTTATGAACCCCTCAAATAATCCTGGACGCCAAAGGTCGACTAGGATAAGTTCTTAAACTCATATGATTGTGGCAATTTATGGACTCATAAGTGTGGTTTTACTTAACTAGGTATAGTTGTTTGTAAATGGAGTATCGAGGATTATAGAACAGATAGATTGTTAAGAAAATGATAATTAGTGGAGACATAACTTTTCCGAAACTCCTAGCTATGTTGGACTTCAAATGATCGACAAAAAAAATATATGTAGACTGTAATCATTTTTGAAACGGTTTAAAGTATAGTCTATGCTACTTATTTCAGCTAGACGCAAATGATTTGAAATATCAAAATTTGTTTTATTTATCACTCATGTACCATGTAACCTGGTGCATAGATGATAAAAATTTGATGGAGTTGTAAATACAGAATACTTAGTGAATTTGATCTAAAATCGTTGTTCCACTATCGATGATTTGTTATGATTAAAGTCATACAATGACGACATCCTCAAACTGATCGTTAATACAAAAGACGACATCACGGCAAGGCCATTCTCTAAAAATATTTTCAAAATTTTAATTTGCCAACAAGGTTTGGCTACACTTAAATAATTCGATTGAATTGAATTATTGGTATGAGTCTATGCTATTCGATTTAGCTAGACAAACATTTACTTAAAACTCTAAGTGTTCATTGAATAAATTTCCAAACCAAATTATTTTGGTGAATCCAATAAGACCGAGGTAGAATTTTTGGTGCCTTTCGGCAAGCCAAGAAGAGAAATAGAGTCTAACCAAAGAAGATATAATAAGTACAGACATACTGGATTAATTACCCACCACGTCTGTAAGTTATAACATTTGCCATGTAATGAATTTCCTATAACCTTTCATAAAAAAATGATGACAATAGTTTATAAAACCCTCACCAAAATTTGAAAATTTTTAAACTCATGAGTGGTGTATCGGGCAAAGATGTGATGTCGTATGTATGGTAAGCAATATGGTGTAAGGTAAGGTAAAATTCGGGACTAAATTTTTAGAAGAAGGTGAATGTGACAACCCGAGAAATTTTGAATATTTTAAAATTTTATTAATCAATTAAGGTTCAAAATTAGAACCTGCATGTAAAATTAGTGTACGCGTTTGATATTTTTAAGAAAGAATTTTGAGGATTTCAAAATTCGTGAAGGATTTAGTGAATTATTCAGATTAAGGGAATAAGCGCTTATGTTTCGTGTATATGTGTACAAGATGTGGTTATGGTCAAGGGTCGACCCGATAAACGTATATCTCAGAATAAACCCTAATTATATATTAATAACTTTAACGCTCAGAAGAAAACCCTAGCGATTAATTAGAAACCCTAGAAAACCTGCTCGAAACCCTAATTTTAGTTCCGAACCAAACCCTAATTCAAAATTTAAAATCCTAATGGGAACTTAAATGATTATTATATCGCTTAAGTGTTATTAATTAGTATATTAATTAGGTAAATCTTAATTAATTAGCAAACCCTAATTTCAAATTTAGAAAACCCTAATTTCGTGATTTGTAACCCTAATTTATAATTGGGAAAAATCTAATTATTAATTTAATAATTGTAATGTTAATTAGAATATATTGTCAATTATAGCCAGCCAATTATTCAAATCATTTCAATCATGATATATCGTTATATTGTTGAATATATACTTGCTAGGCAACTTTCATGCTCACCCTAGCTATATCATGATAAAACATTGCAGATTAAGGCGAATGCGTCGGATTCAAGGAAAGGGTAAAAGATACCGAGCGTAGAGTTATCAGGTGCGTATTAAATTGTAATAGTCAGATAATAATAATGTTATGTGATAAGACAAGTTATGTATTGTATATTAAGTTAAGGTTACTCGACCTTGGGGATTATGTGTAAGTTTAATGTATAAATAATTTATGTTTATATCTTCCGCAAATAGTAATAGTTGTATAGAATGATCGAACCGGATCCGTGGTGATTCGGGACCTCGGATTCGAGGCCTGCCATGTAGGGGCTTTCAATAAGGATTTCTCCATATTAGCGCCGCAATTAGGTGACCAAACCCTCCTCGATGTAACTTCTAGACATCGTTAATATTGCAAATAATAATATTAATAACCTTGTCGCCTCAATTATCGATTTAATAATATATAAAATATCGACAATAATCAATCAAATAACGTGAGATACTATGCAAAGAATTATCAGAAGTAATAATTGAACAAAACCGAGTGACTTCTCACGTGAAGCATCAATAATCAATATCGTGCTACTATGCAACCACGCCAGACATAAAGATTTTTTTAACACTGTGTGTTTCAACAGCTTAATCTGTAAAACTTCCGCCGTTATTTTCATAAAGTATTTTGTCATTTTCAATCCGACAATAATTCCATTGGGGGTCCACCAATGATTGTGTCATTGCAATTTAATATTCCCTCGTTAAAAAAAATGTTCCCCACCAATCGAATATTATATAACAACTCATGATTTTGCAAAATTTATAAATATTACCTACAACTATAACATTATATCAAATTTACTCCATAATATTCAAAAATGATATTTATAGAAAATTCATCTTTATTTATAAAAGTTGAGTCTTACAACCTCCCTTCTTATGAAATTTCTCCTCGAAATTAGGGTACGACCGGTATGTCAAAGAGGTAAGGATACCTTGATTTCATTTGAGATTATAACCCCAAGTCATTTCCTCAACATCGTGATTTCTCCACAAAACTTCGATTTGAGGTATAACCTCGAGCGAGAATATGTTCCTTCTTATCCAAGATTTGAACAGAACCTCTTCATACGCCAAATCTTCCGCTATTTCGTCTGGTTCTAACTCAATAATGTGGTTCGGGTCTTCCACATATTTACGTAATATGGATATATGAAAATGTTATGAACACGAGACATACTTTCAGCAGAAGTTTAGTCTATAGCCACGCTATTACTCGATCAAGGATTAAAATGGACCAATGAATCGAGGATTGAGCTTTCCTCTCTTTCCAAATCTCAGAACTCCTTTCAATGGAGCAACACGCAACAACACATGATCTCCTATATCGAATTCCACGCCCTTTCGATGAAGATCAACATAACTCTCTTTGTCGATCTTCAGAGGTTTTTATACGCTGTCGGATCGCTTGAATCTTTTCCGTAGTCATACGCATCAACCCGATCCCAACAACGCTGCTTCACCCACCTCATCCCAAAGATAATCGAGAAAGACACTTTCTTCCATACAACACCTCAAATGGAGCCATGCCAATACTTGCTTGATAACCGTCAGAGGAAAACTTCACTAATGGTAAGAACTTGTCCTAACTTCCCTTGAAGTCAAGGACACAAAGTCTTAATAGATCTTCAAGAGTTTGAATCGTCCCTCTCTCGATCGCCTCGTCCGTCTCGAGGGTGATATGCCGAAGCTAAATCATAACCGCGCGCTCATATCGTTTTGCTAAACTAACCCAAAATCTTGAAGTGAATCTTGGGTCTCGATAAAAAACTATGGATACCGCATACCATGCAATCTTACAACCTCTTTATGTACATACGAAAGCAAGACGCTCAAGTGTATAAGTTTCTCAGATAGGTAAGAATGAGCAGACTTGGTCAATCTATCAACAATGACCCAAATCGCATCAATGCCTTGAGAAACCTTGGGAAGACCAAGAATCTAAATCCATGGTAATGTGCTCCAACTTCCATTTCGAATTTCAAGTGGTTACAATGGACCTTTTGGTACTTGATGCTCCACCTTGACTCGCTGACACGTTAGACACCTTGAGATAAATAGCGCTATCTCTCTCTTCATATTGCCCCACCAAAATGTATGTCAAGATCATGATACATTTTGGTACTCCCTGTGATGGATTGCAAAAACAGGTGTGTCAGGCGCCCATCATGATTTCATACTTTAAATCGCTTAGAACACAAAGTCGGAGTCGACTCAAGTATTCCTTCTTTATCGATTCTTGCTTCCAAAGATAGCACCTTCTCAGACTTTCTTCCTAATACGATCGCCTTCCAGTCTCAGAGCTTGAGCAACTTTAACTTTATCAATTAAAGCTCTGCTTCTACTCAGATATTTGTCATCATCACATGGGTCCCTCGAGTCTTTAACTCTATCTCCATCCTTTGCAAGTCACACAAATGGGCCTCATATTGACAATATCACACTCGCATTCAAGATATGATGTTCTACTCAATGCGCCTACTACCACGCTCGCTTTTCCCAGATGGTATCGATGGTATGATCATAATCTTTCTTCAGCCAAGCCAACATCGTTGTCGATGTCGAGTTCCTTTTGAGTGAAGAAATATTTGAGGCTTTTACGATCCGTAGAAGATATCCACTTTCTCCCTATACAAGTAATGCTCCAAATTTTAAGCGCGAAGACAATAGTCGCTAACTCTAGATCATGAATAGGATAATTCCTCTCATATTCTTTTGAGTTGTCTTCGAGGCATAAGCTACGACTTTTCCCATGTTACATGAAAAGACATCCCAACCCTTTGCCGTAAGCATCACTATAGATGATAAATCCTCCGAGCCGATGGTATTGTCGTAACAAAATAAATGAGTCTCCTCTCGAGTTCTTGAAAACTCTTCTCACATTCTTCGCTCCAACCAAAATTTGTATCTTTCCAAGTCACCGAAAGTTAATGGAGTAGCGATTCGAGAAAATCCTTCCATTAATCTCCGATAATAACTAGCTAAACAGAGAAAGCTACGATTTTGGTCATCGATTTAGGTTGTTCCCAAACTTTGAATTGCTTCAATTTTGCTCGGGTCAACAGATATTCCATGACTTTGATACTACGTGCCCAAGGAATGCTACTTCTCTCGCCGTAACTCGTGATTTCTTCAACTCGCATAAAGCTTGTATTCACGTAAGCTTTTGAGTATCAAATTTCAAGTGTTGCTCATGATCTTCATGGCTTTTAGAATAAATAAGGATGTCATCAATAAAGACAACCACAAAGTGATCCAAATATTCCTTGAATATTCGATTCATTATATCCATGAAGGCAGCAGGAGCATTAGTTAATCCAAAAGACATGACTAGGAATTCATAATGCCCGTACCGAGTTCTGAAAGCCATTTTTGGAATGTCATCGGTTCTAATCTTCAATTGGTGATATCCAAAACGAAGATCAATCTTTAAAAAGAATTTGCTCCTCAGTAATCGGGTCAAACAGTCATCAATACGCGGGTAATGGGTACCTATTTTTGATGGTGACATGATTTTACTCCCGATAATCAATACAAAGTCGATACTCCCATCTTTCTTCTTCACGAATAAGAACAGAGCACCCCAAGGAGACGTATAAGAGAGGAATAAAGCCAATGTCTAACAATTCCTAAAGTTGGGTCTTTAACTCAAGTTCAATAGAGCCATTCGACATGGGCTTTGAAAATGGGTTTTGTACCGTTCAAGGTCGATACAAAATTTAATCTCACGCCTCGGGTGTAGGCCAGAAGTTCTTCGTGGAATACGCCAGAAATTTTTAACAATAGAAATATCATTCAAAATCGACGACGATTTTTGTTTAGATCCGTGATATGAGCTAAGAAAACTTGACATCCATTTTTAATAAACGAATAGCTTTATGGCTCGAGATGACATGTTGATTGATTTTAATGGTTTGGTTGCTTGAATTCAGATAATAGGTTGGTTAGAATATGAAAGCTAACAACCTTATGAAAACAATCAATTTTTTCATGATGAGTAGTTAACCAATCAATCCCTAGAATCACATCAAATGTAAGTATTTTTAATGAAATAAGATCGACAGGTAATGTGAGGGTACCAATTTGAACCAAACAAGACTTATAAACTGTGAATGTAATGAAGGTTTCTCCCAAAGAAGTTTCCACAGATAAGTCAAAGTCTAAATTTCTCCGGAGTCAAATTTAATCGTTGAGCGCAAGTAGGAGAAATAAAAGAATGGGTAGAACCGGTATCAAATAAGGTATAGACTTCGCTAGAGTTTATGATAAGCTTACCCGTGATGACCTCGCTCGGGTTCGCTTGATTCGGGAGGTCACTACAAATGCTCTCCTCAGACCGCCGATTTTGACTTTTCTCGAGACGACCTTTTGGTGCTCCATCCTAGTCGAACTTGTTTTCGTGAACGACAAAATCAAGCTAGGTTACCTTCTCTTCCACAATTATAACACGCTTTGATGACATCGCTGTAGTTTGGACCGATGTGTCCTCCTCCGCATTTGAAGCATACGATAGTGGTCGCTTCTCCTTCCTTAACAACGGTGTCGGTGTCGACGACTTTCCATCATTGTTGAATCTCCTCTTCTTGAAATGTCCATTCTTATTATTTTAGCCTCGATTACCAATCAAGTGGTTACCATTTCGGCTCGTTGATTCCCTTCACGCTTGTTGTCACCGCTCATGACTACTACCACTAGTATTATCATTTTGTCGGCCGCTTTTTCTTTGGTCATTGCTCGTTATCGCTAGGCTCCAATAATCGAGCCCTATTTACAACATCCGAATACAAACACAGCTTTATGAGAAATTAGATGTCGACGATCTCTGTTACAAACCTCTTAGAAACATCCGCGCCATTCTCTCCTCATTGTCAACCAAGTGAGACGCAAAACCAGACAACTCGGCAAACTTAGCTTCAGATCGCGATGCTGGCCATATTTTTCTATTCTAACTTGATGAACTCTACCTCTTTCATGTGATTTAATACTTTGGAAAGTACTTGTCATTGAATAGTTCTTGAACTTCTCCCAAGACATCTTCAAGGGCAAAAGTTGAGTACGCTTTTACCAATTCCCACCAAGAATCGCTTCCTCGCAACATAAAGGTGGCAAAGGAACCTTTTGCTTCCTCGAGTATCCCAAGACATCAAATATCTTGGTGATCCGCTTTATCCATGTCTCCGCCTTTTAAGTGGTTTTGTTCTCCAATAAACTCCGTGGACCCAACTCCTCGAATCTGCTTAGCTGTGATCGTCCGAGAGTTTCCAAGTGTTTCCACCTGCATTTTGGACAAGAGTCTTCACCGATGTCGAACTAATTGCATAAAAGTTCCTAAACATTCCGGCTGCTCGCCATTTGATTCGCCGGTTGTTGTTGTTCACCGAGGATTATTGCCTTTCCGATGCACATTATCCCGGTGTCGATTTCAGGTGACTCAACGCCTTCTATGCTCCATTGATATTCTCAACATTCTCTGATGTCATTTTCAGATACTTCTATAAAACAAGGGTTAATTGACATGTAACATATTATCACTATACTCTGAACGACCACCAATTAAATACCAAATAAACTTAGTATGTCATACTAGCTAAGGAATTCTTCGCCTCCCTCCTAGTTCTAGTCTCACATCTTAGCTAGGATCATATCCCTAAGCTTTGATATAAACCGTGACACCCCCAAAATAGGTATACATCACCCATCTTGAGTCGCCAAATACATGGTACACAATACAAATAAAACTTAATTATACAATACGAAAGCTATGAGTTTTAATAAAATATTGTCTTCTGCATAATATACAAACTCAATGGGGTCCTCATTACATTTATTATCACACTATTTCATAGTAATAGTGAGGACTACTAATGCTATCATACGGATCGCCACTCCGCTCCTCGACTAGTCCCTCGCTACGCCTCATTTCCTCAAGAGAACAATGAAAGTAAAAGGGTGAGCTCAACTAGCCCAAGAAGAAATATTATGACTAAGATAATGCGTAATAAATTATCATTACGCTTCAACAAAGTTGTTAAATTGATAAAATATAACAAACATCAAGTTTAATCGCAATTAACAAGCAATCCATTTAAGAGTCAAGCAGAGAATAAAATCTATTATCTTCTATGATTTCAAATGTTTTTCATTACTTTTATCGCTGAGACTCATCTTAATAAATAATCCACATCATCCCTGCACTACGGCCAAGGATATTCATTAGTATCACGACCATAAATTATCCATGCACTATGGGCCAAGGATATTCGTGTATTCATCAATGGTCATGATCATGCCAACAACTGTCCATCAATGCACTACGGGCCCATGAGGACTTTTTTCCACATCATTTGTAATATTACTGGGCCATGATTACAATCAATAATCCTCGGTCATAATCATACCAAGTCCATCTATGCACCATAACAGCCACGATGACTTTCAACATATATATAAACATGAGGATGATGACAATGATATAAGAATTCAATAAAACAAGTTCAAGAATTAATTTATCCAAGAACTATTAACGCCCAAATTGTCAACACGATACTTTTTTGTGGAGTAAAATTCAAGAATGCTCGTAAGAATATTTCCATGAAAAGATATCGATGAAGCGCAAATATCAAGGATATTCCACTAATTTCATGGAGTATGTAAGTCAAAACTTTAACCAACCGAGTATAATAAAGAATGGAATAACAAAAGAAATCACCTGTGCATGCGATAATCGCATAGACAAAAGTTATTTTAACATAATAATAAATCACGGAACCAGTCGCAGAAACACACGCATATGATATTCCAACAAAATAATAAATAATGGAATTCAGTCACGCAGAACGCACAAATGTGATATTCCAATGTAATAATAAACAATGGAACCAGTCATGTGTAAACGCAAATACAAGATGTTCCAATGTAATAATAATGAATAGAATAATGTAAGAATTTCACCACGTATGGAGTACTTCAGATAAGGTGTTATTCCAACGTAATAATAAAGAATGAAATAATGTAAGAATTTCACCAAGTATATGGTATCCCACAGATACGCATTATTCCAATGTAATAATAAAGAATGGAATAATGTAAGTTCTCTTCATTAACAAGAAAGAAAGAATACCCTTTACCAAAGACAACAAATAATATCCCTCATCAGAAAAGAAGAGTATTCCACTGCAGCTTAGAATATACTTGAAGAAAACTCAGACTATCTTTTTACGCCAAAGCTTTCTTTAAACTCTAAAGAAATACGCCCCGAGATTATAGAAGAAGAACTCTCTATAGTTTTTCTCTCTATAGTTTCAAAGAATTCGTAAAAAATAATGAAGGAACGAGCTTCTATATTTATAAGAATGGACCTAATAAGAATTAATTCATGAACTATCCGCATTGATTTAATTTTAAACTGACTATCCATATTAATTTACTATGCAGCTTTTAATAAAATATTCTAATAAAAAAATCTTTTAAATAAAATATAATACATTCTATTTTTTATAAAAAACAAAACTTATTATATATATATATATATATATATATATATATAAATTATCACATGTTCGCTGAAAAAGAACACCCCTCGTGAATTATTTGCATTCCCTTTCACCAACTTTGTCAAATCTCTCTCTCTCTCTATATATATATATATATATATATATATATATATATATAAAATTAATAAATAATAGTACTCATTCCTGCACCACCATAATTTCTCCTTTTCTTATTCCTACACATACACACACACACACTATTATATATATATATATATATATATATATATATATATATATATATATATATATATATATATATAATCACACGCCTCGCAAATACATATATATAAGAAAATTGAGATTACTTTCTTCCGACGATTTTGAAAATGAGCAAGTGGGGTTCAAATAATAGGAAAAATACAACATAAAAATTTCTCAATATTTTTAATAACACTTATCATCATTATTATAATTCACAATATTAATCGACTGTGTCGCTCCTAGTGAAAGAGGGGATTTCCAACAAGGATTTCTCCATATCATGCCGCAATTAGTGACCAAACCTCTCATCGATGTAACTTCTAGACATCGTTAATATTGTAAATAATAATATTAATAACTCTTGTCGCTTCAATTATTGATTTAATAATATATAAAATATCGACAATAATGAATCAAATAACGTGAGATACTATGCAACAATTATCGTAGTAATAATTGAACAAAACCGAGTGACTTCTCACGAAGCATCAATAATCAATACCGTGTGCTACTATGCAACCACGCCAGACATCGCATTTTTTAACACCGTGTTTCAAATAGCTTAACTATAAAACTTCCACCGTTATTTTCATAAAGTATTTTTGTCGCTTTTCAATCCGGCAATAATTCCGTTGTTGGGTCCACCAATGATTGTGTGCATTGCATTTAATATTCCCCGTTAAAATGAATATTCCCCACCAATCTAATATTATATAACAACTCACATTTTGTAAAATTTATAAATATTACCCACAACTATAATATTATATCAAATTTACTCCATAATATTCAAAAAATGATATTTATAAAAATTCATCTTTATTTATAAAAGTTGGGGTCTTACAAGGAAGGTCACATCGCCTCAAATTGCAATCAACCCAAGAAGAACGCTTGTTTCACGCAAGGATCAAAGGATCATTTTGCTCGTGAGTGCCCTAAGAAGAAAGCTAGGAGATAACAGAAGCAAGGGAGGAAGCAGTGGAGGTATATGGACCATTGTTGACCAACAACATCAAACAAACCCATAACCGTAACCTTCAACACGACAATGCAAGATGTCAGGCAATCAAATGATGTCAGGTCATATATTATCCCAATCAATGATATAGATGCTTATGTATTATTTGATTCAAAAGCTACTTGCTTCGCTTATATCTGGATGAATTTTCTAAGAGGTTAGGATTGCTTGAAGTGAAGAATTGAATTTCCTTTAAACATAGAAATTATGTAATAAGGAAGTAATTCATGTTAGGTTCAGATACAAGAAATCAGTAGGTGAATATTAAGGGAATATCATTATCAGTAGATTTAATTCAGATAAAACTTGGAGAGTTTGATGTTATTTTGGGAATGGATCGGGTCGCTCAATTATGGAACGATAATTGATTGCCAAAAGAAATGTGTAAACCTTATGACTCCGACAAAGGTAGTTTCTTATGGTAGCAACTCGCCTAGACATGCGAGATGAATGACGATTATGCAAGCCAAGAAATTGTTGAGTCAAGGTGGTGTGGGTTATTTAGCTTACATAGTCGATACTCAGAAGAAGGGTGTTAAACCGAAGAGATACCAATGGTTAGAAATTTGTAGATGTGTTTCGCAGGATTTGCCATGAATTTCACCGACAGAGAGATTGAGTTCGTGATCGACTTAGCGCCAGGAACACCCCCGATATCGAAGGCCCCGTACAGAATGGGTCCGGTAGAGATGAAGGAAATGATGGTATAACTGCAAGAAATGTTGGATAAGAAGTATATTCAACTGCCGTATCACCGCGGGGGACCGCCGCTTTGTTATTCGTGAAGAAGAAGGATGGGTCAACGCTTTTGCATCGATTATAGGAATTAAACAAAGTCACTATTAAGAATAAATATATGTTGCCAAGAATAAATGACTTGTTTCGATCAATCAAGGAAAGTAGATACTTCTCAAAATAGATTTGAGAAGTGGGTATAATAAACTAAAGGTAAGAAAGGAAGATGTACCTAGAACGATATTCGTAACCCTGTAGATGGACATTACGAGTATATGGTGATGTCTTTTGTTCGACCAATGCCCCGATGCATTCATGGATTTGATGAATGTGGTGTTTAAACCATTCTTTAGACAAGTTTGTGGTGGTGTTTATCGATTTATATTTTGGTGTACTCCAAATCTCAAGAAGAACACGTGGAACATTTACATTTGACGTTAGAGATATTAAGAAAGGAAAGTACGCAAAATTTTCTAAGTGTGAATTTTGGCTAGATCGTACAATTTCTAGGTCATGTGATCGACAAAGAAGGAATCTCAAAGGATACATCATAAGTTAAAGTCAGAATCAATTGGGAACAACCAAGAACACCTTTAGAGGTGAGGAGTTTCGGGACCCGGCCGGGTTATTATGTATTTATTTATTCAAGATTTTCCAAGATAGTTGATCTGCTAATAAATTTGACAAGGAAAGTCAGAAAATTTATTTGACTCGAGAAGTGTGAAGAGAGTTTTCAAGACTTGAAAAAGAAGTTAAGTGTGGCACCCGTGTTGTTATTACCGTAATAATAGAAACTTTTGTGGTGTAAAGGATGCCTCACATAAAGGATCGGGTCAGGTTCTTATGCAGAACGACAAAGTTATTGCATATGAATCAAGATAACTGAAGGACTATGAGAAAGGGTATCCGACTCATGACTTAGAGTTAGTTGTGGTGGTATTTGCTCTAAAGATATGGAGACACTATCTCTATGGAGAAAAATGTGAGATGTATACTGATCATAAGAGTCTGAAGTATATTTTCACTTAGAATGACCTGAATATGCGTCAAAGGAGATGGATGGAATTAATAAAAGATTATGATTGTGAGATCTTTTATCATCCGCGCAAGGCAAATGTGGTTGCAGATGCTTTGAGCAAGAAAGGTAGGGAAAAGTTAATGTTGATAATCACTCAGGAGGAGCTTATTTCAAAGCAATGACAAGGCTAGAGTTGGAAATAAAATTTCCAAAAGAATGGATGAACCACTATTCCAAATGGAAGCTAGTCCAACTTTGGTGGACAAAGTTAAGAATGCTCAACTACAAGATGAATAATGTGGGAAAATTAAAGGAAAGTGGTTGAGGGTAGTGATGTGAAATACAAGATCGATATCGAAGGACTACTAAGGTTCAAGGGAAGAATTTGGGTTCAAGCTGTACCAGATGTTAAAGAAGAAATCTTGACCGAAGCTCATAACTCAAGATCCTCGATTCATCCAGGAAGTACGAAGATGTATCAAGATTTACGATGTCATTTTTGGTGGCCAAACATGAAAAGAGATGTCGCAAAATGTGTTGTAAAATGCTTGACATATCAAAGAGTCAAGGCTGAGCATCAAAGACCAAGCTTGATTACTTCAACCGCTGAAATATCGAAATGAAAGTGGGAACACATCACAATAGATTTTTTGGTGGGTCTTCCAACTACTCAGAGAAAATGCGATGTGATTTAGGTGATAGTGGACTGACTGACAAAATCAGCATAATTTTTTCCAATAAAGATTAGGTTCAATCTTGATCAGTTGGCAAAGTTATACGTTAAAGAGATTGTTTCGAGACATGGTGTGCCAAGATCAATCAGGTCGATAGAGATCCGCGATTCACATCAAATTTCTGTAAGAGACTACAAGAATGCATGGGAACACAGCCAGAATGAGTACTACATATCATCCTCAAACAGATGGCCAAAGCGAATCTAACAATCCCAGTATATCGAAGATATGCTTAGGTACGATCATGGATTTCAAAAGGAGATGGATGACCATTTACCATTTGAGGAATTTTCCTACAATAATAGCTATTACGCTAAGCATCTAAGATGCCTCCTTACGTAAGCATTATACGACTGTGAAGTGCGTAACTCCATCTGGTCGGGATGAAGTTTGAACGCCAACTATTAGGACCGTAATTTGTACAAAAAACTGCTGAGGTTGTCAAACTCATCGTAACAAGATTGGTAGCCGCCAAGACAAAGTGTAAGAAGTATGTTGATCAACATGCATAAGATCATGAGTTCGACGAGGAAATTACGTGTTCTTAAAAGTTTCTCCTCGAAGAGGAAAATTCATTTGGTAAAAAGGGAAAGCTAAGCCTCGAGGTTTATCGGACCTTTCAAGTGATAATGTAAGAGTAGAGAAGTGGATTACGAGGTAGCTCTACCTCCAAAGTTGGAAAACATTCATAATGTTTTTCATATTTTGGTGTTACGAATCAGATAAACCCGATTACAAGCACGCGATCGAAAGTATTTAACCATCATAGCTTTGATAAGGACTTGTTTTATGAAGAAGTTCTTATCTAGATAGTCGATAGAAAGAACAAGTGCTCAATAATAAAGTAATACCTTCCGTGAAGGTGATATGGAGGAACCATATTGTCAAGAAGCTACGTGGGGAACTCAAGATAAAATGATGAAATTACCACGAAGTTATTTGTTTAATTTCAGGTTCTCGATTCGGGGACGTAATCTTTGTAAGTAGGGGAAGAATGTGATGAATGATTTGTTCGAGTTGGATTCGGGGACAAAACTTCAGAAGGAGGGAAGGATGTAACAATCCATAATTTTATTTTAAATTGTAATTCAAAATATTTATCGAAAGTTAGATAAATATTTAAAAGACGTGTTTATTGTTGAATAAATATTTGTTTAATTTGATTTGATTTGTTAAATATTAGTTAAATAAATAATTAATGAATTAAGGAAATTGATTATCATAAGATAATATTCTAATTTAAAGTAATAATTAAGTTAGATAATCGATAGGATTAAATGGATTATTATAATGTTTTTAATTTAATAAAAGTGTGACAAATAACTATGCTATAAACGAGTTATTAAAATAAATCAAAGGAGTTTAATTTAGTTTTGCCAAACAAGACTTAAAGATATTAAGTATTTAATTTTAAAGAGTTTTGCCAAATGTAGCCTTACGGCTTGGGATTTTTTGAATTTTGAATTTTAAATAATATAAATAAAATAAATAAATAAAATATATTTATAACCTATAATGCTATATTTTTGGTAACTCGATGTTATTTAGTATGCATATTATGGCCATATCCGCTTTTTTTTTATTTTACGCTTGGTTATCGCTGGTTTTGTTTACGATTCTAGCTATTTCATAAGTTTCAAGAAGAAAATTACAGAGGAAAGAAATTTGAGAGAGACTAGAGTGAGTTGAGAGGAGTCTATGAAGTTGCAATTATCTGTGGTGAGCAAAGATTTCTTAAGTAATTGAAGGTATTTTTCTATAACCTTAATATATGTACGTATATATGTTTTACGTCATAATTCCTAAAGTCTCCGTTGTAAGTCCCCGAATTTTATGAAATGAAAGTATTCAATTTTCTTATAATTATTATTTTATTTTGTAAATGGTTAAATTGATAAAAGATAAAAGTTAAGGGTGATATATGAAAATTTTGCAAAGTAAGCAAGTTGTCATAAAATATTTGATTGGTCGGGGAATATTCGTTTTAACAGAGAACATTTGTACGACGGCACAATAATTAGTGGACCCGACAACGGAAGTATTATCGTAGTTAGAAAACGACATAATTATCTTTTTATAAAAATAACGGCGAAAGTTTTACCGTTAAACCGCTGAAATACCCTAGAGTAAAAATACAAGAATATGCATGGTCGATAAGAGTTACACGATATCGATTATCGATGCTTATGTGAAAAGTCACCACCTATACTAAATTATTGCTACAAGAATTGCCGATAATATCTCTCATATTATTGATTCAATTATTGTCACAAAGATCATCTCGTGATAATATTTATTATTATTAAATCAATAATTAAGACGACAAAATTATTCATATTATTAATCGTAATATCGACAATGTCTAGAAAGTTTCGACAAGGAGAGGTTCGTCACCTAATCAAGCCGCCAATAGGGAGAAATCCTTATCTGAAAAGCCCCTTTCCTCGAACGATCCGTTGTTAAATATCAGGACTTCTAATATTAATGATGAATAAGTTCGTGTGGATTAAAGATATAATTGATATTTCCATCAGTGTCGGGATTATTAGTAGTTAGGGAAATCACATCTATTTCGATAATAATAGATGTCTAGAGGTTATATCGAGCAATCTGTAATTAATCTGATAAATGAGCAATTAATTTCTATTAATTCACATGTTTATAACTATTTATTCACACGTGTGTACTATCGATTCACATGCATATACTATTAGGGAGGTGGTGTAAGATTGATAATACTGCAATGCACTAAATTAAAAATGAAGGTATAGATGAAGGTACTATACTATAGTTATTTTTTCACATGATTGTACTATCGATTCACATGATTGTACTATTGATTCACAAGATGTACTATTAGGGGAGTGGTGCAAGTTTGATAATACTTATAGGACTAAATTAAAATGAAGGAAAAGACGAAGGTATTATATCGAATATTTCGAGCCCCAAAACGTGTAATTATCAAAACTATATTTTTCTATAAATAAGCTTATTCTTCTTCATTCTCACCAATTCACTAAGACTCACAAGAGCAATTATAGAAAGAGAAGCTATGTAAAGAGAAGCTTTTTAGAGAAAGTAGAAGAGAAGTTTCATACCTCACTATTCCAAAGATCCAAATTTCTTCCGAGGTAAGGGATATTATATTTTTTCAAAGATTTATAGGAATAATATTGTCTTCCATATTCGTAGTATGTGAGTAATATTATTTCGCCTCGTATTCTCGATTATACCCTCATTTTGTTAAAGTATTGCTTCTATACTCTGTGAAATTAGTAAAGATATCCTTGAAATTTCGCGCTTCATCTAAGATCGCTTCACAAGGATATTTTTCGCACATTCTAGTTAAATTTTAAGCTTTTAATGTCGAAAGTAATCGCTTACGTAGTAGTATTCATTTTTATGGTACTATTCACAAAGTACTATTCACGGGGTACTATTCATGAGTACTATTCACAAAGTACTATTCACGGGGTACTATTCCCGAGGTACTATTCATGAGGTACTATTCACTCAAGTACTATTCACCCAGGGAATTATTCATGACAAAAATTGATTTCTTTGTTGTCCAAATCATTTTTGATACAATATTATTTTTGAATTTTACTCCACAAAGCAAAAGATCATGTCGATAATTTGACATTATCAATTTCGGATAAATTGTTATAATCTTTAAAAATTACCATTTGCTTTCTTTTAATTGAATTTTATATCATTGTCATCATCCTCACGCTTATATTGTGATAAAAGTCATACGTGGCTTACGTGCATAGATGTACTATTAATTGGTATGATTATGACCAATGATTATTCGATATAATTATGATTTAAATGTTACAAATGATGTGGTAAAATCCTCATCATTCCGTAAAGTGTATCGATGGACAAATTGTTGGTATGATTATGACCATGGATTATTCTAAGATAATCATGACCATCGATTTAATACATGAATATCCTCGCTCAGAGTGGTGGATGATTAGATGATGTGGTTTATTTATTAAGCTAAGTCTCAAATGATAAAATTGATGATAAACTTTTTAAATCATGTAAGATAGTAGATATCATGCTCTACTTGACTCTTCTAATGGATCGCTTGTTCACCGCAGCTTAAACTTGATGTTTATCATATTTTATCGCTTTAACATCGTCAAGGCTAACGATAATTTATTCGCATTATCTTAGTCATACTATTTCATCGGGCTAGTTGAGCTCACCCTTTTGCTTTCATTGTTCTCTTCAGAAATGAGAATGTAAATGGGACTAATGGGAACTGAGTGACGGTCCCGTATGTTCAGCATTAGTAGTCCTCACTATTTAGTGAAATAGTGTGTGATAATAATTTTAATGAGGACTTATTTGAGTTTGGATACTCTACTTAGACATTATCCGCTTTGAAACGCTCAACCACGCTTTTGTCCCATCAGATAAAAAGAAGTTTGTATTTAAATTATGTACCATGTTTTGGCGACTCAAGATGATGATGTATACCTATTTTTGGGCGCCACAATTGGTATCGTAGCTTAGTGGATACGATCACCGGTCGAGATGTGAGACTAGAACTAGAAGGGAGAGATGGGAAATTCTTCGCTAATATGACCTACCTTAGTTTATTTGGTATTTAATCGGGTTTGTTAGAGTATAGGAATATATGTGACATGTCAATTAACCCTTGTTTTGTGGCAAAGGTGTTGAAATGACATCCGAAAATGTCGAGATAGGCAATGAAGTTAATACGAGACCGCTGAGTCACCAACGATCAATACCTGTGATAATGTGCATCAAGGAGATAATAATCCTCAGGTAAACAATAACAACGATCAAATGACAAACGATGGGATGTTTAGAGGCTTTATGCAATTCATGCAACATCAGGCGAGAGAGACTCATGTTCAAAATACAGGTGGAAACACTTGCAACTCTTGGATGGTCACCGTTAAGCAGTTCAAGGAGCTGGGACCACTAGAGTTTTTGGGAGAGCCAGAACCACTTAAGGCGGTGACGTGGATAAAATAGATCACCAAGATATTTTATGTCTTGGGATGCTCCGAGGAGCAAAAGGTTCCCTTTGTCACCTTCATGTCATGGAGGAGAGGCAGACATCGGTGGGAATCAAGAAACGACTCACCGCCGCAGACTCAAAATGTCTTGGGAGAAGTTCTAAGAGTCGCTCAACAAAAAGTACTTTCCCGATAGTATTCGGCCACATGAAGGAGGTGGAGTTTATCAAGTTGGATCAAAAAAATTTGATCGTGTCACAAAGACGAGGCTAAGTTTCACGAGTTGTCCTGGTTTAAGGCCCCACTTGGTTGATAATGAGAAAAGAATGACGCGGATGTTTCTAAGAGGTTTGAAACCCGAGATACGCCAATACCTTATTTCTCACAAATTATGTTTGTATTCAGGATGTAATGAATAGGCACAATTATTGGAGCGATAATGAGTCACCACAACCAAAAGGCAATGACCAACAACACGATAATAATCATACCTGTGGCAACGGCCATCGGAACAATGATAACAATCGTGGAGGAAATTATCATGCTAGAAATGGTAACCACTTCGATGGTAATCATGGCCAAGATAATAGAAGAAATGATTCAAGTGGAAATTATAAGAAGAGAAGATTTAACGATGACGGGAAGACGTCGACAGCAGCACCAACACCAACAACAAATTCTAGGGGAGGAGAACGACCACCAGTTAGTGTGACGCACCCAAAATTAGGTATACATCACCCATTCTGAGTTGCCAGATATATGGTAGAGAATACAAATATAACCTTAACTATACAACATGAGCTGTGAGTTTTAATACAAATATTATCTTCTAGATAGTATTCAAACTCAAAATAATACATTTATTATCACACTATTCCACGTGTAATAGTGAGGACTACTAATGCTATCATCTCGATCGTCACTCTGCCCCCGACTAGTCCGAGCTATGTTCTCATTTCTTGAAGAGAACAGTGAAAGAAAGGGTGAGCTCAACTAGCCCAGTAAGAAATATTATTACTAAGATAAAGTACAATAAATTATCCTTAGTCTTCAATAGTGTTAAACTGATACAATATAACAACATCAAGTTTAACTGCAGCGGAACAAGCAATCCATTAGAAAAGTCAAGTAGAGAATAAAATCTACTATCTTCTATGATTTAAAAGGTTTTTCATCACTTTATCGCGAGACTCAACTTAATAAATAATCCACATCATTAAATTATCCCCGCACTACAAAAGCCAATGATATTCTTTAAGATCAACGCACCATTAATTATCCATTAACTACGGCCAAAGATAATCGTGTTTTCATCAACTATTCCCCGATCATGCCATAAAATAATTCATCTTTCCACCCTCGTCAAGAGAATCCATAGCCATAATCATACCAAAACTATCCATCAATGCATTACGGGCCAATGATGACTTTTTCCACATCATTTGTAACATTACTACCATGATTACAATCAATAATCCTCGTCATAATCATACCAAGTCCATCTATGCACCATGTGCCACAGATGACTTTCAACATAATATAAACATGAGGATGATGACAATAATATAATAATTTAATAAAACAAGTTTAAGAATTATTTTATCCAAGAACCAATAACGCCCAAATTGTCAACATGATACTTCTTTTGTAGAGTAAAATTCAAGAATGCTCGTAAGAATAATTGATGAAAAGATATCGGACGAAGCTTAAATATCAAGGATATTCCACTAATTTCATGCAAGATAGAAGTCAAAACTTTAACCAACCGAGTATAATAAAGAATGGAATAACAAAAGAAATCACCATGCATGCGGCAGATTAATAGACAAAAGTTATTCCAATGTAATAATAATAAACGAACCAGTCGTAAAATTCAACCGGCTGTGATGTTCCAAATGTAATAATAAAGAATAATAACAACATGAAAAATCACCATGCATGTGGCAATCCACATAGACAAAAGTTATTCCAATGTAATAATAATGAATGGAATAACATAAGAATTCACCATGCATGCGATAAACCTCACGTATGTGTTATTCCAATGTAATATTAAATAATGGAACCAGTCCCACAGAACGACATGATAAGATATATTCGACGTAATAATAAAACACGGCATTCGTGTCCGGCCAGAACGCATGCATGTGATATTCGGCTGTAATAATAAATAATGGAACCAGTCCCAAGATAAACGCACGTAAAGGATATTCGACGTAATAATAAAAAACGGAATATTAGAAGAATTTCACCACGATGCAGATTCAGATAAACAAAAGTTATTCCAATAGAATAATAAGAATGGAATAATGTAAGAATTTCACCAAGTATAGGTTATCCATGTGATACAAAGTTATTCCAATGTAATAATAAAGAATGGAATAATGTAAGTTCTCTTCACTAATAAAAAGAAAGAATACCCCTTACGAGTATAACAAATATTATCCCCACCTTAGAAGAAACCGGATATTGGAGTAGTGAAGTAAAGGTAATACTTTTCTTATTTCTCTCTATAGTTTCTCTCTATAGAGTTTCAAAGTGAATTCATAAGAAATAATGAATGAATGAGCTTCATTTATAGAGGAATGGACCCCATAGTAACTAACTCATTGAACGATTTAGATCGATTTACTTTAATTTGAAGGTCCATATTTAAAGCAAAATCTTTTAAATAAAATAAAATATATTATATTTATAATGTAATAAAACTAATAACTTTATAAAAGATTTTACTATGCAAATACTTTATGAGCAGTGCACTATACAAACACTATGCATAATAAAATAAAATATATTCTAATTATTGTTTAATGCAAAAATGTATAACTTTATAAAAGTATTCTATTTTATATAAAAGGATTTTACTATGCAAAACACTATGTAGACACTATGCAAAACACTATGCATAATAAAATATAATATATTCTATTTATAGAATAACTTTATAAAAGTATTATGTTTTATATAAAAAGTTTTTCTATTTTATTACATTAATAATACCAATAAAACAAAACCGAGTGACTTGCTTCTAGAATAACGCCTTCAACCTTCTTCTTCGCATTCATTAGCTCTGAGTATGTAGCTTGAGCGAATTTTAACTTTATCAATTAAAGTCAATTCTACTCAGATATTCGTTATCTTCACGTGGTTTCAGATATTCGCATTACTTATAACCGTGATACAATCTTCTACTCAACGCCGCCTACCACGCTTGCTTTTCCCACGATGATATCAATGGTACGATCGTAATCTTCAACAACCGAGCCAACGCTTTTCGCACATTACACGCTCGCTTTTGGGTGAAGAAAATATTTAAGGGTTTTAGAAATGGGTTTTGTATTGGGGTCAATATAAAATTCGATTTCACGCCTAGGGTAGGCTAAGAAGTCTTCAAGAATACGTTAGAAATTTATTCATAATGTAAATATCATTCAAAACCGCGTGACCTCATCCAAGACTTAGATAGTACGTCACATTGATACTCTATCAACTTGCCATCGCCATTCACGATGTCGCCTACGTAAAGTCCGCCTTTGGCATTCCACACAAGGAAGTCAACAACTAAAGGACCGGCTCTTTACTTAAGGCTCGATATGACAACGATTGACTTTAGTGGTTTAGTTGCTTGAATTCGTGATAACAAAGTTGGTTTAGAATATGAAAGCTAACAACCTTACGAAAAAGTATGATGAGTAGTTAACCAATCGATTCCTAAAATCACATCAAAGGCAAGTATTTTCAAAGAGATAAGATCGACAAGTAACGGAAAGTTTCGATTTGAATTAATAAGATTTATAAACAATGTGGAGGTAACGTAAGGTTTCTACTAATAAAGTTTTAACCAATAAGTCAAAGTCTAATTTCTCCAAGTCAAATTTAAACGTTGAGCACAAGCAAGAGAGATAAAAGAATGGGTAGAATTGGTATCTAACAAGTTATGATTTCGCAAAAATTTATAATTAATCAACCCGTTAACTTTGTTCGGGTCACTCGCTTTTTTGAGAAGTCACTTAAAAATGCTCTTCCCCGAAACCACCGAATTTTGTTTTGTCCAGATCCGCCTTTTGTGCCACCATCCCGCCTAGACTTGACTTCATTATAACGACAAAATCGAGCTAAATGACTTTTTCTTCTTGAAATTTCCACTTATTATATTCGTCACGACACACCGGTGGTTACCATTCTCGCATGATAATTTCCGCCGATGGTTATCATTATTTCATGGTCGCTTGCCACCAAAGATGATTATTATCGTGTTGTTGGTCGCTACTTTTGGTCAGAGTTGACTCAACGGTCTCATGTGATTCATTGCTTATCTCAAAGATTTCATATGCCATTTTCAAACACCGCCACAAAACAAGGGTTAATTAACATATCACATATTATCCCTATACTACGATCGACCAATTAAATACCAAATAAACTTAGGTAGGTCATACTAGCGAAGGAATTCCCCATTTCTCCTCCTAGTTCTTGCTCTCACATCTCACCATGGATCATATCCCTAAGCTTTGATACCAACTATGACGCCCCAAAATTAGGTATACATCACCCATTCCGAAGTCGCCAGACACATGGTAGAGAATACAAATACAACCTTAACTATATACAATATGAATCATGTGAGTTTTAATACAAATATTATGTTCTGCATAAAGATTCAAACTCAAAATAATACATTTATTATCACACTATTCCACGTAATAGTGAGGACTACTAATGCTATCATCCTCGATCACACCCGCTCCCCGACTAGTCCGGAAGCTACGCTCTCATTTCCTAAAGAGAATAAAGGAAAGAAAGGTGAGCTCAACTAGCCCAAGAAGAAATATTATGACTAAGATAAAGTTGAATAAATTATCCTTAGTCTTCAATAGTGTTAAATCGATACAATATAACAACATCAAGTTTAATCGCAAATTTAACAAGCAATCCATTAGAAAAGTCAAGTAGAATAAAATCTACTATCTTCTATGATTTAAAAGGTTTTTCATCACTTTTATCGCCGAGACTCAACTTAATAAATAATCCACATCATCAAATCATCCCTCGCACTACAAAGCTAATGATATTCTTTAAGATCACGACCACTTCTAATTATCCATGCACTCACGGGTCAAGGATAATCGTTTTCATCAATCTGGCCCCGATCATGCCATAAAATAATTCATCTTCTGCACCTCGTCAAGAGAATCCATAGTCATAATCATACCAAAATCGCCCATCAATGCTTTTACGCCAACGAGGACTTTTTCCACATCATTTGTAACATTACTGGCCATAATTATACCGAATAATCCCTCGGTCATAATCATACCAAGTCCATCTATGCACTACTGTGCCACGTATGACTTTCAACATAATATAAAACATGAGGATGATGACAATAACATAATAATTCAATAAAACAAGTTTAAGAATTAATTTATCTAAGAACCAATAACGCCCAAATTGTCAACATGATACTTTTCAGAGTAAAATTCAAGAATGCTCGTAAGAATATTTCATGAAAAGATATCGATGAAGCGCAAATATCAAGGATATTCTACTAATTTCATGGAGTATAGAAGTTAAAACTTTAACCAACCGAGTATAATAAAGAATGGAATAACAAAAGAAATCACCACGCACGCGGTATTTTTGAATAGACAAAGTTATTCCAAAGCAGAATAATAATAACGGAACCTGTAAGGTGAAATTCGCATCGGCTGTGATGTTCCAATGTAATAATAAAGAATAGAATAACAATGATTTCACCATGCATGTATGTATCCACATAGACATGTTATTCCAATAGAATAATAAAGAATGGAATAATGTAAGAATTCACCACGCACGCGATAAACCGCATGCATGTGTTATTCCAAATCAATAATATATAATGGAATCAGTCCCGCCAGAAACGCATGCATATATATTTCTATGTAATAATAAATAATGGAACTGTGTCCCATGTAGAACGCACGTATGTGATATTCTACGACGTAATAATAAATAATGAAACCGTGTTCTGGCCAGAACGCATTGTATGTGATATTCACGTAATAATAAAGAACGGAATATTAGAAGAATTTCACCATGTATGCAGATCAAGATAAATAGGTTATTCCAATGTAATAATAAGAATGGAATAATGTAAGAATTTCACCAAGTATAGGGTATCCTCATGATATAAAAGTTATTCCAATGTAATAATAAAAAATGGAATAACAAAATTTTCTTCACCAATAAGAAAGAAAGAATACCCTTACGAAAGTACAACAAATAATATCCCTTACCTTAGAAGAAACCGGATATCGAGAGTAGTGAAGTAGCGTAATACTTTTTTATTTCATTTATAGTTTCTTCTCTAGAGTTTTAGTGAATTCGTAAGAAATAATAATGAATGAGCTTCTATTTATGTAAGAATGGACCGCATAGTTATTAACTCATTTAACGGTCCGCATTAATTTACTTTAATCTGACTTATTCATATTTAAAGAAAAATCTTTTAAATAAAATATAATATATTCTATTTATAATCTAATAAAACTAATAACTTTATAAAAGATTTTACTATGCAAAACACTACGCAGTAACTATGCAAAACATTTACGCATAATAAAATATAATATATTCTAATTATTGTCTAATAAAATGTATAACTTTATAAAAGTATTATATTTTATATAAAAGATTTTACTATGCAAAATATTATAGATATTATGAATATTATGTGATAATAAAATATAATATATTCTATTTAGAATAATTTTTAAAGTATTCTATTTTATATAAAGTTTTTTCGTTTATTATATTAATAAATATCATTTTTTATTGATATAAATATGATTTTTAAATAAAAATGATATTTTATATCAATAAAATGATATTTATATCAATAAAATTGATATTTTATTAATGTAATAAAATGTAAAAGCTTTTTATATAAAATAGAATACTTTATAAAGTTATTTATTTTATTAGATAATAATTAGAATATATTATATTTTATTACGTATAGTGTTCAGATAAGGCCTCGATAGTAAAAAACTTTTTATAAAGTTATTCGTTTTATTAGATTATAAATAGAATATATGATATTTTATTGTAAACCAACTGGACCATCCATTTAAAGTAAATCAACTGACCATTCATGAATTAGTTACTACGCAACCCATTCTTCTATAAATAAGCTAATTACTTCATTATTTCTTACTTAATTCATCAAACCCTGTAGAGAGAAACTAGAGAGTTCTTCTTCTATAATCTTGAGGCGTATTTTTTTTAGAGTTTAAGAAAGCTTTGAACGAGTGCAAGTTTTCTTTGAGTATATCCTCGCCTCTACTAGTCAAAAAAATACTCTTCTTTTACAAGAAGGGATATTATTTGTTGTACTGCTCGGGTATTCCTTCTTTCTTATCGTGAAATTCTTTGTTATTCCATTCTTTATTATTCGTTGAATAACCTATATACGCCGGATACCCTACCCTATACTGGTGAAATTCTTCCGTTATTCCATTATTTATTATTCTCAGAAGAAAATCCTCTGCAAACATTTACGCATTTAATTCGGTTCCATTATTTATTATTCGTTGAATATCCCGTCATAAGGCTTTACGCACGATTCGGTTCCATTATTTATTATTCGTTGGAATATCACGTGCTTAAGGCTTATGCACGACCGGTTCCATTATTTATTATTCTCATTGAATAACTCCGTCTGTAAGGCCTGGTCTATCGCATACCGTGTGATTTCTTTTATTATTCCATTCTTTATTATACCCAAATAAGTTAAAGTTTTGACTTCTATACTCCATGAAATTAGTTGAATATCCTCGATATTTGGCGCTTCATCTAAGATCTTTTCATGGAAATATTCTTCTCGAGCATTCTTCGAGTGTTACTTCACAAAGAAGTATCATGTCGATAATTTGACATTATTAGTTCCTCGGATAAATAATTTTGAACTTGTTTTATCAATTATTATATCATTGTCATCATCCTCATGTTTATATTATGCTGAAAGTCATCCGTAATTCAGTAGTACTTTGGGGATGGACTTGGTATGATTACACTGTGGATTATTCTGCGTAATCATGATCGTAATGTTACAAATGATGTGGAAAAGTCCTCATTAACCCGTAGTGCATTAATGGACAATTGCCGCATGATCACTTCACCATATCGATGAATACACGAATATCTCGTCAGGTGCATGGATAATTTGTGGTCAGGATACTAATGAATATCATCGTCGAAAAGTGTGGATGATGTGGATTATTTATTGTCGAGTCTCAAACCATAAAAGTCATGAAAACCTTTAAATCATGTAAGATAGTAGATTTTATTCTACTGACTTTTCTAATGGATTGCTTGTTCTACCGCAGCTAAACTTGATGTTTGTTATATTTTATCGCTTAACACCGTCAAGGCTAATGATAACTTATTCTCGCATTATCTTAGTCATAATATTTTTATCGGGCTAGTTGAGCTCACCCTTTTGCTTTCATTGTTTCTTCAGAAATGAGAACGAAAGGTGGACTAGTCGGGGAACGAGTGATGGTCCGATATAATAGCATTAGTAGTCCTCACTATTCTATGAAATAGTGTGATAATAAATGTAATGAGGACCCTTATTGAGTTTCTATATTGCTTAGATGACAATATTTGTATTAAAACTCACAAAGATATGTTTATTCGTATTTTACACGCATCGCTGTATAATTAAGTTGCATTTGAATTTTGTACCATGTATTCAAGCACTCGTAATAGGTGATGTATACCCATTTTGGGGGCGCCACAGTTTATATCAAAGCTTAGGATATGATCCCTAGCTAAGATGTGAGAATAGAACTAGGAGGGAGAGACAGTGGAATTCTTTCGCTAGTATGACCTCCCTCAAGTTTATTTGGTATTTAATTGGCCTGGCCGTAATATAGGATAATATGTTACATGTCAATTAACCTTTATTTTGTGGCAAGATTCGAAAATGACATCCGAGAATGTTGAGAATAGCAATGGAGCACAAAGCATCGCTGATTCACCACATATCAATAATCGTGATAATATGCATCAGATGGCGACAATCCTCATGCAAACAACAACACCGATCAAATGATGAATGATGGAATGTTCAGAGGCTTTATGTAATTCATGCAATGTATGCAGAGCGGCCCCGCCCAAAATGTAGGTGGAAACACCGAAACTCTCGACGACTCATAACTAAACAGCTCAAGGAGCCGACCACTGAGTTTATCGAGAGCCAAAATCACTTAAGGCGAAGCATGGATAAAGCGTGATCACCAAGATATTTGATGTCTTGGGATGCTCGAGGAGCAAAAGGTTCCCTTTGCCGCCTTTTATGTTGCGAGGAGAGGCGACATCGGGTGGGAATTTGTAGAATCATACTCAACCCGCCAAGACCAAGATATCTTCGGGAGAAGTTCCAAGAACTATTCAATGACAAGTACTTTACCAAAAGTATTCGCCACATAAAAGAGGTAGAGTTCATCAAGTCGAGCGCATAATACGACCGTGTCGCAAAGACGAAGCTAAGCTCACGAGTTGTCTCTTGGCCAAGGCCCCACTCTGTGGATAATGAAGAGAGAATGACGCTGATGTTTTTAAGAGGTTTAAAGTCGAGATACGCCAACATCTTATTTCTCATAAACGTGGTTTGTATTCGGGATGTTATAAATATGGCTCGCTTAGTAGAGCGTGATAACGAGTCAACGCAACCAAAAGAGAGCAAACCGACAAAATGATAATACCAAAGGAGAGCAAACATCAAAGCGTGACAACAAGCGTGAGAGAATCAACAGCCGTAAGTGGTAACCACTTCTATGGTAATCATGGCCAAAATAATAAGAATGGACATTTCAAGAAGAGGAGATTCAACAATGATCGAAAGACATCAAAGACCAAAGACCTGTTAAGGAAGGAGAACCACCACCTATCATATGCTTCAAATGCGAGGGGAGGGACACATCACCAAATCGCTGTGATGCCGGGCCCAAAGCATGTTATAATTGTGGAAGAGAAGGTCACTTAGCCCGATTGTTGCTCACCAAAGATAAGTTCACCAGATGGAGGCACCAAAGGCCGCCCCTGTAAAAGTCAAAGCCAAGAAGGTAAGGGAGAGCATTTGTTGTGACTCCAAGAGCAAGGAACCCGAATGAGGTCATCACGGTAAGATTATCATAAACTCGCTAAGTCTATACTTTATTTGATACCGTTCTACACATTATTTTATTTCTCCTACTTAAGCTCAACGATTAAATTTGACTCCGTGAGAAATTAGACTTTGACTTATCCGTGGAAACTCCATCAGGGAGAAACTTTCATTACCTCCACTGCTTATAAGTCTTGTTTTGTTCAAATCTGCACCTCACATTACCTCTCGATCTTATTTTATTGAAAATACTTCATTTGATGTGATTCTATGGATTAATCTGGTTAACTACTCATCATGCTAAAATTAATTATTTTCGTGAAGGTTGTTAGCTTTCATATTCCTAATCAACCTATTATGCGTAATTCTGCGACTCAAACCATTAAAATCAATCACTGGCCTTCTCAAGCCATAAAGCTATTCGCTTATCGAAAACTGATGTCAATCTTTCTTAGCTCATGTAACGGATCTAAACAAAATATGTTAGCTTTTGAATGATATTTCTAAGGTTAATAAATTCCCCGACGATTCCCTCAAGAACTTCCTAGCCTACCCCTCAGCGTGAAATCAATTTTGTATCGACCGAACCCTAAGACAAAACCCATTTCCAAAGGCCCATATCGAATGGCTCCTATTGAACTTCGTGGAGTTAAAGACCCAATCGCAAGAATTGTTAGACATTGGTTTCATTCTGTCCTAATACGCCTCCCTGGGGTGCCTCGCTCTATTCGTGAAGAAGAAATACGGGAGTATGCGACTTTCAGATTGATTATCTGGAGTCAATCATGTCACCATCAAAATAAAAACCCATTGCCACGATTGATGACCGTTTCGACCAACCGTAAGGAGCCAAATTCTTTTAAAGATCGATCTTCGCTCCGGATATCACCAATCAAGATTAGAACCGGACGACATTCCAAAGACTCGCTTTCAGTAACTCTAAGACGGCATTATGAATTCCTAATCATGTCCTTTCGATCGACTAATGCTTCCCGCCGCTTCAGCACGGATATGATGAACCGAAGTATTCGAGGAATATTCGATCACTTTGTGGTCGCCTTTATTGATGACATCCTTATTTATTCCAAAATCCGTGAAGATCACGAGCAACACTTGAGGTCGACACTCCAAAAAGCTTCGGAATACAATCATTATGCCAAGTCAAGAAATGTGAGTTCTGCCGAGGAAGAAGCATTCCTTCGGGCAACGAGTATCAAGTCATGGAATATCCCGCCGACCCCAGAAAGATCAAGCAATTTAAAGTCTGGAGCAACCTAAATTAGTGACCTAAGCACGTAGTTTTCGCTTTAGCCGGTTATTATCTGAGATTCGTGGAAGGATTTTCTCTAATAGCTACTCCATTAACTCAAACCGACTCGTAAAGATACAAAGTTTGGTCGAGCGAAGAATGTGTGAAGAGTTTTCAAGAACTCAAGAGGAGACTCATTTCAAAGACTCGCTCGACAATACCATCTCGCCTTGAGAGGATTTGTCATCTACAAGGATGCTTCTAGCAAAGGGTTCTGGATGTGTTCTCATGCAACATGGGAAAGTCATAGCCTATGCCTCGTGACAACTCAAAGAATATGAGAGGAATTATTCTACTCTGCTTGACCTAGAGTTAAGCAAATGTTGTCTTCACACTTAAAATTGGAGGCATTACTTCAGGATGGGGAGAAGGTGGAGATCTTTACTTGATCATAAAAGCCTCAAATATTTCTTCACCAAAAGGAACTCAAAATGCATAACGACGTCAGTTTGAACTATTGAAAGATTATGATC